>QLTV01002567.1:2791995-2814459 GCA_003457575.1 Thermophis baileyi
CTTGCGCGTGCGCAGAGGGTAAAAGAACCCAAATGGTGGGGTCCGGGCGAAGTCTCCCGCTTCCTATGCTATCAGCTGTCCGGCGACCCGCAGGCAAGCCCGACCCGGGAGCACTTCACCCCTGGTGCTACGCCCCCTTTGTCACCTCATCCCGCGTGGGGAGGGGGCAGGAGGGGGTCACGGCAGCGGGGGGGTCATGGCGGCGGGGGGGTCACGGGGGGGCGCGGCATTAGAAAGGTTGAGAACCACTGCCCTAGCAGCTATTACCAAAGCCAGTTCTGTATAGTCTGTACGAATCTTTAGTAATATTTAATAAGAAAGTATTAGACTGAACAGAAAAATCGCTTTTAAAAATGGTTTTGTCAGGGTATTCAAATATTGCTCAGTTTTATAACATTAAACATTTGCCACTAAATATGAGAAAAATAATCCAACTTGATTGTTACTTTTCTAACATTTTTAGAAAATGAATTGCTTTTTTGTTTTCATTGGTACACAAATAATATACCATTGTTAGGAAATGTCATACCAGCTTTCTTTAAGCATAATATCTGATGTGAAATTGACATTTTTCTTCTACTGGTAATCTCATTGCTGCATGTCATCTCTTTTATTTAAATTATGTATCCCTTTAATCACAGTTTTTTTACATATTCACTTTCTCAATCACACTTCAACAGCAGCTGGAAAATCCCAATAAATTATCTGCATTTTCTGTGATCATTTTTTCAAACTCAATCAAATCAGTGTTCCTCCTTGTTTTTGTAATTTCTTTCAGCTTATATTACTTATTTGTAGGCATTAAAAATCAACAAGGTAGTGACTTCTGGCTGATGTCGCGGCGAGATCGGACGTGAGGAGCAGGTCTCAGTGCTCCTGTGCCGAGTTCTCCCCATTGGAGGGCTCTGAAAGGAGCTAAAGCCACCCTGTAGGAGTGGTGAAGAAAAGAGGGGTGCCTTGCAGGTTGCGGAGAGCAGCAACTCTCCTGCTTGACCCGGGGCTTCTTCCCTCTCATCCACGACGAGGAGAAGAGGCAGCCATCATGGCTGCCACAAAGCTGGGACAGCTGAGGCAACAAAGAAATGTGCAGGAGCAGTGTAGATGAACAGTGACTGGAGCTGGGTGAGAAGATTCCTTTTTTATTTAGACCCTAACCTTAAAAGAAAAAAAAAGAGGAAAATCCAGGAAAAGAGACTCTTAGAACTATTTCTTAAAGCGGCAAACAACCATAGAGAGAAAAATCCTAGACCTGAAAGAGAGGAAATAAGGGGAGAAAAGCTAATGACCTTTTAAAACATAGAAAATTGGATTTTTAAACTGGGTAGGTGTTGTTTTGGAAAAGCATTATAAAATGCTGGAACTATCTACTTGAATCTACTTGAATAGTCGACTTTGCTTCCATAAATTGAACTAAAATTGGATTAATCAATCTACTGGTGAATGGAAAATATACCATACACCTAGAAGCCTGGGAAAATTTCTGATAAGAGAAATAAACCACATTCATCTGGAGATTTGTGGTGATAGTTACTGTTCTATAACAATCTACTTTATGATTACTGGAGACTCTATTGTGAGAATAAGGAAGACTCTTAAGTAAAGAAAAGTGACTCTTGATTTGTGGACACTGCCTGGTCTACTTAAATGGAACTGATTAATAATCCTGAGATGTAAAGAACTATGATTATTGAACTTTCTGAGGAGCAACATTGGACTTGAATATATTGTTTTTGGACTTGAGTAAGAGCGGGACTTATTAAAATAAGACAAGATGCTCCATCAGGGGGAAATGAGTGAGATTTCAAGAGAAATGGTGTTGATGTTTCAAAGCATTAGGGGTACTATGACAAAGAATCACAGAGAGATAAAGAACCTAATGCAAGACATAAATGGGAAAATAGAAAATATGCTACAACTGATAATGAATGAAGATCAAAGAGCCCAGGAAAGAAAGGAGACAGTAGAAAGAATGGAGGAAAAGATAGAACAGATAAACAAGAAGATGAGAAGGAGAAGACGATAAAGATAATAATGACTGATGAAATAAATCAAGGGAAAACTACTTTAAGAGATTTAAAAATGGAATCGGATAGCCTGGAAGATACTTTTGAAAGGGAGATAGGGGTTTGGTGGACACTCTGGAGACCTGGCAGGTTAGGAGGATAGAGATGGGAGAAATATTCAGACTGAATGGTGAAGACACAGATGCTGATAGAGACAAAGATCCAAGAGAGGAGTATGGGAGGCAAGCCAAAAAACAAATAAGAATTGAAGTATTAAAACGGACAAGAGATGATGGATAGAAAGGAATTATTATTACTTTTTTTTTCTAATATAATGATGGCCTGATTAAAAACTAGAATAGAGGTAGAAATAAGAATACACATCTTTATATAAAGCAATAGTTAGATGGAAAGATTGAAGGTTGAAAGATGGTATTGTTAGGTATGTTTAAATAATTGGATGACTGGTACTTGAATGGTGTACTGTGACTTTGAACAACCAAATAATGAAGGACTATGTCTTAATATAAACAAGTGTATTAACACTAGGATTAGTAATGGTGGCCTGATTAGAAGTTAGAATAGAGGTTGAAATAAGAAATAGGGAGAATATTAGCAGATATAATTTTTATATAATAGAATATAAGTAATAATTAGATGGAAAGATTAGAGGTTGAAAGATGGTATTACTATGTATGCTTAATAATATCATTGGCATTAAAATGGAACATTGAAATATTGAATAACTACTCTAAAACAAACATGTATACCCGTGATGGCGAACCTATGGCATGCATGCCACAGGTGGCACGTGGAGCCATATCTGAGGGCACACGAGGCGTTGCCCTATGTCAGCTCCAGTGCACATGCGCGTGCTGGGCAGCTGATTTTCAGCCTTGGGGAAGGCCGTTTTCGCCCTCCCCAGGCTTGCAAAAAACGGCCCAATGGGCAAACCGGAAGTCCATTTTTCCGAACTTCTGGTTTGCCTGTTGGGCCGTTTTTTTTCACTCCGGAGGCTTCAGGGAAGCCTGAGAGTGAAAAAAGGCCCAACGGGGGGCGCATGCATGGGGATACACGCATGCGCAGTGTGGCGCGTGTGGGGGGGTTGTGTGCCGGCACGCACGCGCGCTAGCATATGCGCATTCCCATTTTTGGCACGCAAGAAGAAAGAGGTTCGCCATCACTGATGTATACCAATACTAGGATTATATAAGTTTGATTAATGTAACAACTATTATTATTATTATCATTGCTGTTTGTATCAAAATGAATTATACCCAGAGGCCACACTGTTCATGTATTGATATTGATGTATATTTAAAAATAAAAATCCAACTAAACTTTAAAAAAATCAACAAGGTAGCTTTGGCCATTCCAAGGAGAGAATCTTGGAAGTACAGTATTTCATTTCCATCTTATTAAAAATTAAATCTTGCAATTTATACGAATTATTCCCCTTCCCCTGATCAGATTTATCTGTAGATTCCCCACCATGAAAATAATATTTTCAAATTACTGTTTTTTTTAATGGACATTGAAATTTTCTCTATTTGTATCAAACCAAAGACTTTTTGAAAGTCCAGTTTGTGCCGTTGAAGCAATCCAGCTTCAACCATCTAAAACACCTACCTTGGCAGTACAATTTAGAATTTAGCTTAACCAATATACATCATACTTTCATATCTTATAAAACCTTGAACTTTACCTTGGATCTTTTATTAGAACCGTATAAATGTATTTATTTTTTTGTCTCTGGCAATCCTTTCATGTCTTATCTTCCATTCTTACTGGGATCATTTGAAATAAGAGAGTGAGCTTTGGCAAAACATTCATTTTTACTACTGTTATCCTTCCAAACTAGAACAATCTGAATTTTCTCCATCTTGAAATGTCTACTATTATATTTTTCCAAATCCAGAAGTAAGTGTTTTTAAATAAATCTTCATAATTTTTTTTTTTTTGCTAAATTAATATCAGGCGTGAAGAATCAGCACCACACGCTAAGTTCCAGTTAAGCTGATTTATTGTTCGAGCCTATACACAAGAATCTAGTCAACTAACAGGCAGTGCTAACTTGGCACTAGATAGGAGTTAACAAAATTCAAGAGGAGTTGGACTTAGAGCATTTGTGGTAATGTAATGATTCCAATCTAATTCCTCTCTTGACTCCACCCCGAGGCTCTGCCTGTCCTTCTCTTACAATTAATTTCCAATTCCATAACATTTTTAGCAGTAATTGTTAAAGCTCATTTTTTGCTGTAAGTAGCGTTGTACTTCCTTGGGCGTTGTGCCTTCCATCTCATTATCTGTGCCTTACTCAGTGGTGAAATCCAATTTTTTTTACTACCGGTTCTGTGGGCATGGCTTGGTGGGCGTGGTCTTGCTTGGTGGGTGTGGTGTTGCTTGGTGGGCGTGGCAGGAGAAGGATACTGCAAAATCTCCATTCCCACCCCACTCCAGGGGAAGGATACTGCAAAATCTCCATTCCCACCCCACTCCAGGGGAAGGATACTGCAAAATCTCCATTCCTTCCCCACTCCTGGGGGAAGGATATTGCAAAATCTCCATTCCCACCCCACTCTGGGGCCAGCCAGAGGTGGTATTTGCCGGTTCTCTGAACTACTCAAAATTTCCGCTACCAGTTCTCCAGAACCTGTCAGAACCTTCTGGATTTTACCCCTGGCCTTACTCTTATTAATTGAAACTCAGCCTGCAACAAGAATATGGATTGGGCAAATGCTCAGAAGAGACTCTCCCTAGTTTCTTGGGCTGTAAAGGCGGCAGAAACAAATGCACTTTCAGAATTGCAAGATTCTGTTAATGTAACTTTATGATAAAATAAAATTAGCTCATCTGGCCATACTTTCTGTTGAGTTATGGGAATGATGACAGGAGACAGACTTCAAAAGGAACTTCTTTACTAGGCAACTTCTCTGTACAACCAGCAACTTGCAGTCTGACAGCTAGCCCTTTTATAGGGAGCTCTCAGATGCTTTAACCAATAGTGTTTGAGCATTTTCCCGCTCAAACACTGGACCTGGGTGAAACCATGTAACTGTCAGTACATAACACTCCTCCCCTCCTCGATGGAGCAATCCATGTGGCATATGTAATCACGCAGGTAGGCGGGGCGTTTAGGAACCCTCCCTGACCTGCGCAGCTCAGTTGTTGGTGAGGCAGCAGCCTGAGCGGACAGGTCTGCTGCTGCTCTGAGGTCTGAGCTTGGAAGCTCCTGGAAGCTTTCGGGCATGGCCTCTTTGGATTTTGGAACCGGTTCATCATGCGATTGCTACTGGACTCCTGGTGCCTCAGGTAGGTCCTCTGGCTCCATCGGGCTTGAGTTAGCTAGGGAAGGAGTATAATTATTTTCAGACTGTTGATTTGGTAGTTCGCCCACTACATGCCTTCTAATTTGGTCAATTTGCCGTTTCCATTGTCGGCCATCGTTAAGCCTGATTGAATAGGACATTGGGCCTAGGTTTTTTTCAATTTCGAGTGAATACCAGGTCTCCCCTGGTGAAGGACCTGGTGGTTTGGTCTGGCTTGATGTTTTCTTTTGGAGTGTAGTTTCAGTGCAGGCGGTCTAAAACTGAACAGAGGCTGCGACCCATGAGTAGTTTGGCTGGGCTGCGACCGGTGGCCACGCAAGGAGTAAGATGTTGGGTCAGTGGGAATTTGTCCACCCTGGCCTGCCAATCCCTGGGGCCTAGCCTTCCTAGGGCCTCCTTGGCTGACCTTATAAATCGTTCTACAAGGCCATTCGTGGAAGGGTGAAACGGCGCGGATCTCTAAGTCCGCTAGAAACCCCTCAAATTGGGTGGCCGTAAATTGTGGCCCGTTATCGGACACCAGGACATCTGGGAGTCCGTGGGTGGCGAATAGGCGCCTGAGGACCTTGATTACTGCCTCAACCGCGGTAGAACCCATTAAAAATATCTCGACCCATTTTGAGTATGCATCGACTCAGGAACTTTTGGGCATGAAAGGGGCCAGCAAAGTCGATATGCAAACATGACCAAGGGGCTTTTGGTTTGTCCCAATCGTGTACCAGGGCCCTTGGGGGAGCTGGCCTGGACTCTTGGCAAGGCCGACATCGTTCTACCCAATTTTGGATTTCCGAATCCATATTCGGCCACCAGACATAGCTTCTAGCGAGGGCTTTCATCCGGACAATCCCCGGATGGCCCTCATGTAAAGTCCTCAGTATTCCAGCACACAGGCTGGGTGGAATGACCACATGGTTGTCCCATAGGAGACAGCCTCCTTGTTCTGACAGCTCGTGCTGCCTCTGTGCAAACGGCTTGAACTCAGTTTTGACAGGGTCCTTTGGCCATCCCCTCCACACCCAGTTTAAAACAGTCTTGGGTGAGGGGTCCTTGGCTGTGTGCCTAGCCACCTCAGCCTAAGTGACGAGGCCAGAGTCTGCGAGGTCAATGAGCAGGACCGGAGCATCCGGAGAAATATCAGTTAGCAAGTCGGGCAACGGGCACCTGCTCAGAGCGTCTGCGTTGCCCATGCCCTTTCCGGGCCGGTGCACAAGCCGATAGGAATAGGCCGATAGGAAAATGGCCCACCTGGCGAAGCGAGGGGATAAGGCCACTTGGGTGGGGCGGTCCCCTGAGAGCATTCCCAGCAAAGGTTTATGGTCCATCACCAATTCAAAATCCCTCCCAAAAAGATATTCATGGAATTTCTTGACCCCAGCCACGGCAGCCAACGCCTCCCTGTCCAGCTGGCTATAGTTTCTCTCAGCACTGGACAGGGTCCTTGAGTAATAAGCAACTGGGGCCTCAGTTCCATTTGGGAGTCTGTGGCTCAAAACAGCCCCCGATGCCGAAAGGGGAGGCGTCACACACAAGGACCAGGGGCAACGTGGTGTTATATTGAATCAGGAAACTGTCAGTTGTCAGAAGTTGTTTGACAGCCTTAAACGCCTCGGCTTCTCTGGGCCCCCAAACCCAAGGGGTATTCTTAGCCAGGAGTCTGTGCAAAGGATCGGCAATCGTAGCCTTGTTTTTAAGAAAAAGGCTATAAAAATTGAGGAGCCCAAGGAAGGCTTGGAGCTCTGTTTGATTTTTTGGTGTGGGCACTTCATGGATGGCCATAAGCTTGCTTTCTGTGGGGTGGATGCCATTTCCATCTATTCGGTACCCCAAGAACTCGACTTCAGGCACCCCCAGCAAGCATTTACTGTGCTTGGCTCTAAGCCCCGCAGTGCACAGTTTTGACAGGACCATTCTGACTCAAAACCGGAGCTGGTCAGGGTCACAGGCTGAGATCAGGACGTCATCGAAATATGGCACGACCCCAGGAATGTTCTGCAATAGGCATTCCATTACACTCTGGAACAACCCCGGGGCCACGCTGACTCCAAACTGCAGCCTGTGACACTTGAACGCCCCCCTATGAGTCACAATGGTCTGCGCCTCAGCAGTAGCGCCATCTACTGGCAGCTGCTGGTATGCCTGCGCCAAGTCGAGTTTTGCAAAAAGGTGGCCAGGGCCAAGGGAGTGTAGTAGATGATGCACAATTGGCATGGGATAGGCGCTCTGCTGCAATGCCTTGTTCAGCATGCATTTGTAGTCAGTGCAAATCCTGACGGTGCCGTCCCCTTTAACGGGTGTCACTATTGGGGTCTCCCATTTAGCATGGTCGACAGGTTCAAGAACCCCCTGCCGGATCAGCTTGTCGAGTTCCCTGTCAATCTTAGGCCGCAGGGCCAACGGAACCCGCCTGGGCTTTAACCTGATTGGGGCAAACTTGGGGTCAAGGCTGAAAGAGATAGGGGTGCCCACATACTTACCCAGGCCTTGGCTAAAAACATCCTGGAACTCCTTGAACAGGTCGTCGAAGTCAGGGTTGGCGATGGAGTTGATGCCGGTCACCCCCAGGCCAAGGGCGTCGAACCAATCCAAGCCCAGGAGGCTTGGAAGGCTACCGCCAACCACCGTGAGCTGGAGAGGCCCCTCAAAACAGTTGAACTTCACCAGGAACTGGCCTTGGCCGATGACGGGAATGTGATTTCCCTGGTAGTCAGAAAGCTTGATGTGGTGCTGCTTGAGGCGGCTCTTCTGGAGGCTCGGGAGGGCGAGCTTCAGGGTCTGCCAGGAAACAATGGAGACTGCAGAGCTGGTGTCCACTTCCATGAGGCATGGAGCGCCATCGATAAACACGGTGATGGTCAGCTTCTTCTTGCTAGGCAGGCTAGCCCAAGCAATGCGTGTCTGGTTGGTGTCCGGCTGTTCCTGCACTTGGGATTTTCAGCACGGTTTCCAAGCTTCCCGCCAAAAAGGTTTTGACAGGTCGTTGCGTGCAGCGTCAGGCACATGCGCACGGGAGATGGGCAAAATGGCGTGGCAAACTCTGGCTAAATGTCCTCGCCGCTCGCAGCATTTGCAAATGGCGTCGCGGAAACAGCATGACGCTCTCAAGTGCTGACCCCCACAGCTGGTGCATTCAGCCCTCTTGTCCTCTTTGTCAGATCGGAACCTTCGTTCCGTGCGGCAGACGTCATCGTCGCTGCTCGCCGAGTCCTCGTAGGTGCCCTTGTGACATCAGCTTTAGAAGCCGCGAATTTGTGAAGTGATTCAGTGGCTTTAGTGGACGATTCAGCTGCCCTGGCTTCGTCCAGCGTGACAGCCAGAGTCAGATTAGTCTTCGCAAGCAGCCGGCGCTGTAGGCGGATGTCCTGGATGCCGCATATGAGCTGATTGAGCAAAATGTCATTTAGGTCACTGAATTCACAGTGCCCCGCGGCTTTATGGAGGGCAGTGAAATACTGGTTAATCGTCTCGCCCTCCTGCTGCATCCGCTGCCAAAATTCGTAGCGCCAGACAACTTTGGAAGGAATGGGAGCATAGTGGGTTTTCAAGGTCGCTTGCAGGACCTGCCACGGTACGGATTGTACCAGGGTTAGGTCTGACAGGGCCTCCGCTGTGTCGAACACATCGTGGCCACAGTGACTCAAGAAAAGTGTTCTTTTTCTGTTATCTGCCAGACCCAACAGATCGTTAGCTTCTAGGAAGCATTCAAACCTCCTCATATACGACTCCTACTTTTCTTTTGTCGGGTTGAAGTGTGCCCATTTTTCTTTCACCGGGTTGAAAGGCACTGGCGGGTGGAAAGTAGACATGCTCGGCGAGATGTCAGCAGCGTGTTCCACAATTCGCCTGGCTGGTTGCCATGCCTAAGTCCGATCGTCTTCGTTCTCCAGCTCCCAAGCCCTCATTGCCACTGTTGAGTTGTGGGAATGATGACAGGAGACAGACTTCAAAAGGAACTTCTTTACTAGGCAACTTTTCTGTACAACCAGCAACTTGCAGTCTGACAGCTAGCCCTTTTATAGGGAGCTGTCAGATGCTTTAACCAATAGCGTTTGAGCATTTTCCCGCTCAAACGCTGGACCTGGGTGAAACCATGTAACTGTCAGTACATAACACCTTCTGTCTGGTCTATCTCACAAGGCTGACACCTATACTGCTGTTCCATTATCCATTGCAAAGAGTTTCTTTGAAATGGGTAAATATATAACATCATTGGGATATAATTTTAATTTATGTTCTTGATTTGATTACTGTATTTTACGGACTATAAGACGCACCGGTGTATAAGACGCACCAATATTTTGAAGAGGTAAGTAAGGAAAAAAAAGTTTTTTCCCTCCCCCAGCCCCCAGGAGCACTCTACAGACCTCCCAAACCCTCTGCGCACTCCATTTTTGTGAAAAACAGGCCATTTTTTGCCCGTTTTTTGCAAAAATGGGGATGTTTTTGCCCTCCCCCAGCCCCCAGGAGCACTCTGCAGACCTCCCAAACCCTCTGTGCACCCGTTTTCACGTGGGGTGGGGCTTCGGGAGGCCAAAAATGGCTGTATAAGATGCACCAACATTTCCACCCTCTTTTAGGGGGGAAAAAAGTGTGTCTTACTCTCCGAAAAATACAGTATTTAATTCCTGAGGTTTTATTTGCTTGTTATGTTTTCTGTCAATGATTCTAATGGCAACAAGAAATAAACATGAAAAAGAAGTTTGTCTAATTCTTTCATTATGCTACTACTTTTGTGCTAGAAATCCATTTACAGTTATTTTCTTTGAAATTCTATATCCATATAAGAAGCTCATACCCTAATTCATCTTTTCCAGATTCATAAATTTATATTAAGGTCATTCCAACTTATCAGAGGTTTTCTCTACATCTGGAAAATTGTGGTCACTTTCTTACTTTTTTGGCTTATTTATCAGTATCAAAATATGTCTAATATTATCCCGCTCGTTATCTCTTCAGATCAAATCCATTCAGAGTGGAGTGTATCAATTCAGCAAGAAGGCCATTTTTTTGCAAGTATTGCCAGAAAAAGCTCATAATTCACATCAAGTAATGAAATGTCTATTCAACTCTAATCATTTCTCCCTTTATAAATCAAAGAAATTGAAGCTTCCTTTCAGACCAAAAAAACTAATTGATGTTGAACCTCATTCATTACCTGAGTTAATGGCTTAATTAAACTTTCTTATAATATATAGCAATAATCCCTCTGATTCTGGAGATTTGTTCAATTTCAACAAGTGTATTGTTTCTTTTATTTCCTCTTCAGTAATTGGTTTATTAACAGCTTCTTTTTGTTGTGGTGAATTTTGTAAACAGTGTTGTATCTAAATATTCTTTAATGTTCAGAGTTTATTATTTGATTGCTATTATAATCTGGAATAATATTTGACCAAATTGATTTATGTCTTCCACTATTGAAACCTATCTGTTATCATGTCAAATAGAAGTATTAGGTTATTTTTCTCTTGTTCCTTTCTCTTGTTCCTTTCAAGCCAACAATTTGTCTACTTTACAGGCAGTCCTTAACTTATCACCACAGTTGAGCCCAAAATTTCTGTTGTTAAGTGAAACATTTGTTAAGTCAGTCTTGCCCCATTTTACAATCTTTCTTGCCACGGTTGTTAAGTGAATCACTATAGTTGCTAAGTTAGTAACTCAGTTGTTAAATGAATCTGGCTTCCCCATTGACTATGGGGTTGTCACAACGGTTGTAAGTGTGAAAAATGGTCATAAGTCATTTTTTCAGTGCTGTTGTAACTTCAAACGGTCACTAAACGAACTGTTGTAAGTGGAGGACTAACTGTATTGCCTTTATCAAAAATGTTTCTATTCGGTAAAATTCATCTTCTCATTTATTTCCATTAAATCCAATTGCTTACAGATGGTTTCAATCCTATGTTCTAAATCCAGAAGTGGATTCTCCTTTTGTCTTAATTCTAGTTGCTTCTGTCTGTTTATCACTTGATCAGTTCGGGTTAACCAACTTTCCTAGCTAAACATCTATCCAATTAATCCAAAACGATGTGGCAGACATCTAATGGATCCCATGATATATCAGAGTTCTTTTTCTTTAGAGCTATTCCTGCAGAAGTAAACAGTTTTTCAGCAAGGCGTCCAGAATAGTCTAGGAGATGGGCTGAAATATTCTCGAGAAGAATGAAATTCTTCCATAATCTTCCATAGTAATAATTAAGATTGCAAATCTATTTCCTCATATTGAATTGTTCTCTATTGTCCATAATATTTCATGTTCTATCATGTTTATAGGTAGAATTCCTTCTTTGTTTCCCAGCCAAATGGATTCCTTTTTTCTCATTCTATTTCTGAACAATGTTCTCTAAAGATGCTCTAAAGTAGATTTAATCTCTCTCTCGCTCTCTCCCCCCACCTCTCTCTCTCTCTCTCTCTCTCTCACACACACACACACACACACACACACACACACTTCAGAGGAGGTGCAGCCTCTTCAAACATTTCTGCTTAACATGTTGGTGTCACACTTTGACCAAGAATTAAGGAGGTTAGCAAGTTCATTTCCATCAAACTGCTGGAACCTTCTCTTCATTTAAGTTGCAAGGTTTGAGGGTTTTGGAACTTGACACATGACATACGGTTGGGTTTGCATATGTAAATATAGCTGTGAAGTTGCAATTGAGTGGACATAATGCCAGGTCCATCATACACAAAGTCTTACATCTGTTGCTAAACTACAAGTCCTAACATCTCCTGCCTTGCTTGGTGTTGCTAGGATTGCTGCAAATTGTAATTCAATAACATCTAAAGGACCAAAAAGAGGTTGTCCATCCTTTCTTTACCCCATCTTTTTTTCTCATTTCTTCTGCATCCACAGCTTGCATGCCCATGTCATCCCTCCTTTGACAGATACACTGACAGCCCTTCCGGGTAAACCAGACAAGAAACACAATTAGAGAAGCTAAATCTATCTCATTGTAAGGCTACAGAATCTTACAAATCTTGCAAAGGTACAAACTTCCCACTGCACTTTTAACTGCTTGATCCATTAGGTCAAGTCCTTTCTAAGTTTCCTTTTTTGACTGTTAAGCCACTGGCAGCTCCTGCCCCTCTTCTCTGGTTGTTTCCTAGGCAGCATCTATTCCCCTCTCCCCCCCCCCAAGGTCATTCCTACATTCCATTACATGCTCACCCACTTTCTCAAGTTCTCTTCTGATGTTCTCCCTTCCCTTTCATCTTTCTCTTCCCCCTCCCTCATTAGGAAGCACTTTGGCCTAGGGATGTGCAAAATTGCAGAGCAGTGCACAGATGGTCTTGATTCAACAACTGTTATGCAAACATCAGCTTAACCCAGATAGACAGAATGAGGTGAGCAAAAAAATCAAAATTGCCCTGTCTTGATTCTCTTTGGTGTAAGAAGGGGAACAGAGAATCCATGCTAGGCATTCAAGGTATAATAGCAATAAAATAAGAGTTCCAGGAGTACACATATTGTTTGTTTCCTGATCTGGTCTACCTCAAAGGCTGATACAAAAAAAAATGGATCTGCCTATTTATGGAGGAAGCAAGGTATTAGGAAGAAAACAATATTCTGGAAAGAATTCAGCATTTTGCACATAAATGTTTGGCATTTAGTCCTATCTTTCTTTTATCTTCTAAAAGTGCTTAATAGATCTGCTGCCAAGCAAGCATCTATTGATTATGCCACAGTAGGCAACCTTTTAGTAAGCCAGGACTTAATGTAACTCATAGAATACAGAATAACAGAGTTGGAATGGACTTTGGAGGTCTTCTAGTCCAACCTAGAGGAGGCTCTATACCATCCCGGATAAATGGCTGTAGAATCTCTTGTTTAAAAACTACAGTGATGGAGCACCCACAACTTCCAGAGACAAGCCATTCCACTGATTAGTTGCCCTCATTATCAGAAAATGTCTCCTAAATTCTAAATTCTCTCTTTGTTAAACTTCCATCTTTTATTTCTTGTCTTGCCCTCAGGAGTTTTGGAAAATAGGTTGACCCCTCTTCTCTGTGACTGACCCTCAAATATTGGAAGATATTATCAAGTCACCCCTAGTCCTTCTCTTTGTTAGACTAGACATTCCCATTTAATGCAACCATTCATTGTACGGGTTTACCTCCAGTCCCCTAATAATCTTTGTTGCTCTTCTCTACCCTCTTTCTAGAGACTCAACATCTTAGTCTAAACCCCAGTCCAATCCCTAAAATGTCCAATGCTAACATCAGTGGTGGGATTCAAAAAAAATTACTACCGGTTCTGTGGCCGTGGCTTGGTGGGTGTGGTGTGGCATGGCGTGGCTTGGTGGGCATGGCAGGGGAAGGATACTGTAAAATCTCCATTCCCTCCCCACTCCAGGGGAAGAATACTGCAAAATCCCCATTTCCTCCCGACCCCCGGAGAAGGATACTGCAAAATCCCGGCTTCCTCCCCACTCCAGGGGAAGGATACTGCAAAATCTCCATTCCCTCCCCACTCCAGGGGAAGGATACTACAAAATCTCCATTCCCTCCCCACTCCAGGGGAAGATTACTGCAAAATCCCCATTTCCTCCTGATCAGCTGGGACTCAGGAGGCAGAGAATAGATGGGGGTGGGGCCAGTCAGAGGTGGTATTTACCGGTTCTCCGAACTACTCAAAATTTCCGCTGCCGGTTCTCCACAACTGGTCAGAACCTGCTGAATCCCACCTCTGGAACATACTGTAGCTTTAAAAAAAAAAACAAGTCCCAAACTACTTCTAGGAAAAAAAGATTCTCCAAAAAGGCTGGCCATCTCCATCTGCATCATTTTCGGTTCCCCAACTATGCTACCTAACCATCAAAAATTGTCCACCTCTGCCGTATAGACTCTATGCAACTTAAGCTGAGCTCTTTTGTCCTTCCGATGAGCAAAAGAAAATAATTTATTATGATGCTGATGAAAATGGAGCTCTCTCCTGCAATGAAATTGAAATAACAGCAGGAACATGAAGACAGGGAGAAAGAAAGAGAACCAGAAGAAAGAAGTTTCCAAAATTCCCTCAGGAGGATGAATAGGGCAGGTTGACATGGTCCTGAGCCATCTATCCTTCCTGGCACATGATGGCCCTACGTCTCCAACAGTCCCTTTATTGACTGCTGGCTTAGTGTGGGTGATTTGGTTAACCTAACTGCCAGAGAAGTGACAGGAGGAAGCAAAGAAAGCCTGACGAAGAAAAGAGGAAAGGAATTAATGTGTGAGCCTGAGTTGTTATGTAGGTCATTGTAGCAAGCTGAGAGATAACAATATGTGTGTTTTAAAATCTTGGCAGGGTAGCACTAAGCAAATTTCCAGTGTGCTTCATTCCACTGTCAGCAGGCTTATAGTGAAAGATTTCACATTCAGCATCTCGAGAGAACATCTTCCCTACAGGAGGCAGAGAAGCCAAGGCCAAGGCAGTTTTTAGTCTCTGCTCTGAGTAAATGCACTTGAATTGCAGCATCTTGTTACAAAAGCTTACCTCCCTGTCCTGTCTGGGAAACATAAGGGGCAAGGCCAGAAGCATGTTCATTTGGGGCTTGATTCAGCCTAGATTCCCTCCATGTTGTTATGCTGCCTCCTTCTGGTGGGTGGGGAGGCTGTTTCTGGGTGGGATGAGCAAAGAATGCCAGGAGTCTACCCCAATAATAGGTACTCCCAGGAGGGTCACCTAAGCTACCAAGCTAAAGCAAGCAGGTACCTACAGAATACAGAATAACAGAGTTGGAAGGGACCTTGGAGGTCTTCTAGTCCAACCCCCTGCTCAAGCAAGAGACCCTGTACCATTCCATATGGTTGTTCCATTTCTTCTTAGTAACCTCCAGTGATGGCGCACCAACAACTTCTGGAGGTAAGATTCCACTGGTTAATTGTTTTTACTGCTAGGAAGTTTCATCTCAGTTTTAGTTCAGATTTCTCTCTGATAAGTTTCCATCTGTTACTTCTCCTGGCCTCAGGTCCTTTGGAGAATAGGCTGACCCCCCACTTCTCTGTGAAAAGCCCCTCAAATATTAAAGACTCATATCATGTCACCCCTAGTCATTCTCTTCGTTAGACTAGACATACTCAATTGCTGCAACCATTCATTGTATGGGTTAGACTCCAGTCCCCTAATCATCTTTGCTGGTCTTCTCTGGGTTCTTTCTAGAATCTCAACATCTTTTGAGACTCTAGAAAACTGGGTTCAGTATTCCAAGTATAAAGCAGTGCCATCAGTTCTAATGAACTTGATGCTATCCCTCTGCTATTCCTCTGTTGATGCATCCTAAGACTGCATTGGCTTTTTGAACAGTTGCAGGCACACCGCTGGCTCATATTTAAATGATCATTCACAAGGACACCTAGATCCCTCTCACAGTTACTGCTGTTGAGCCAGGTACCACCTATTCTATACAGGTAGTCCTTGATATACGACCACAATTGAGCCCAGAATTTATGTTGCTAAGTGAAAGATTTGTTAAGTGAGTTTTGCCCCCTTTTACAACTTTTCTTGCCACGTTTGTTAAGTGAATCACTGCGGTTGTTAAATTAGTAACACGGTTGTTAAGTGACTCTGGCTTCCCCATTGACTTTGCTTGTCGGAATGTCACAAAAGCGGATCGCCTGACCCCGGGACACTGCAACCTGTCATAAATATGAACCAGTTGTCAAGCATTTGTATGTCAATCATGTGATCATGGGGATGCTGCAAAGGTTGTAAGTCAGGGGTGGGTTCTACTTACCTTCCCTACTGGTTCTGATCGTGATGGAAGTGCGCGTTTTGCGCGCACATGCTCACTTCGCGCGCACCCCTGTCGTGTCGCACAAAACACCCAGAAATGACCCTCTGCGCATGCGCAGAGGGTTATTTTTCAAGCTGCAGTGACCGGAGGACCAGTTCAGGAGCGTGGACCGGCTTTCTTTGCTGCCGGTTCGGCGAGTGACGGTAAATTTCCGCTACCAGTTCTAAAGAACCGGTCCGAACCGGCAGCAACCCACCTCTGTTGTAAGTGTGAAAAATAGTCATGTCACTTTTTTCAGTGCCATTGTAACTTTGAGCCATGGTGGTGCAGTGGTTAGAATGCAGTACTGCAGGCTACTTCTGCTGACTGACTGCAATTTGTCGGATCGAATCTCACCAGGCTCAAGGTTGACTCAGCCTTCCACCCTTCCGAGGTGGGTAAAATGAGGATCCAGATTGTTGGGGGCAAGATGCCGACTCTGTAAAACCGCTTAGAGAGGGCTGTAAAGCACTGTGAAGCGGTATATAAGTCTAAGTGCTATTGCTTGCTTGCTTATCTTAGACATCAGTGAATTGAGATGGACTGGGATTGGACACTTTTGGTCAAAAGATCACACTGTTTATCCTCAGGATGTGAAAAATGAAGAGGGAATGGGACTGTTTCCATAGTCAGGAGAGATACAGCAAGAACAGTTTTGGACCACAACACATTCAGTCATTGCTAGTGCTATTGAATGGTCACTAAATGAACTTTTGAAAGTCGAGGACTACCTGTACCTGTGTATACACCTATATCAGGAAGCAATAGTAAGAGAAGTGGAGGCAGATAATCAGTTTAGTGATAATGGCGAAGGCCACACTTCATATTGAGAGCAAGGCAATGATAAACCACTCTTCCATTTTACCAGGAAAGCCACATGGGTAGATACTACAAAGTAATGGATGACATAGTGTCCCATAGAAGCATTTGGAATGGCACTCAATGTGCTACTGCAGAATGGGTGAAGATCTATCAGAGCACTAATGGTGTTTGTCACATCACTAAACAAAAGCTTTAAGGACATCTAGTTGTGATGTTGCCATGCAGCAAAAGCATATCCAAAGCTTCAAAGGCAGAATTGCAGGCGGTCCTCAAATTAAGACCACAATTCAGGCCAGAATTTCTGTTGCTAAGCAAGGCAGTTGTTAAGTGAGTTGCTGCCAATGTTAGGACCGTTTTTGCCACAGCTGTTAAGCGAATCACTGCGGTTGCTAAGTGAATCAGGCGGTTAAGTGAATCCAGCTTCCCTCATCGACTTAGCTGCGAAGGTGTTCTGACCCAGCATACTGACAAAGGAACACAGCACAAACAGCGTCCATACAAACCTTGTTTTAATAGTAATGGATACTAATTGTCTTACTTAGCAGTTGTCCTAAATTCAAATAAAGTGTAAACCAGTCTTTTCTGTGCAATGGCTGTTAATTAATCTCCTTAACAGTCGGCAATAGTCCAAGCAAAAGAACACAAATCTGACGAAGAGTCTTTCAGATAACAGCAGATAACCCACATGAACCTTGCTGTTTTTGGCAAAACGCCCAGGAACAATTTGCAGGCAACTTTGACGATTTCAACTTTGAATTCAAAGACAAGGACTTGAAATGAACGAAGTTGTTTCCTGCAAATTCCTCAGTCATTTTCCTCACTTAAATAGGCTATGGGGGTGGCCAATTATCCCCAAGCCTTACTCCCGAGTAGTCCTTCTCCTCAGGAGCCATTCCTGCCTTTTGGCAGCTCTGCTCACGCAAGCATTGAGAACAGGCTCCTCCTCTTCTTCTTCTTCTTCACTCATGGCAGCCTCTGAAGGTTTTGAAGGCCCTGGCTGAATCCCTGCCTCTGGCACCGAGCCTTCTCCAGCCTCCTTGCTGTCCGACTCTGGTACCAGTTGCACAGGCCGCTGGAGAATCACAATACCAGCCTCCTCGCTGTCCAGCTCTGCCGCTAGCTGCACAGGCCACTGGCGGACCACAACAGAAGGTTGTAAATGGTGGAAGACAGGACTCCAGGATGCTGCAACTATTGTAAATACATGACAGTTGTCAAGGGCCCACATTTTGATCATGTGACTGTGGGGATGCTGTGAAGGTGGTAAGTTTGAGGACCAGCTGTAGTCCTCGACTTACAACAGTTCATTTAGTGACCGTTCAAAGTTACTACAGCACTGAAAAAAGTGACTTATGACCGTTTTTCACCGTGACGACCTTTGCAGCATCCCCATGATCACGTGATCAAAATTCAGATGCTTGGCAACTGGCTCATATTTATGATCGTTGCTGTGTCCCAGGGATCATGCGATCCCCTTTTGCAACCTTCTTATAAGCAATGTCAATGGGGAAGCCAGATTCACTTAACAACCGTGTTACTAAGCACTAGCAATAGCACTTAGACTTATATACCGCTTCATAGTGCTTTACAGCCCTCTCTAAGCGGTTTACAGAGTCAGCATATTGCCCCCCAACAATCTGGGTCCTCATTTTACCCACCTCGGAAGGATGGAAGGCTAAGTCAACCTTGAGCCTGGTGAGATTTGAACTGCTGAACTGCAGCTAGCATTCGGCTGAAGTAGCCTGCAGTACTGCACTCTAACCACTGCGCCACCTTGGCTCTTAACTAACTTAACAACTGCAGTGATTCACTTAACAACTGTAGCAAGAAAGGTCGTAAAATTGGATAAAACTCACTTGACAACTGTCTTGCTTAGCAACAGAAGTTTGGGGCTCAGTTGTGGTCATAAGTTGAGGACTACCTATATTGAGCCGTGGTGGTGCAGTGGTTAGAATGCAGTATTGCAAGCTAATTCTGCCAACTGCTAGCAGTTCGATCCTCACCAGGCTCAAGGTTGACTCAGCCTTCCATCCAGAGGTGGGTTCCTGCCGGTTCAGACTTGCTCTATAGAACCGGTAGCGGGAATTTTCCCCTGCTCGCCGAACCGGCAGCGATGGCTGGCTGGCCACGCCCCCAAACTGGCTCTCTCGACAGCGCCATCTTGTTTTTTGCTTCTGCGCATGCGCAGAAGCTATTTTTTGCTTCTGAGCATGCACAGAAGCTTGGTTTTTAGCACTGCACATGCGCACGCACGAAGCGCGCGCACGCCCAGCGGCACGTGAGGAAGCAAACCGGCAGCGAGGTAAGTTAGAACCCACCCCTGCTTCCATCCTTCTGAGGTCGGTAAAATGAGGACCCAGATTGTTGGGGGCAATATGCTGACTCTGTAAACAGTTTAGAGAGGGCTGTAAAGCACTGTGAAGCGGTATATAAGTCTAAGTGCTAGTGCTAGTGCTACTGGTATTGATATCTTAGACATCAGTGAATTGAGATGGACTGGGATTGGACAATTTTGGTCAAAAGATCACACCGTTTGTCCTCAGGACATGAAAAGCAAAGAAGGAATGGGACTGTTTCCATAGTCAGGAGAGATACAGCAAGAACAGTTTTGGACCACAACACATTCAATGATTGAATAATATCAATTAGACTTAGTGGATAATCCTTTAATAGGATAATTATCCAAGTTTATGCTCCAAGCACTGGTGCAGAAGAAGAAGAAGGTTGATGAGTTTTATTATCAGGTTCAATTTGAAATTGACAGAACATGCAAGCAAGATGTGCTACTTTTGTTCCGAGACCCAAATGGCAAAGTTGCAAATATTAAGGAGGAAAATTAGATCAACTCTATTGCCTAGGAAACTGAAATGAAGGAGGCAATGACATCAATTTCTGCCAGTCCAATTATTTCTTTGCTAATGCAGTCTTCAAACAACCAAAATGATGCCTCTATGCATGGAATCACCAGATGGAGAACAAAGAAAGCAAATGGATTATATTATTATTATAAAGAAGCGGAAGAGCTCATTTTTAACAGAAAAGATGGGGGCAGGGGTTGGTCATAGCCTGGTCATGTGCAAGTTCCAAGTTATGACCCGCGGTGGCGCAGTGGTTAGAGTGCAGTACTGCAGGCTACTTCTGCTGCCTGCCAGCTGCCTGCAATCTGGCAGTTCAAATCTCACCAGGCTCAAGGTTGATTCCGCCTTCCATCCTTCCAAGGTCAGTAAAATGAGGACCCAAATTGTTGGGGGCAATAGGCTGACTCTGTAAACTGCTTAGAGGGGGCCGTAAAGCACTGTAAAGCGGTATATAATTCTAAGTGCTATTGCTATTGTTATTGGGCTGGGACTTGGATCTTGACACAGATCATAAACAGTTCGTGTGCAAGTTCCACGTTAGACTAAAACAGCAGAAGAAGGCCAACCCCTGATTTTTTCCATGCCATTTTCAAGAACATCAGAAATCACTCTGAAGCCCCAAACACATTGATAAGAGAACCAGAAGAACTGTAGCATGAGACTGTCTACTGTCGACCTCACCCCATTCCTAAGAGGTCTGTAAGGGGCGTGCATAAGCGCACCAGCGTGCCTACCGTCCCTGTCCTACTGTCCTATTGTCCTCATCTATCTGTATTCACTTTGATTATGTTTATGTTTATACCTATACCTGCTATCTTGTACATGTTTGACAAACAAATAAAATAAATAAATAAATAAATAAAATAAAAACTTCAAGAAGTTTTTAAGAAAGAATGTGAAAAAGATGGCCCAACTGAAGAAAGCAAACTGGCTTTCAGACCAAATCATGGAAATGGCCCAAAAGAGAAAAGATGTCAAAACCAAGAAAGACAAAAACAATCAAGAAAAAATTTAACAACACCAAAAAATTCTGAGATCTGTTCAAAGATCAAAGTAGTTCAAAGTAGTAGTATTACAATGACCCCTGTAAAGACGTTGAAGATGGAAACAGACATGGAAAAACAAAGACTTCCAAAAGGTTTCTGAAGGAAGTTCCAACTTCAAATTGATATGCTAAAGAAGGCCAATAGATAAATAGAAACTGACTGAAAGAATAAAGATAGAAGCATATTGAAATTCTGTTCAAAAGAGCTGTCCACATGCAAGATACTTTAGAAAATATTCCCTACTTATAATTAGTCCTTGACTTACAATCATTCCTTCCTTCCTTCCTTCCTTCCTTCCTTCCTTCCTTCCTTCCTTCCTTCCTTCCTTCATTCATTCATTCATTCATTCATTCTTCAATCAATCGTTCATTCATTCATTCATTCAATCAATCAATCAATCAATCATTCAACCCTGCTTGATCAGAGTCTCCTGCTCAAGCAGGGAGTTGGACTCCGTAATTCTATGTTCTATGACAGGGTTCCCAACCTTTTCTATACCCTGCACCCCTAGAATGCTTCTGATATATTCTTGCACCCCTTACAAAAGTAAACACCTGGTTTGAATTATGCATATACACTATAATTTTGAAACTTCTAAACCCAAGTTTTCTCACCCCTTGGAATATCATCTCGCACCCCCAGGGGGTGTGAGCACCCCCGGTTGGGAACCCAACATAGAATCTATGTTGTATTTCATGACTTTTTGAAGTTATAATGGCACTGAAAAAAAGTGACTTACAAGCAGTCCTCGCACTTACAACCATTGCAAACATCCCAATAGTCAGATGATCAAAATTCAGTTGCTTGGCAACCAGCATAAATTTACAGCATCCCAGCCTCATGTGATCATCATTTACAACCTTCCCAGATGGCTTCCAACAAGCACAGTCAATGGAGGAAGCCAGATTCACTTAACGCCCACATAACAACTGTGGCAAAAAGGTTGTAAAATCGGGCATGAATCACTTAACCACCAACTTGCTTAGCCATGGAAATGTCAACTGTCCAACTAGCAAACCCAAGAAAAGTAGGCATTCTCAGGAACTTTCAAATCCCAAAAGTAAAACTTTATTGGATACGCCATTTCGGCACCGAAGAAGCAAAACCAGCTCTGAGATTTCCAGCGCAATGCTACATAGTTAAACATTAGTTTCCCCTTCTTCCCACCCATAGTGACCACACTGTCCAATTATGAATCAGTCTTTTGTTTTGAGAACAGTTCATTTCTTCGTCGGACACCTGCAAGAGTGACCTTTTTTGGGATCTTGGCTCACACGGTCTATTCTTGGATCGTCTGCATTTCTTCTCGCCCTTCCCTCCCCCAGTTCATTGGCAAGTTGAATAGCGATTAGTGTCAAATGGTTCAGAAGTGGAAATTCTGGCCCCAATTATGGCAGTAAGTTGAGGACTACCTGTGCAAGAACCTCTAGAATCAGAAGATGAAGTTAGGTCAGCGCTCCAGTCGTTGTCAAATTGAAAGGCTACAGGAATTGATGGAACATCTCCAGAAATATAGCGGAGGAGGAGGAGGAGGAGGAGGAGGAGGAGGAGGAGGAGGAGGAGGAGGAGGAGGAAGAAGGAGAGGAAGAAGGAGAAGAAGAAGAAGAAGAAGAAGAAGAAGAAGAAGAAGAAGAAGAAGAAGAAGAAGAAGAAGAAGA
>QLTV01002567.1:2814513-2837756 GCA_003457575.1 Thermophis baileyi
AAGAAGAAGAAGAAGAAGAAGAAGAAGAAGAAGAAGAAGAAGAAGAAGAAGAAGAAGAAGAAGAAGAAGAAGAAGAAGAAGAAGAAGAAGAAGAAGAAGAAGAAGAAGAAGAACGCCTGATTCTGGAAACCCATGTTCTATGCTAAATTAGCTACCGTCTAAATTCAATACTTCCGTGACGCCCCTCCTGCGCACATTTTTGTTATACATGGCATGATTAGTATTTACTTAACAGGCTGATTATATTCTCACCTTCTTCTTATGTCTCTGTTGTTGCAGAGAGGGAAGGAAAAAGAGGGGAAGAAGATCTGATCCCTTTTCATCTAATTCCAGATTTAAGCAAATAATTATTAGCTGTTAAATTATGTACCAAATTAGCTTATTCCATACCGGGGCCATTCTTCTTTTTCTTTTTTTAAACAGAATATAGATATAGATATCCAGGAGTAGTAGCATAATAAAACAACACCATAATTATTAATGCAATAAAGATTGTGCATCTGTTTCTTTTTCTTTCTTTTTTTCACTTAACAGCATGCTTCAAGAAATAGAGGCAAAAGCATTCATACAAACATGCTGTGTTCCTTTTTGTTCTTCATTAGCCAAAATTCCATTCTGGAATTTTTTTGTTTTCTAAGGTTTCCTTCCTGTAAATTGAAGTCAATTTTCAAGTCTGGTGCTCACATACTAATTGGGGAAAAACCTCCCTCCCCCATTCCCAAATGTCAATAAAATAAGAAGAAAGCAAATTGTGCTTTTTTTTTTTTTAAGCTAATGATGGATGTGTAAATCTCAGTAACCAAAAAGCCTTAAGAAACTTTAGTGGCACCTTCAAAGCAGAAACCCTTGGATCAAATCAGCCTTCCATCACCTAAATTACTGGAAGACTTTGGTTTGTCTCAGAAAGGTTTAAGAATAAACTAATGAATTCCGAAGAGCTTGGCAAAACAAAGCAATAACAGAAAGAAGATAGTGTAATGTAAAGTTACTTATTTCTAAATTAATGTGCATAAGTGGTGGTTTTGGTCTTAAAATATCTGACTTGTGCATACAGGAAGTCCTCTACTTACAATGATTTGTTTAGTGGCTGTTCAAAGTTACAATGGTACTGAAAAAAGGTGAGTTTTCGACCATTGTTTAACGACCATTGCAGCATCCCCTTGGTCATGTGATCAAAATTTGGGTGCTTGGCAACTGGCATGTATTTATGACAGTTGCAATGTCCCAGGATCATGTGATCACCTTTTGTGACCTTCCCAACAAGCAAAGTCAATGATGGAAGACAGATTCCCTTTCCAACCACATAATTCACTTAACAACTGCAATGATTCATCTAACAGCTGTGGCAAAATGGGGCACAACTCACTTAACAACTGTCTTAGAATTAGAATAACAGAGTTGGAAGGGACCTTGGAGGTCTTCTACCGGTAGTCCAACGACCAGCAAACTCCTATATCATTTCAGACAAATGGTTGTCCAATCTCTTCTTAAAAACTTCCAGTGTTGGAGCATTTACAACTTCTGGAGGCAAGTCGTTCCACTGGTTAATTGTTCTCACTGTCTTACTTAGCAATGGAAATTTTGGGCTAAATTATGGTCTGAAGTGGAGGACAATCTGTATGGGAGCAAACATCTCTTCGGTTTCTCTTTATACCAGAAAGTTATTTGGATCCATGCTACATCTTCATGTATCAATGTTCATAGCATTTATCTCCACCCCAGTTTTTCTCTTCCTGAATCTAACTCTAACTCCTTTTTTCCCTGATCTTTTATTGTCCTTTATTGCTCTGTTAACTGCACAACAAACGACCCTACAATGGCCAGTAAGGCTCCACGCCATCCTTCCCTGAAGGCAGCCACCCTCAGTCCCATAAACACAAGCCAGTAAACAACCAAAACCAATTTGCAAAGAACAGGGGTGGGTTCTGACTTACCTCACTGCCAGTTCGCTTCCTCACGCGCCGCGTGGGCACGCGCACCTTGTGCATTCCCGCGCGCATGCGCAATGCTAAAAACCAAGCTTCTGCGCATGTGCAGAAGCAAAAAACAAGGTGGCGGCGCCTTTGGTGCTGCCGAGAGAGCCGGTTTGGGGGCGTGTCCAGCTGGCCATCGCTGCCAGTTCGGCGAGTGGGGGAAAATTCCCACTACCGGTTCTATAGAGCCGGTCCGAACCGGCAGGAACCCACCTCTGGCAAAGAAAGAGGGGAAGTCCAAAGAAAAAGTGCAAGCTCATGGGGCAAGGCCCAGAGTCTAGGTCCAAAGGGCAAGGCAATGACACAAGGTCAGGCAAGACCACAAGGCCAAAGGCAGTCCACAAAGCAAAGGCACAGGCAGAAACAAGAGTCAAGGCTAAGTTTTTCCAAAGCCAGGGGAGCGTAAGCCAAAGCAAAACAATTGTTCCTGACAAAAACAATCTCCCCTGGCTTCTCCTTAAGTCAACCCATGCCAAGTGTTCCTTGTGAAGAGGGATGGGATGATCTTCTTCCGAGCAGCTGAGCAGCCCTTCTCTGAGCTTGCCTCCACTCTACTCTCTGTGCCCTTGGATTGAGTTGGGAGGCAGCTATTCTTCATCAGAGAAGATCTGCTGACTCTCAGCACCACTGCTTGTCTGCAGCGTCCCCAGGGTCTGTGAGGGCAGGCAGCTCTCCGTCCAGTCGGCCACCTCCCCCAATGTCTGAGTTTTAGGGGTTTTTTTTGTTTACTTTATTGTCATTGCACCTCGTACAACGAAATTAAATGCCATCTTCAGTGTACATTATAACTATAAAAATAAAACACAAGCACACATCCTTCACATTCTATACAATTGAATTGAAAATCTGATATTGCATTAGTATTGCACTATACAGTAGAATTCAATATAGTTACTGCCCTGGGATAGAAGCTGTTTTTCAGCCTATTGTTTTTATTATCCTGTACCGTCTGCCAGATGGTAATAGTTCAAAAAAAGAGTGCCCAGGATGAGATGGATCTTTAAGGATGTTTTGAACTTTCTTAAGGCAGCGGGAGCTATAAAGCTCTTCCAAAGAGGGGAGAGGGCAACCAGTGATCCTCTGGGCAATGATGTTTACCCTCTGGAGCGCTGTCCTATCTGCCACTGTGCAATTGGCAAACCATACACAGATGCAGTAAGTTAAAATACTCTCTATTGGTGCAGCGGTAGAAGGTCACCAGCAGTTTTCTGGGACGGCATTGTCCTCACCCCCTGGCCTCTCCAAACATGCCAAGGGAGATGTGCCGTCCCCATTCATCAGTGCCATCCCCATTGGACAGTCCCAGTTCTCTGCTCCTCCGCTGAACCAGGATCTGAAGGGGCCATGACACATGGCTTTTCCCAGGATTGCACAGTATCTTCGTTGCAGCCTTCCACTGAAGCAAATACAAAGATGATAAAGGGTGTGGAGGCTAAATTGTACAATGAATGGCTAAGGGAATTAGATTGAATCTAGGTCAGCCACCAGGACCAAAGATTTACTCTTCCAAGCTTTCAGATTCATGTTGCAGCCCATCTTCAGGGAACTTCTACTCTACTGCAATATGTTCTATGGAATTAGATATGTTTGGCCTAACAAAGAGAAGGCTTAAGGAAAATCTGAAAGCAGTCTTCCAATATTTGAAGGGCTTTCACAGGGAAGAGGGTATCGATTTATTCTCCAAACCACCTGAGGGCAGGACAAGAAGCAATGGGTGGAAGCTCATCAGAGGGAGATCCAACCTGGAAATAAGGAGGAATTTCCTAACAGTGAGGATGATCCTCCTGGAAACTCCATCACTGGGGGTTTTCAAGAAGAGATTGGACAACCATTGGTCCAGGATAGTATAAAGGCTCCTATCTTGGGCAGGCAGTTGAACCAGAAGACCACCAAAGTCCCTTCCAGCCAGTGGTGAAATCCAAATTTTTTTACTACCGGTTCTGTGGGCATGGCTTGGTGGGTGTGGTGTGGTGTGGCTGGGTGGGCGTGGTGTGGCTTGGTGGGCGTGGCTTGGTGGGCGTGGCTTGGTGGGCGTGGCAGGGGAAGGATACTGCAAAATCTCCATTCCCACCCCACTCCAGGGGAAGGATACTGCAAAATCCCCATTCCCTCCCCACTCTGGGGCCAGCCAGAGGTGGTATTTGCCGGTTCTCCGAACTACTCAAAATTTCCGCTCCGGGTTCTCCAGAACCTGTTAGAACCTGCTGGATTTCACCCCTGCTTCCAGCCCTATGATTCTACAAACCATGTAAGACTAAGATGTCCACTGTTTAACATTCCCCTGGCACAGGCTGTTCCTTTTAGATCACTTAATTATCATAAAATATTTAACTTAAGTAAACTTAGTGCCCTAGAGAAGATTTCCAAGACAAATGTGCAGCTGTTTTGTCACTTTTACCATCTGCTATTGGTTGGGAGATCTAGTGAATGTAAAATAATTCTCGTGCTTTTTCCCCTTGTAAGTTTTCATTCAGTTGGATGAAAGAGAATTCTCTTTTGAAATTTATGTTCAAAGCAACAGAGAATCTGGGTGAATTTATTGGGTGATGCAATAGTGCATTCTTGCTGTTATTAGTTTGTTCGGACAACATGCTTCACCAAATCAGCTGCAAAACTACAATAGGGCACTAGGCAAATGCAATACAACCTTCATCGGTCCTTTTTTTAAATAATATCTTTATTAAATTTCAACATCAAACATTAAAATACAAACTGACATAAAAGGGAAGGGAATAACAAAGCATATTTAAGTATTTTTTTTAACCTTCATCAGACTTTTATTACTCAGTGTATTGAATAATTCAGTCCATTTGATTAATTTATAGTTTAACATCTTGTGAAAAATCAAAGGTAGTTTAAAATCCTAGCCCGATTAAGTGCAATTATACAAGCACACTCACCAACAGGTTTTTAAAATCTGTATTTAATTTGGATTCAATTTTCCCTAATAAATGCTTTTGCCCCTAATATATGAAAAATTATGTATTTAAAGTTTCCAAGAACCCTTTATAAAGGACAAATTTCCCTCCTGTCACTATTTGCTACGTGTAAGAGTTTGTTTAAGTGTATTTTTCAACTTTTTTTAACATAATTTTTTTGGCACACATTTAGAAACATGTCTTCTAATGTGCATTGGTGCTCACAAATAAATTGGTTCAGGTGCAGATTTTACTATCAGACCCAACTAGTTATTTATTTAATGCTGCCTTCTCATATAGAATCCGCAAAAATCTTACAGATACATTCAAACAGGTTCCCGCAACAGATTTCTTTTATATCCCTCATTGGAGGCAGGGAGCACTGTTCCTTGTTCACATCTGCAACCAGACTTTCTGAATTGCTGAAACAGCCCATCAGCTTAATACTTGGCGAGGAACACAACTTTCCCTTCTGGAAAGGGATGTCACACAATGCGCTTCAAAGTTGTTCAATTACCTCTAATGTTCATTAGACGCCCAACTTCTCTTTGAAGTGGCTGACTTTTATTCCCCCAAAGATCTTTGGTTCCAGACCTGCCAGGGAAATGCTAATGAAGTGTTACTGATCCTGGAAGTGGTATAAAAGGCTGTGGAGCACTCTTTGAACAAGTGTGGCATGAACTGTGTGATCTCAAAGGGAAGCAGAAAGGATGAAAATAAAGTTCTGTTCCCTTAGTCCCCATCCTAACCTTTATCTTTTTTAATTTATTTATTTATTCGTCAAACAAAATTTACAAATTTGAATGAAAAAAATGAAGAAAAAAAAACTAAAATGTGACAGGGATGATAGGCATGTTAATACACCTATGCACGTCCCCTTAGGAACCACTTAAATATGGGATGAGGTCCACAGAAGTTAAGTTGGAATTAAAACTGTGAAAGTTAGTCACTGAGACAACTGGATCAGGTAAGATAGAATATAGAATATAGAATTCTTTATTGGCCAAGTGTGATTGGACACACAAGGAATTTGTCTTCGATGCATAAGCTCTCAGTGTACATACTGTACAAGCAACAAGTGATAAATCATGATCATAATCATCGTAAAAATACATTCATCAGAAATCATAAGATACAACACTTAGTGATAGTCATGGATGTTCCAGACTTTGACAAGTCTGTTACGATAAGCAAATTTTTTACAATCAAGTTTAAATTCATGCAAAAACTGGTGTGCTGGAGCATGTCAAGTTGCAAGACATGACCCGGGGAAAATGTCCAAGCTAAACTTACTTCTGCCACAGGTTTATTAAGTAGTTTGGGGCAATTCTTTAGCTTTAGATCCTGTCCTGTAATAACACAATTATACAAATTTAGCCTGTTTTGTTGGATTGTTATGAATATTACTGAGGTCGTCTCTATTAAGATGATATACAAGAGATGGAATTATATTATAATATTATAGTACAGTATAAAATAATGTAATGTATAGTTTTATCAAAATAATATTACTGAGAATGTCTGTATTAAGATGATAAAGATGAAACTTTTTAAATAAATTGTTATTGCTTTTAAAATGAATAACAAAAAAAAAAAAACCAAAGGAACAAAACACAAACATACATACATTATAAAAAGAATGGCACAACAAGGGCTTTAAAAAGAAGTGAAAAAATAGAATAGAAAAAAATGATAAAGTATAATACGTTGTTAGAATAATAGTTATAATTCTATATATAATTATCTAATACAAATATTGTTCAAGTGTGTGTGTGTGTGTGTGTTACAGTACACTTATATGATTATCATACATTTTTTAATCTACTGTACTTTGTATAAATGAGTTTCATTTAATAATATTTCATATATTCATAATACTTGTTCATATAAAGTTTATATCTATAGGCAATCTGCTCACAAGTGTAATTGTCTTCCCAATGTTGCAGTATGAGTCTTTTAGCTATAATAAGGGCATGGAGAATCCATTTACATTGTTGAGTTGTCAAATTCCATGTACCAAGTATGTAATTCAGGAGAATATTATCTTCTGAAAACGTTAGCTTTTGTGACACAATCATATTTATATAGTCAACTCATTTCTCTCAAAAGTATAAACTACTTAGTAATTATAGGACATTGTAAAATCATGTATTTATTACATCTCCTTATTACTCCACCTAGACATGATAATATTATGGTTGATTTTGTCTCATGCCTATCATCTTAACACCCTCTCAGTAATATCACATATATATTATTTTATAAGGTAATATTATAACCATAATATTATACCATAAAATAATGTCATATATAATATTATAGAAGAAGCCCCAGTTCACAGAAGTTTAGAGATCAGTAACCATGAGTAGACCATGAACATTGCAATGTGAAAACTATGTCATAGAAGGAAAAGGGGATGTGGGAGGATAAGGAAAAGAGTCAATTTGGACTCTGAATCTTCAGGTTAGAGAATTGTAGGAGTTGAAGTCCACATATGTTAAAGTTGCCAAGTTTGAAAAACACTAGATTAAAAGAAAAAAGAACAGCAGCCAGCTAGACGAGCCACATTAAGGTGCACAATTTTCAGGACAGTTTTGATGTCCTTTGTCAGTTGGTTCTGAAAAGAACTGTTGTGTTTATTTTTGGTATTCAGAACAACAGAACAATAGAATAACAGAGTTGGAAGGGAATTTGGAGGTTGTCTAGTCCAACCTCCTGCTCAAGCAGGAGATGCTATACCAGTGATGGCGAACCTTTTTTTCCTCGGGTGCCGAAAGTGCACGCACACACGCTATCGTGCACACGTGTGTGCCCACACCCATAATTCAATGCCCCCCCACCCCCTGCTCATGTGTGCGTGATCCCCCCATGCTGCCCTGCCCCCGCGCATACGCACATGACCTCCCCCCGCTGCCCCGTTTCCTGACTTCCGGTGGGCCCGGTAGGCCCGTTTTTCACCCTCCCCAGGCTCCAGAGGCTTCCCTGGACTGTAACCACATAGGGCGAAAACGGCCCCCCCGCCCCTCCCGGAGTCCCTCCGGAGGCAGGAAACGCCCCGTTTCCCAACTTCCGGTGGGCCAGGTAGGCCCGTTTTTCACCCTCCCCAGGCTCCAGAGGCTTCCCTGGACCCTGGGGAGGGCGAAAACAGCCTCCCCCGCCCGCCCTAGAGGCCGGAAATGGCCCGTTTCCCAACTTCCGGTGGGCCAAGTAGGCCCGTTTTTCACCCTCCCCAGGCTCCAGAGGCTTCCCTGGAGCCTGGGAAGGGTGAAAATGGCCTCCCTGCCCCCCTGGAGGCCCTCCAGAGGTCAAAAACGCCCTCCCAGAGCCTCCGTGTGAGCCGAAAATCAGCTGGCTGGCGTGCACATGCGCGCTGGAGCTGAGCTAGGGTAACGGCTCGCGTGCCGGCAGATATGGCTCCGTGTGCCACCTGTGGCACGCGTGCCATAGGTTCGCCATCACTGTGCTATACCATTTCAGACAAGTGGCTATCCAATCTCTTCCTAAAAGTGATGGAGCACTCACAACTTCTGAAGGTTAATTGTTCTCACTGTTAGGAATTTTCTCCCCAGTTCTAGGTTGCTTCTCTCTTTGGTTAGTTTCCATCCATTGTTTCTTGTCTTGCCTTCTGGTGCTTTGGAAAATGACCCCTTCTTCTTTGTGACTGTCCTTCAAATGCTAGAACACTGCTATCATGTCTTGCTGGGAGATCCTTGAGAGGTCCAGCAGCTGGAATGCGTAGACGATTTAGCTGTGACAAAGTCACATTAGCTGGGATGCACCACGAAGAGGCTAGTCTATATTGCACCCCCTAAAGCATAGGTCTTCAAACTTGGCAACTTTAAGACTTGTGCACTTCAACTCCCAGAATTCTCCAGCCGGCATGCTTTAGATCAGAGGTCTTCAAACTTGGCAACTTTAAGACTTGTGGACTTCAACTCCCAGAATTCTCCAGCCAGCTATGCTGGCTGGAGAATTCTGGGAGTTGAAGTCCACAAGTCTTAAAGTTGCCAAGTTTGGGGACCCCTGCCCTAAAGTTTTATGCATTAATACTGTTTTCTGTTAAGTCCTACGAAATAAATAACAAATAAATCTACTTTAGGAGGGTCTTTGTCTCAGAAGAAGAAAAAAACACAGTTCCCACTCAATTTTTCCTGTTTTGATAAAAGGGTGGGCATTAACTTAGCCCCCAGTTGTAATGGTAGCAGGGGTGGGTTCTAACTTACCTCGCCGCCGGTTCACTGCCTCCCGTGCCGCGTGGCTGCACATGCATTGTGTGCCGCGTGGCCGCGCATGCGCAGTGCCAAAAACTCAGCTTCTGCATATGCGCAGAAGCAAAACAAGCAAAAAATTCCCCCAAAAAAAGCTGAAAACAAGATGGCGGCGCATGCACGGTGCCAAAAACTCGGCTTCTGTGCATGCGCAGAAGCAAAAACCAGCAAAAAATTTCCCCCCCCCCCCAAAAAAAAAATTTCAAAAAAATAAATAAATTCCAAAAAAAAGATGGCGGCGTCCACGGACCAGCACCGACAGAACCGGCTCCGTGATGTCACCACTGGTTTACTACCGGTTCTATAGAACCGGTGCGAACCGGGAGGAACCCACCTCTGAATGGTAGGGCTTGATGCATAACCCCTGTGCTAACTGGGTTTAAGCTATCTTAAGGATGTGATAACCACCTTCAATTGCCTGTATTTGGTTTCAGTTTTTTGGTCTTTCCAATTACCTGTTGTTGAACATAACTAACACATCTGTAATGGTATGTGGGGGAATGGCCTTGGGAGAGAGAGGAAAAGAGATGCTGCCTAGGGAATGGCCAGATAAGAGAGAGCATAGCCTGAAGCTTCATAACAGACAGAGAAAGAAACTCAGAAATGAACCTCTCTAACATCTCAGCCTGTAAAGGCAATAGTGGGATATTTGTACATTCAGACTTGCAAGATTATGATAGTATAGCCTTAAAATAAACTAGAATGCTTTCCTCTGGTTGTTTTCCTGTCTGGTCTACCTGGGAAGGCTGAGAACATCTGAGCATGTGCAGAGCAGTGTCCAATTATGACTAGACAGGCTTCTGTTTCCAGAAGAGAGAAGTGCTATAACACTGGGAATGGGAGTGGGCTTTGCTTTCATTTTTCAAGGCCCAGCTAGGTGGCAGCAACTGAGGCAACCTTGGTTAAAGGTTAGGAGCCATGGTGGCCCAGTGGTTAGAATACAGTATTGCAGGCTAACTCACTGTTCACTGCCTGTAGTTCAATTCTGACTGGTTCAAGGCTGACTCAGCCTTCTATCCATCCGAAGTCAGTAAAATGACTTTGGGGGCAATACGCTGACTCTGTAAACTGCTTAGAGAGGACTGTAAAGCACTGTGAAGTGGTATATAAGTCTAAGTGCTATTGCTGTTGCTCAATTGAGCCAGGTCCCTCCTTCATAGCTGCTGGATGCGAGACCCAAAGCTGTAGCCTGTGGGAGGTTGCAAAATATCCCAGTGTTTTTCAGTAGCCAACTGCCATTTCTGTACTACTGTCACAAGCCCACATAGGGATGCCCATTTAATCACTGGTTCCTGAGTTCAAGTTAAAGGAGATTTCACTTTCCTTTGCAAAGTCAAACTTGCACACAGTGTCTATGGAGAGTCTCAATCATCCAGGTCATGGTTGTCCCAAAGGCAATTTCTTGGTTGTTGTTGTTTTTTTCTTGAAAACTGAGGAAGCTTCTGAGATGAGAAGTGAAACATTTTCATGGAGCAAAAAAAAATGAAGGAAGTTCAGTTGTCTTTGCAAAAACACCTTTGGGTCAAACTTGCACAAAACAAAATCAAAGCAAGGCAGGTTTCCCCCTGCCTTCAACCCCCATCCTTCTTGCTCAAGGTGGATTCATCCCTTCGGGTTGTCTCCAGACTAGAAGCTGGAGAAGACTGCGAACCAGCCAACCAGCCCACCTGCTGACTGCTATAAGCTCCATCACACCTCTGGGAAATTAATGCTCGCCTCGCCACCAAACCTTGCAGCCATCAGCGATCAATCCACCCACCCGCTGAGCCAGATCGTCCCAGAATGCCCCAAAAGCAGAAACGGGCACTGAGCAGAATTACAAGGAGTAAGAAAGGTGTTATCAATAATAATGCAGGGGGCGGGTGGGGGGAAGGATTATTTGTAATGGCAATTATGCTCAGCCGTGTTACTCTGGCCCGGCCATTATGCACGGGGTCAGGTTCCCACGGGTGCCGATTCCTCTTGCATTTGACAGCCCAATATTAAGACTTGATGATTTAGCTTATTTTTTTTTCCCCTTTGTGCTTCTTCGTAAATTCCATTTGGTCGAGAAGCTACAGTTAATTTTTTCATAGAAACCCCTTCGCCGTCTCTTGCCCGCAACCATTAACTTACTGCGCCAGCCACATCTTCCTCCCCATTTTAAACATGGTGTTAGTGTTTGGGGGCTGATTTTTCTTTTCCTGGTGGGCCCGGTGCTGTTCCACCAAGGGAATCTGTATCCTAGGCTTTAATTATCTTGAAATATGAAGAGCCACTGGGCAGATGTGAACAAAAGGAACTTGTTCCTATTGTACTGTTGCTCAGTTTTCACTGGCAAAGCCTGCTTTTCTAGCAGCTGTCTGTTTTTCTAGCTGGCACAGGAAGGGAGCTGCGATTGCTTTCTTTATTTCCCTGGAGTTTCAAAGTGGCACTGCTGTGTGCCATCAAATGAGGAATGCCAAAGGAATAAGAAAGAGTTTGAGCGCTGATTGAGGGTTGGGAGTGGGCGTTGCAAGCTTGTGAGACACACAGGAGTCTTAGATGTTCAAGGGGAGGAACGAAGAAACATCTCTGCTCAGCAGCCTTTTCTTTTAATTTCTCGCCTTGCTATTCCTGATACTTTTGGGGACAAAGAAACAGAAAAGGGAGATTGAGACAATAGCTTCGTTCTTCCATTGTGGTTTTGAGAAGAAAAAGCGATTTCCCAGCACTGGATCTTTAACTGAAATTCAAGAGGTTGCGGAAATGCAGGATTCACTTTTTAACTTGATTGTTTTTGCTGGTGTTGCTTCATCATGCCATATTTTCGCCTCCCCTCTCCGTGGGTTAAGAAGACCGAGGCACTGATAAATATGGAACCGGTGGAAGAAAAGGAAGCCGAGAGCAGAAACAAATGGACGGGTTTTGCATTTGGAGAGATGCACAACCAGAGAGTTTGACCAGGTTTGACCACTTGTTTATAAATGGTCTGGAGCTTTAAATGAGTAGTGAGATGGACAGGTTTGCCAAAGTTCCCAAATTGCTTGCAGTAGTAAAAAATAAAAAAGGATTGCGAAGTACTCCAAAACGCTCTCTCCAAATTGGGCAGTTGGACCTCACAAGTACAAATGTAGTTCAGGCTAAGTGAGTTCAAAGGGAATTGAAGCATGTTGCAATAGGGAACATTTTCCCCCTTATTGTAGTACTCAGTTCTAGATATAAAGGAATTTGGACAGTTGGTACTCTTTTTTTTTTTATGCCTTTGAGTCATTTTTTTTTTACTCCTGGCAATTGTCTGGACAAGTCCCTGCAGTTTTCTTGGTGAGAGTTTTGGAAATGGTTTGTCATTCCCTTTTTCCTAGGACTGAGAAAGAAGGACCGGCCAAAATTTACCCAGCCAGCATTCATGCTTAAAGCAGAACTATAACTCACAGTCCCCTGGTAGTTGGCCCAAAGTCACCCGCTAGTTTTCATGCCTAAGATGGGACTAGAACTTACTATCTCCTGGTGATTGGTCCAAAGTCACCCAGCTAGTGATATGTGAAGAGAATATCTTCACATATCACTAACCTCAGCTGGGAAAATGCTCCATCAAAAGAAATTTCAACACAAAATGTGGAGATTTTAGCATTAATACCCTGTTGATGATAGATTTCTGCTTTAAAATGCCTGGCTACCAGTAGGAAATTTCTGAAAATTCGCCCCAAATTATCTGCAAGGTTTCCATCATTGTAGTTCATTTGTACTGAATAAGTGCAAACAATTAAGGGTTGTTGGATTTTGATATCAACAATTTTGAGGTTCAATATGACTGTGGGGGTTGAATAAGACTTCGAACCCAGACCTTGGCTGGTAGCACCTACCTGAATGCTAAACTATCTTTAAAGACTTGCTGCCAACTGCCTGGCATTAACCAAGGTTAACTGTAAGAAGGGCGGGAATAACTGATGCATCCCTGCGGCTGCATTACATTTGCAACGTTCAGTTGAAGGAGCTCTTTTGAGGAGCTTGAATAACCTCAGATCTAAAGCTGTCCTCTGCTGCTGGAAGGGGGAGCCAGTTTGTCAGCTCACTGAGAAGCAGAATCTCTTGGTCTGCAGTCATCTCTGGTGTCCCCAGCATGAGCCAAGATCAGGTGAGTTCTCCAGCCATCCAGCTATAAGCGGATACCTTCCAAATGTTGTAAAATATAATTTCCATCTACCCCAGCAGCAGAATAACAGAATAGCAGAGTTGGAAGGGGCTTTGGAGATCTTCTAGGCCAACCCCCTGCCCAAGCAGGAGACCCTACATCTGCCTCTACCTACGATGGAACTCACAACCTCCTGATTGTGACGCAAGAGCTCCACCTCTAGGGCACAGCAGCTGGACACCGATACCATTCCAGACAAATCACTGTCCAATCTCTTCTTAAAAACCTCCAGTGATGAAGCACCCACAACTTCTGGCAAACCAGAAGTTAATTGTTCTTATTGTCAGGAATTTCTCCTTAGTTCTAGGTTGGATCTCTCCTTGATTAGTTTCCATCCATTGTTTCTTGTTCTGCCCTCAAGTGCTTTGAAGAATAAGCTCCTCAGATAATGAAAGACTGATATCGTATCCAGAGGTGGGTTTCAGCAGGTTCTGACCAGTTCTGGAGAACCCATTTCAGATGAAAGGCTGACCAATCTCTTCTTGAAAACCTCCAGTTTGCCTTGACTGTTCCACTGATTAAATTGTTCCCAATATTAGGAAATTTCTCCTTAGTTCTAGGTTGGATCTCTCCTTGATTAGTTTCCATCCATTGTTTCTTGTTCTGCCCTCAAGTGCTTTGAAGAATAAGCTCCTCAGATAATGAAAGACTGATATCGTATCCAGAGGTGGGTTTCAGCAGGTTCTGACCAGTTCTGGAGAACCGGTAGCGGAAATTTTGAGTAGTTCAGAGAACCGGTAAATAACACCTCTGACTGGCCCCGCCCCCATCTATTCTCTGCCTCCCGAGTCCCAGCTGATCAGGAGGGAATGGGGATTTTGCAGTAACCTTCCCCTGGAGTGGGGAGGGAATGGAGATTTTGCAGTATCCTTCCCCTGCCACGCCCATCTAGCCACGCCCACCAAGCCACACCACGTCCACCAAGCCATGCCCACAGAACCGGTAGTAAAAAAAATTGAATCCCACCACTGACCATATCATCATCCCTAGTCCTTCTCTTCATTAGACTAGACATACCAAATTCCTGCAACCATATGTTTTAACCTCTAGTCCCCTAATCTTCTGTGTTGTTCTTCTCTGCACTCTTACTAGAGTCTCAACATTTTTACAGTATATCGTGGTGACCAAAACTGGATGCAATGGCTGGGGTGATGAAAGTAGACTTTCAATGGCAATAGCACTGCTTTACAGCCCTCTCTAAGTGGTTTACAGAGTCAGCATATTGTCCCAACAATGTGGGTTCTCATTTTACTGGAAGGATGGAAGGCTGAGTCAACCTTGAGCCTCTCAAAATTCAAGAGCACCTTGGGGTGTCCACAGAGAGGTCAAGAGGTCAGCTCCAAGTACCATACAAGATATATGGAGGCAGGGTTTCATTCATGAATTGTGGCCATCGCCTTGATCATTTTTGCTGCTCCTGAGATGTCTGTAAAACTCCTTATATTACTGCAAGACTCAATAACTAATGTGTGGGCCTGTAAAATGTTTAGAATTGAAAATTGTTGTTTTGAGTTTGCAACAAGCTGTTTGAAACCTTCCAGAAGTGTTTGAAAGCAAAGCATCTGTTCTGAACTGGAAAGCAAGCTGTCTCAAGTTTGAAACGTTTCCAGGAGAGCTGGAAAACCTCATTTTGAATTCAGATCAGCAGTTTTGAACAGAGAATGAAGAAGCACAGCATATTTTATGTTTGAAGCCGTTTGCATATCCATAACATTTCTTGCAAGACCCTGCAGGAGCATTTATGAGACAAGGGGGGACAAGTCCAAAGCACTCATCACAGAGTCCTCCATACAAGGTCCACCCCTTATGTACTTGTATGTGTGATCACAATACAATTGTGAAGGGGTGAAGCTTGAATCGGGACCTCAAAACTCATCTTTCTTCATTTCAGCAGCATTGTAGTTGGAGATGCTATGCCAGCCATTACGTAGGGGATCTGTGTCACAATGCTGCCAAGCGAAGGCTCCCAGCATCACTGTCATTGGTTCATTATGTTAGTGTGGTGGAATGTGGTCAGGATTCCCAGGAGGGAGGGATTGTATCCCAGAAAAGCAAGAGATAACTCAGTTCAGATAGTTTGTGTGAGAGAAAGAGGGTAAAGCTCAGTAGTGGGTTTCACTTACCTTCGCTACCGGTTCGGAACTGTGAATGCTCGCACGCGGCCATTCTGTGCATGCGCAGATCGTCCGTGATGACGTCTGGGCAGGTGGGCGGACCCTCCCGCCGCTGCCACCGCCACTGGTTTGCCCAAACAGGTGCGAACCGGTAGCAACCCACCACTGGTAAAGATGGCTCCTCCCTAATAGTTTTCAGAATCTGTGATTCATGGGAGTCGTAGTTTTCTTTAGTTTGGCAAGATTGATGTCAGTCTCCAAAAAAACAAGAAAGATACTTAGAGTTATGTCTAAGCACTTACCTTTATTGTTCCTCACCTATAGACAGAATCTTGCCAAACTAAAGCAAAGTACCACCCAGAATCTACCATGGTTGGTAAGGACTCTGTGCTAGCCTGATTCTCACAACATACTGACTCAGAAATTACAAGTCCAGTGTTGTAACTTCAAACAGTCACTAAATGAATGGTTATAAGTCAAGCACTACCCGTATGGGACTTCTTTTCTTGCTTAGCAGATTCTCTAACGTTTCTGAGAATACATTTATCTAAGGAGAAGCTATCCTTGAAATGTGCGCCTTATCTCAGTTCCCTGAGTAATCTATCTTCATTGAATGAAAAGTAAGAAGACCAACAAGATCTTAAAATGAAACATGGTTTCACAATCTCAATAAAAGCATAAATACTCCAATAAAATGTTATAATATTACGTTCTATGAAATATTCTAATCCCAGGACATTTCACGGGGCAAAGCAAATTCTCTAAGCCTCAGCCATAGACTGCCTTTCAATCAGAGGTGAAATTCAGCAGGTTCTGACAGGTTCTGGAGAACCGGTAGTGGAAATTTTGAATAGTTCGGAGGACCAGCAAGTACCACCTCTGGCTGGCCCCAGAGTGGGATGGGAATGGAGATTTTGCAATATCCTTCCCCTGGAGTGGGGAGGGAATGGGGATTTTGCAGTATCCTTCCCCTGGAGTGGGGTGGGAATGAGGATTTTGCAATATCCTTCCCCTGCCACGCCCACCAAGCCACACCCACAGAACCGGTAAGGAAAAAGTTTGAATTTCACCCCTGCTTTCAATGCCACTATATTCTTTTGCTTCTTTCTAATCTGTGGCCTGAGAATTTAGAAATTGTAGGCGTCTTCCCAGATGAGTTAATGGAAAGTCTTCCAAGAGGAAATCAAAGCATCTTCGACCCATCCATAAATGTTAACTCCTCCTGACTAGGCAACCTGAATTTTTAGAAGTCTTCTCGCAACCCTGAGAAGGGAATGAATTTTTCATGGGCTTTTCAAATATTGATGCCTTTTTGCTGGAGCTCTAAGTCAAAGCTGAATAGCTTCGTTGCATCTGTGACATTTGGGGGTGCTGTGTCTTTCCTAGTCTCATTCCCAGATGAGATAAGTGAAATGCATCACAGCGGGATAACCTTCTTTGATTCAGATTTCGCTGGAAATCTAACACAGTGTTTCTCAACCTTGGTGACTTTAAGAATTCTGGGAGTTGAAGTTCACATATCTTAAAGTCGCCCAGGTTGAGAAGCATGGGTTTAACACATCCTCAACCAGCACAGAAGTGGGTCCTGAACAAGTAGTATGGAGTGCCCTCGTTCATTGTCCCCAAGGTGATTTCAACCAACTGCATTAGCCTGATTCTTACAACATGCTGACTCAGAAATTACAACTCCATATCAACCTTGTCTAGAATGTTCTTCCCTTACAGACATTGGCTGAGTTGTAAGAGTTTGGACCATTGTCACAGCATTAACCCAACAAACCAACCAATTCAGGCCAAACCTCAGCCAAAGTCCAATTGCCTATCTCATTACTATCCAGAGTCTGAACAGGTATAAACCAGTGGCACCAGAGGGCAGGAGAAGAAGTAATGGGTGGAAGCTTGTTAAAGAGAGAGCCAACCTAGAAGAAAGGAGACATTTTCTGATAGTGAAAACAATTATTCAATGGAATAGTTTGTCACCTGGAGTTGTGGGTACTACATCACTAGAGGTTTTCAAAAATAGACTGGACAATGATGTGACCAGAATGGTATAAGGCAGTGTTGGCGAACCTTTTTGGCACCGAGTGCCAAAACGGGAGCGCACGCACGTGAAAACCAGCTGGCCGGCGCACTGGAACCCAGAAGAGCAACGGGTGATGGCTCACGTGCCCAGAGAGATGGCTCTGCGTGCCATAGGTTCACCATCACGGGTATAAGGTCTCCTGCCTTGAGCAGGGAATTGGATTAGAAGGCTCCAAGGTTCCTTCCAGCCCTATGATTCTATGTTCTATGTCAGAGGTCTTCAAACTTGGCAACTTTAAGACTTGTGGACTTCAACTCCCAGAATTCTGGAGAATTCTGGGAGTTGAAGTCCACAAGTCTTAAAGTTGCCAAGTTTGGGGACCCCTGTTCTATGTTCTATTGTCATTGGATTTAACCTGTGTGGAAGAGACCAATTGTTTTCTTTGTTAGCAACCTTATAACTCTTGGGTCTACCTTCTGAGAAGTAGATTCCTGAAACTTCCAGTTTCTCTGGTCTAGATGTTATCACAGTCTTTCTCAAACTGGATTCCTGCAGCCAATTTCAACTACAGTCCCCAGATATCCCTCATCCATTTCCCATTTTATGATGTTTGACCCACATAGATTTCCTTCCCTTTGTATAAAGGGCATATAATGTCTGCAGGGAGGTTGAAAAAGTCAAGATGGAAGTCCTGCTCCTTTTGTGACACTTATTAAGAGAGACAAGGGTTTGATCATAGCTTCTGTCTTGACTTTTTTGACATACAACCTTCTATGGATGCTCCTGCCTTTGTACCAAAGATGCTGGATAGTCAATTGCTAATGTAAAATTCCACTAAAATGAGCACAGATATCTTCATTAGTAACTCTTAGCTTGTTTGGGATTTGGGTGGTTTTTTTTTAAGAAATAAATTATTGTGACTATCAACAGCTGTTGAAAACAGAGAAGATTTTGCTCCCTGAAATAGTAAAATGCACAAGCATACAAGTTGTCATATATTAATTAATTTGGAAGACAAATTCTGTGGGAATGTTTCTTTACAAATTCGACACAGACAGTATCATTTAAATCCAGACCAAATTTTGTATAATTTTCCCAAATTTGGCCATTTTCAAGATTCAGCTCCTAGAATTCTCAGAAACGGTTTCCAGGAACCAAAGCACCAATTATAAACTTGGTGCTTTATCAGACAAGACAGGATTACAAAGTGAATTTCACATTTAGCAATTGTTCGAAATGCGTGTTTTTCTGAAAGATAGCAGTGGGATTTGCCGGTTTCTTTTAATGTGTTAAGGAAATGTTTGTATAAAAATGAATGGATTTATGAAAAAGTACATATAAGTGCCTTTTGCAGGAGAAAATGTCTGTAAAAATTAGAATATTAGGCAAAATTACAAAACAGGAATCTCTTGGACAGAGAAACCTGTAGTGAAATGAATCCATTATAACCATTAAGCTCAATGAGCCAAATTGGACTGTTTTGCAAATTTTGACGTATTTGCTCGTTGCTAGCTCAAGATAGTGACTTAGAAATAGAAATAGAATAGAATAGAGCTGGAAGGGACTTTGGAGGTCTTCTAGTCCAACCCCCTGGTCTAGTTTACATGGCTACTTTGACATCAGACCCACAAGAGGCCCATTGTTGAGCCACGGTGGTGCAGTGGTTAGAGTGCAGTACTGCAGGCTACGTCTGCTGATCACCGGCTGCCAGCTGTTTGGCAGATCGAATCTCATCAGGCTCAAGGTTGACTCAGCCTTCCATCCTTCCGAGGTCGATAAAATGAGGACCCAGATTGTTGGGGGCAAGATGCTGACTCTGTAAACCGCTTAGAGAGAGCTGTAAAGCACTATGAAGCGGTATATAAGTCTAAGTGCTATTGCTATTGCTATTGTTCAATGACCATCGTCCCATTAGAGCAGGGGTGTCAAACTCGCGTCATCATATCATTGTCATGTGACGTATCATGACTTTTTCCCCTTCGCTAAATTGGGGGTGGGCGTGGCCAGCGTGTGACGCATCCAGCCCACGGACCATGAGTTTGACACCCCTGCATTAGAGTCATCCACAAGTCCTAGAGAAGGTCACCCTCAGTGGGTATAAGAATTCTGTTAGCAAAAATCAAACAGCACTGAAAAATTGACTTAGGGCTGGTCCTCATACTTACGACTGTTGCAGGTTGTCCTCGGTTTACGACCATAATGGGGCCCAGAATTTCTGTTGCTAGGGAAGGCAGTTGTTAAATGAGTTGGGCCCAATTTTAAGGCTCTTTTGCCATGGTTATTAATCAAATCTCTTCCGTTATTAAGTGATATCACATGGTTGTTAAGTGAGTCCAGCTTCCCCGGTGATTTTGTTTGACGAAAGCTGGTGGAGAAGGTCGCAAATGGCGATCACATGACTCTGGGATGCTGCAACCATCATAAGCACATGCCGGTTGCCAGAATTTTGATCACGTGACCATGGGGATGCTGCAACAGTCGTAAGTGTGAGGACCAGTCCTAAGTCAATTTTTCAGTGCCAGTATAACTTTGAAGATTAACTTAATGGTTGTAAGTCGAGGATTACCTGTAGACTTTTCTCAATGCTGCAGGAATATTTGTATATCTTATTTCTCTGGGTTGCCTCAGATGTCTTTGGAGGAAAAAATTGCAATGCTCCTGCACTCTTGTGTTTCCAGGTTTGACTGTGTATTCCATCTAATTTGCTTGCACAAAGGCTGGCTCACTGCATAATGATAGGCTTGGTTAACTGTTGTGACTTTTTAATTTTCTTTTTTTAAAAAAAGAAAAAGGAAAAGGAAAAGAAAGGAAAAGAAATAATGAAATGCCTGGAACGCTTGCGATATTTAAAGTTGTTCCATTTAGAGAGGGCGGGCAGGGTGCGCCCTGTTATTTATTTGGTGCCAAATGACAGATCTTTCTACCGCCACTTAGCTCGAGCTCAAATTATTAATGCAGAAGGCGATGCAATGTAACATTTCGTATTTATATTGTAATTTCAGGATGCTTTTAGAGGCAAACACCCTTGACTTGGGGGGAGGGGGGAGGAAGGGTGAGGAGAGAACTGGGGGAAGTTTAAGAACTGCAAACGGTGGAAATAAATCATATAAATTGTTCATTGGGGGGGCGGTTGGGCAAAATAGATGCCATAAGCCTGGCTTTTAGTGATTCTCATCAAGAGCCCTAATGAGTCTCTTCCAACATTCCCCCCTCCCTTTTCCAATCCCATCAGGCAAATTTTGTATCTACAGGTAGTCCTCGACTTATGACTACCATTGGGATCAGAATTTCCAAAGCTAAGAAAGACGATTGTTAAGTGAATTGCACCTGAGGGGAAGACAGAGTTGTTAAGCGAATCACCTTCGGTGCCCAATTTTACTACCTTTTTTTGCCATGGTTGTTAATCAAATCCCTGCGGTTGTTAAGTGAATCACACAGTCGTTAAATTAATCCAGCTTCTCCGCTGACTTTGCTTGTCAGAAGCCGGCTGGAAAGGTCCGAAATGATGATCAAATGACCCTGGAACACTGCAAGCATCATAAATGCATGCCACTTGCAAATTTTGATCACATGATCATTAGTGCTGTTACTATTGTAAGTGTGAGGACCCGCTGTAAGTTAGTGCCATTGTAACTTCAAACGGTCACTAAGCAAATGGTTGTAAGTTAAGGACTGCCTGGCCATCAGTGTTTCTCAAACTTAGCAACGTTAAGACTTTAACTCCCAGGAAGTCAAGTTGGTGACCACAATAGTGTGATCAAAGCACCTGTTTCTATGGGTATTGTACTGTATACCACATAAACAACAAGATACCATATCATCCTAGCTATTTTGGACTACAACCCATCCATCCAGAGGTGGGTTCCTCTCGGTTCACACCGGTTCTATAGCACCGGTAGTAAACCGGTGGTGACGTCACAGAGCCGGTTCTGTCGGTGCCGGTCCGTGGACGCCATCTTTTTTTGGGGGGGTTGCTATTTTTTCCTGGTTTTTGCTTCTGCGCATGCGCAGAAGCCGAGTTTCAGCACTGTGCATGCGCCACCATCTTGTTTTTGGCTCCCCCCCCCTATTTTTTGCTGGTTTTTGCTTCTGCGCATGCTCGCCCTGCCTCGCCTTCGCCACGTGCATCCACAGAACTGCCGCCTCCTGCCTACACACAGGTAAGCATTCACGCTAGCCTACCCCCCCCTCTCCACCAGACCAGTGTCTCCCGAAGGCTGCGGGGAGGGGGCAGAGGGCAGCCCGGCAACCTTCGTGCTGTGGTTAGAAGCCTCCTGCCCCCAGCCAGTGTCTCCCGAAGGCTGTGGGGATGGGGGGCAGAGGGCAGCCTGGCAACCTTCGTGCGGTGGAAGTTTTCCGGGCCAGCGGCCCCCTCCTGCCCCCAGCCAAAGTCCCCCAAAGTGCCCTCCCCACCGCCACTGCCCTCTCCTACCGCCGCCCTGTTCTTCTGCCGCTGCCCTCTCCTGCGTTGCAGAGGATTGGGCTTGGCACAGCGGCCGGGCCGCATGGATCCTTGCTGGGTTGGCCCAGCAACAGCGGCATCGTCCGCAGCCCCAAGGCCCTTCACTCCGAGTCAGAGCACACCGAGCCGTGCAGGGCAGGCAGCAAGCATGCTGCCCGGGAAGCGGAGAGACCTCCGGAAAACAGCATCCGCGCTCAGGCTTTGGCTGCGATCCCTCAGCGCAATTGGATCCGGAGCAGAGCGAGCAAGGGGCTGGGTGGGTCCCGCCATGCTTTGGCACATGCCTCTCCTTGCAATGGTGCTCCAGTTCCCCGGCCACCCCTTCCCGTGCCCCGGCCGCCACTCATCAGCGAGCAGCAACGCAGAGCTGGTGCTGAGCTTTGGCGCACGCCTCTCCTTGCAATGGCACAGAGAGAGGTCCAGTTCCCTGGCTGCCCCTTCCTGCGCCCCAGCCGCCACTCACCGGCAATGCAAGGCCTTGCTGCCTGCCCTGCACGGCTCAGTGCGCTCTGACTTGGAGCGAAGGGCTGCGCAACCGGGTAGGTCGCATATCCATGCAGCTCAGCAAGGCGAGGGCTGAGTTGCATGCTTCAGGGGGGATGCCAAGAGTTGGATTAAGCTTCCCGGGAATCCGAGTCACCCATGAGGACTTGAAACTTGAGCCGGCGATCTCGCCGGCAAGACCAGCCAGCCGGCCAAGGAGGTAGGCAGCTGAAAATGGTGTGGAGGTGCGGGCGAAGGCCAGGAGGGAGTGAGAGGGGGTGCAACATGCGGTAGGCTCCCCGCAGTTCCTCGGCTAATCCAGGCTGCAGCTGAACCTGTTGCCTTTTGGGCCTGGCGTGCTCGGCTTCCGCTGAGCTTTTGGGTGACTGCTGCTCGCATCCGCCTTGGGTCCCGCGGATGCACCACTTTCTTCCTTCTCCCGTGCTGCTGCTCTGGAGAGAGGGGGGGAGAGAGGGGGGAAGAGTGTGTGTCTGTGTGTGTGTGTGAGAGAGAGAGAGAGAGAGAAAACTAAAAAAGAGATGGTGAAGAATAGATGGGGACTGAATGAATATGGACTGAATACAAAAGGAAGCAACCAGTACAAAAGAAATACATTGGGCTGATTTGGTCATAGACAGGGTGAATTATGATAAAAGTGCAAAGGAAATATATAAATGAACAATGAATGGATGGAGAAGAATGGGATGACCAAGGAAGTCATGGTTGGATGGAGTTGATGAGTTTCTGAAAACAGTAATAGGTGAGGAGTTTAAAGAACAAAAGGCAAGGTATGAAATGATGGATGGATGTGGCACGTGTGAAGATGGTTTCAAGGATAGGAAAAAAGGG
>QLTV01002567.1:2851322-2865787 GCA_003457575.1 Thermophis baileyi
CTCAAAGAAGAGATTTTTTTAAAAACTTCCAAGATGGAGAGACCAGCAAAAAAAAAAAATCCACTTATATAAAAAGTGGATTTATAAAGTCCTGGGCCCATTGCCAGAGGCCTTGGCAAGCTGATGAGCAAAAATAAAGACTTCTGTCAAAGCTACCATTGCTGTTGACTCTTAGAGAATAGGGACTCAAGAGCTCTTTGGGCAGCTGAGATGCCCAAGATGCAGAGAGGGTTCAAGTTATTTACTCAAATGCCTGTTCCCATTTAAGGACCACTTTGCTTTGTTCGGTACACTGTCCCCTTCCCTCTCCATGACAAATCAGTTGTCCACTAAGCTGTCTCATAAACTCCAATCCTACCACAGCAAAAAGGTCAGCATCACATCAAGGTTTTTTTGTCATGCTTCCTAGGCACTGATTTTATCTAAACGGTATTTTCTGTTCAGCTTGCCTTACATGACACCAAAGACGCTCTTAGAAAGAAATTAGCACTTACTTTTTACCATGGGTGAAGAACATCCAAAGCTTATTTCAGGATACACCAGCAATAATGATGATGTCTCCCTGATGTCACCAAACCATAACTTTCAGTAGCCCCACTCAGCAAAACCTATACCCGTGGTGACGAAACTATGTAACATGTGCCGGAAGCGGCATGCAGAGCCATCCCACGTGGGACACGTGGCCTCGCTGGCTCCTCTTCCCTGTTCCTGTGCACACACGCATGCCGGTCAGCTGGCCTTCATGCACGCGGGACCACCGAAACCCGGAAGAGCAGCGGTCCGGCGCGCATGCGCACAATGGCACCCGAACTTCCAGGTTTCCGTCACACGCATACATGACAGCCAGCGTTCGTCGGGCACATGTCCATGCCGGAAACTGGAAGTTTGGGTGCCGGCGCGCACATGAGCGATGGAACGCTGCTCTTCCGGGTTTTGGCGCTCCCGCGCGTGAAGGCCAACAAGGCCACGCGGTCCAGGCGGGATGGTTTTGCATGCCATTTCTGGCTCGCAGGTCGGCACACGGTGACGTAAAAGGTTAGCCATCACTAGCCTATTCTATAGTAAGTATGCTGGGAACTGTAACATCCAGATACACGTGTGACTTCTAATTACACCCATTAGTAGAAGTCAGCCTTGAATACCTAATAGGAAAGACTAGAGACACCTGTTCACAGAATGGCTGCCACATAGAGGTGACCGGTTCCTGAAATCCATTTATGACAAGACAAGCCCTGCTCCTTTCTTGTTTTCCTCTCTTCTCCACCCCTAGTGTTCTAAAACTACATGACCTCAGATGACCTTTAATTCTTCTCTGGGAAAGTGAGCTCCCTTCAAAATAAAAAGGCTAGAACCAACAAACCCTTTTCCTAATTTCCAAGAATGCCTGGAAAGGGCTCTTATGCCAACCATCTCCAAATATCTTGGAGGACCTAACTGAGACATCTTGCAAACTGCAGCCCAACATATCTGAAGAGCTTCAGGCTACAAGAAGCTGAACTATCTTAAAAACTAGATAATTTCTTTGCTTGATCCCTTGCCATGGCAATGACCAAGTCAAAGGAAGTAAGCTTTAGTAAAACCCTCTGTGCAACCTTAGCTCAAAGTTGTCTATCCAACAGTAGATCTACAGGAGTTCCTACAGTATCTTTCCAGAGTCAAGGATTGAACCTGAGGCCTTTTTCATGAAAGTTGTATCTGTGGCCCTGCCTTTCTAGACTCTAACGTTATCTTTTTTTTGTAGGTGCTGGGTCTTCCTCTTCCCCTGACCCACAGAGAGCAGGATGAGTGGCCTACTTGCCCGGTGATGACACCATGAAGAGCTACCATGGGGACCGCAACCAGTCACGGGAACACCCTTGCCACTGCATCCCAGAGGCCTGTGACCAGCCAATGGAATACATCCACCATAGCCAGGAATCTCGCCAGCCATACCTCCTCAGTCCCAGTGAGCCTTATTCCTTGGACCACTATTGCTCATCCCGGAGCTCCGCTGACCCTCCCCTCAGCCTAACTGAACCACTTTCTGCTGCCAGCAGTAGCAGCACCTTTCCTAGAATGCACCACACACCTCAACAGTACGACTCCTGTGACGAGTGCATGGCGGCCGCCCATCCTTCCGGCAAGATCAATCGGCTGCCCCCCACTCTCCTCGACCAGTTTGAGAAGCAGCTGCCTCTTCACCACGACGGCTTCCACACCCTGCAGTACCAGCGGGCCAGCAGCACAGAACAGCCACGCAGTGAGAGTCCCAGCCGCATCCGGCATCTCGTCCATTCCGTCCAGAAGCTCTTTGCCAAGTCACATTCCCTGGAAGCCCCATCCAAGCGGGAGTACAACGGCACCAAGATGGAAGGGCGGGGCACCGAGGGAGGGTACCACCACCACCACCACCCTCACCACCACCGCCAGTCGCGGCATGGCAAGCGTAGCAAAAGCAAAGACCGCAAGATGGATTCCTCATCATCTTCTTCCCGCCATCGGAACAAGATGATGGGCTGGTGGAGCTCCGATGATAACCTGGACAGTGATAGCAGCTACATGGTGTCCGGAAGACAACATGCTGTTGACCAGAGCACCCAGTACTGTGTGGACACCCCTGAAAGTGCCTTCCGAGACTTGACCTTGAAGGGTCTCAAAAGTGGAGGTGGAGAGGGCAAGTGTTTAGCCTGTGCAGGAATGTCCATGTCCTTGGATGGCCAGACTCTCAAGAGGAGTTCTTGGCATACGATGACGGTCAGCCAAGCACGGGAGGCTTATCCCAGCTCAGGAGGAGGCCCAGAAAAAGCCTTGATGCTTCAAGAGGCCAAGGCCAAGGATCGGTCCTATCATTATCTTCAGGTAAGGAGGTGGGTAGACTGTCCAGGGTGTCCATCTTATACCTTCGATTTTAATTTGATGGGGATATAGGTAGTCCTTGACTTTCAACCAGTCACTTAGCACCCTTTGGAGTTATGACAGATCCCCAAAAGGTATTTATGACCCGGTCCAAAATTATGCCCTTCCTCCACGATCACAACTTACAACTGTAATGGACAGGCTCCATGATGGTCGTAAGTCAAGCACTACCTGTACATAACTGTACTGAGCCATATTGCCATCAGTTTCCTATGTCTACCTTTTACAATCTGTATTTGATTGCAACTTCCAAATTCTAGTCAATATGACCAGATCCATCTGGCTAATCCCCCATTTGGGAAATTGTGTTCTTGTTGTGTTCAGCCTTTTCACTGTGAGGTGACATAAGAGTCTTAAACTGAGCAGGAGATTGCATTATCTGAGTCCAGAGACTCCTTCAACTCCTCACACTCCAGGGGCATCTCCAGTGGGAACAAGGAGGAGCTCAGGACGAAATAAGCATTGTGGGGTCCTTGGTGCTCTATGAGCTTGCTGCTTTTCTTGCAGACATTTCATTACCAAACTAGGTAACATCATCAGTGATAAATTTGTAATGTCTTGATGCAAACTCGGCCCTTTCTGACTATGCCCCAAGGTGCTGCACAAACATATATAAGAGATGCAGCTTACATCACAACATGACAACACTAATTTTGTCATTCTGATGAAACCATCCGATTCTTGCAGATAATTCTGTAGTCCTGTCATTCAACAGCTTAGTCCTACCACACATTTTGCCAGCTCCAATAAAAACCTAACAGATGCTTTCGCACAATACGGCCACCCTGGCTAGTTTTAACCTTGCTTGGGCTTTTTTTTTTTTCCCCAATTTAGCATGCTGATGAAAACCATTCTATTTGATTAATTTATGGTTCATCATCTAACCCTAGAAACTGAATAATAAGATGAAGCATGTCCTGTGAAGCAGCCAAACATTGTATTGTTCTGTGTTAGCTGGGAGAAAAATATTTTTTTACCATTTTGTCTGCTATAGTTTTGGGACTAAATTCCAGGATTCTACTGAGCTACTATTGTTAGCTGATTTGCTTTTGGGTTTTTTTAATATAATACTTACTTTTCAAAATTTTGTTTTTTTAAATATATACTATATTTGTTGTGTTTTATGTGTGGTTTTATCCGTTTGTCGTGTATCGCTCAGTCGCCTTTGGTGGGATGGGCAGCTATATGAATTTGATTACTAAATGAATAAATATCAATGCATGACATTTGAAATAAGACATTTCACCAGGTTAGTTTCAGCCCCAGGAGTTGCATTGGTATTCACACAACGCCAATCTAGCGTATATATTTGTGCATGCAGCACACTTAGCTTGGTTAGTTTTAACTTTAGTTTGCTTTTATGGCTTAGTGGGCAGCTGTGAGCCTAACCTCTTTTAATTTATGGTTCACTGCATTGTACAAGCCTTGAAAATTGGTCAGCTCAGTAACTCCCTCTCTAAGAGAGATGGACAGATAAGAAATAGGAAACATAAATAAACAAACAAACTGGCCTGTAGGGTGAACTCTGTTGCTGAGAAAGAGGCAGTGAGGCAAAAAAGATGTGGAGACTCTAGAAAGAGTGCAGAGAAGAGCAACCAGGATGATTAGGGGACTGGAGACTAAAACATATGAAGAACGGTTACAGGAACTAGGCATGGCTAGTCTAGTGAAGAGAAGGACCAGGGGAGACAGGATAGCAGTATTCCAATATTTGAGGGGCTGCCACAGAGAGGAGGGGGGTCAAGCTATTTTCCAAAGCCCCCGAAGGCAAGACAAGGAATAACGGGTAGTGAACAAGGAGAGATTCAACCTAGAAATAAGGAGGAATTTTCTGACAGAACAATCAACCAATGGAACAGCTTGCCTTCGGAAGTTGTGGGAGCTTTGTCACTGGAGGCTTTCAAGAAGAGATTGAACTGCCATCTGTTCCAGAAATGGTGTAGGGTCTCCTGCTTGGGCGGGGGGCTGGACTAGATGACCTACAAGGTCCCATCTCTGTTAATCTGTTAGCTGTTAGTGCTCAGGGACTGATTCCTTGATATCAGCAACTGAGGAGAAATTTTGCACAACTGCCTATTGGCCCCTCCCAGATTCCATAACGATTTTTTAAAAAAAATGCCAAAATACTGCATGGATTTCTCTGTGGAACATCATTTCTTCTGAGGTACGATTGGCCCCCGCCTTCTTGCTTTTCCGAAAGGGCCTGGAGACGTGGTGTTGTCAGCAGGACTGGGGGGTCAGAAATGGAGATGGAGCTCATCAAGTGGTTGATTTGATTGTGTTACTGCTGCCATGGGGGTTGTGTTCTGTTAGGTTCTGAATTTTCAATATTGTAAGCCACCAGGAATCACCTGTGGATGAGTTGGGCAACCATATAAATTTGTTTGGTAATAATGTTTTATAACAATGGATATGACTATGAGGTTACCAGTTCTAGCATGTGTTTTGTCTACTTAATTCATGGCAGCTGTGCTTGCAGTATGGAGGATGCCTAGTAAGGGTGGAAGAGACTTTTAACTAAAACATAGAACATAGAATCATGGGGCTGGAAGGGACCTCAGAGGTCTTCTAGTCCAGCCCCCTGCTCAAGGCAAGAGATCTTATGCACGTGATGGCGAACCTATGGCACGCGTGCCACAAGTGGCATGCGGAGCCATATCAGTGGGCACGCGAGCTCAGGTCCCGCGCGCATGCGTGCGCCAGCCAGCTGATTTTCGGGCCTTCTGGGCCCACTGGGAGTCGGGAAACAGGCTGTTTCCAGCCTCCAGAGTGGGTGGGGAAGGCCCTTTTTTGCTCTCCCCAAGCTCCAGAGCCTTTCTAGGAGCCTGGGGAGGGCGAAAACGGCCTTCCCCACCCCCACCCCCCCGGAGGTCCTCCGGAGGCCAGAAATGGCCCATTTCCCAACTTGAAACGGGCCATTTCTGGCCTCCGGAGGGCCTCCAGGGGGGGGGAGGCCGTTTTCGCCCTCCCCAGGCTCCTAGAAAGGCTCTGAAGCCTGGTGAGAGCAAAAAGCGGGCGTGCCATCGCGTGCCGGGAGCGAGGGGGGTCACATGCGCATGCGTGGGGGGGGCATGGAATTATGGGTATGGGCACACGTGCATGTGACCCCCCCATGCCCCCTCCCCTTTTGGCACGCGAACAAAAAAAGGTTCGCCATCGCTGCCTTATGCCATCCCAGTCAAATGGTTGTCCAGTCTATTTTTGAAAACCTCCAGTGATGGAGCACCCACAACTCCGGGAGACAAGCTGTCCCATTAATTAATTGTTCTCACTGTCAGAAAATTTCTCCTTAATTCTAGGTTGGACCTCTCTTTAACAAACTTCCACCCATTCTTACCAAGCTTTCTTACCATGGGTCGATTCTTGGTCCATCTAATAAATGATCAAGGTCTGGAGAGTGGATCTCTTTCTACAGAGAATCTTTCCTGCTCTCCAGAATTTTCTTCTCTGTTTCTCTCCTTCCCCCTTCCTTTTCCCATGATGCCCTACAGTTCTGCACATTGATGTTGTTGGTGATTAAAGAAATGTCAGGGCCATAGTAACCTCTTCTCCCAAAAAGAAAAAAGGGGAAAAGCAGACAAAGGGAGCAAAAGAGAGTCTTTTAAAAGTCTGAAGGTTTCTGAAGAGCTGGACACATCAGCTTTTCAAAATATCGAAGCTCTTCCAACTGCCTGGTTGCTTTTGCTAGTAGTACCCAAACAAACAATTAGCAAGAGCTACTAGCTTGTATTGCAGAGAACGGCTATTGCACAAGGCTAATCAATGGTCTCCAAGTGCTAATGAGGAAGAAAACAGAATAATAAGAGCAACCAGCAACTGTCTGGGAGAAGACAGTGAAAACATCTTTCCCGTGTCTGTTTTCTAAGGTCAAGGCTCAAACATGATCAGGACTTGTTCCTCTCTCTCAGCCCAAGAACCACACTGGTGTAGTGGTGTAGGTGTTAGACTAGGAGCAGAGAGGCCCAGGTTCTACTCCCTGCTCAGGGATGAGTATCACCAGATGACTTTGGACCAGTCCTTCCCTCTCAGCCTAGCCTATCTCACAGAGTTATTGTTTGTGGAGACAAATAGGAAGAGAGAACATTGTGCATCACTTTGAACTCCTGAAGGGGACATAAATCTAACAAATCAAATGTCAACCAGAGCTCAAGATGGATTAGAATACACAAGTTGGGTATTGTGGACTAGCACATATTCAGAGCATCATGTTGGGGAAGGCCATTCTGGATCAGGGTTGAGGATATTTATGTGCACCTATTGTCTAGAATTCCAAGTGGCCTACTTAGGATAAATTTGTAAGCTCTTGAAAGGTCTTCTGAAACTTTTTGGTCATCCTGTCTTGCCTCCTGGACAACCAATTTACTTTGTTTTATATTTAAATCCAGTCAGCCCTCAATTTAATGGTACAATAGGGAAAGAGGTTCCATTAAAGCAAAATATCTGTTATTTCTGAATGAGAGTTTATGCATGTGTGTTTTACATATATTACACCTGCATAAAATGGCAAACATGTCGCGTATATTGACAGTACATGTATATTGATCGTATTTGTTAATTTAATCTACTTTACTTTTTGGTTTGTCCAAACACAATTACATTCCTTCCTATGTTCACAAATTTGGGATCTTGGACCCACATCTGCCAATCTGCCAGATTCCAGCTAAATGTCAATATAAACCTGGAATAGGTTCAGAGGGACATTAGATCTTCTCAGTGTGAAATCTGTTTCACCCACTAGATCCATGACACATATTCCAACCTATCTTCTTGATATTATATTTCTCCAATCGCTCTTCCCCAGTCTGGTTGTATGATGAGTCTTTTGGACAGAGCTGGCTTCTGGGCACTTCTGAGTGTAATCACTTTTAATTATGAGATGCTGCTAGGTGAAAAGAAGTGGAACTTAGAGAAGCAGTTAAAGTCAAGCAGGGAATTTTTGATAGCACTGTGAAAAATTTTCAGTTCAGTTCTGTTGTGAAACTGGCTAGAGAACAGGCAAAAATTCCTCCTCCTTCTCCATTGTTGTTTGTTATTCAGTTGCTAAGTCATGTCCAACTATTTATGCCCCCATGGACCACAGCACACCAGGCCCTCCTATCCTCCATTGTCTCCTAGAATTTGCCCAACTTCATGTTCATTGAGTTGATAACACTATCTAATCATCTCATCCTCTGCCTTCCCCATCTCCATCTTTCCCAACATCAGGGTCTTTTCCAATGAGTCTTCTATTCCCATTTAGTGGCCAAAGTATTTCAGTTTCAGCCTCGGAATCTGTACTTCCATAGAAGAGTCAGGGTTGAGTTCTTCTCCATATTTTCCCAAAGTGGGCAAGAAAATATTTCTTTCACGTTGTTTTAAAAAAAAAAAATCCAATGGAATGGAATAAAGCTATTCTGACTCAAAGCATGGCACAGTCTCAGAAAACACAACTTTAAAAACACAGCAGCAACTGCAGCGTTATTGGTTGCCAAGACAAAAAAAAATGTGGCCTTTGGTGAATTTTCTATTTCTCCCCTAGCTACAAAGTTTGCATCACATGCTCGCATTCTGTACCCAGCAGAGGCTGTACAGTTTATGATGTGAGCCTACACCACTGCAAAAGGCCACAAGTACCGCCATTCTCATATTGATCTTCCTTTGATCACAGCAGTTCCTTCTTTTTGAACTGTGTGAAACAGAGTCAAAGTATTCCAACTACAAAATACTCGGTTTCAGCTTTGCAACAATGCTAAAAGGGAAACAGAGGAACTAACTAACTTGGAAACTAACCAAGGAGAGAAGCAACCTAGAACTAAGGAAAAACTTCCTAACGGTGAGAGCAATCAACCAATGGAATGTCTTGTCATCAGAAGTTGTGGGTGCTCCATCACTTGAGACTTTGGGAAAGAGACTGGACAATCAATGGTATGAAATGGTATAGGGCAGGGGTGTCAAACTCAAGGCCCACGGGCCGGATCTGGCCCACAGGGGGCTTAGATCTGGCCCATGGGGCCACCCTGGAAACAGTGAAGGACTGGCCCGTGGTGCCTCTGCCAGCAAAAACGGAGCTCAGGAGGGCCACATGTGGTCCTCACAAGCTCCATTTTCGCTGGCAGAGGGTTGCAGGAGGCCATCCCAGCCGAAAACGGAGCTCGGGAGCCCGTTTTCACTGGCAAAGCGCTCGGGCCACAGGTGCCCCCGACAGGAGTGACGTTAAGCTGGTCATGCCCACCCCAGCCCCTCGAGGTCAAACACAACCCTGATGTGGCCCTCAATGAAATTGAGTTTGACACCCCTGGTATAGGGTCTCCTGCTTGAGCAGGGGGTTAAGCTAGAAGACCCCTGAGATCCTTCCCATTATTCTATGTTCCTTTAAGACAGAGGTTTCATTTCAGAACAGGAAATTATTTTTAGCTAAGATACTTTGGATCTTTTTTCCTAAGCTATTAAATATTTAATAATAAGGAAAGGTGGGAGGGAAGGGAAGAAGAGGATGACCAACAGCATGGTGGCTGAATTCAGTTGATGATGGAAGGGGGCTGAAGGACGAGGTTAGAGACAGATCATCATGGAGGAAAAATCTACCTGTGTGATCACTAAGAGTCCACAATGAGTTGTTGGCAACATAATCAACCAATCATGTTTAATAAATATTTCAGGGCAAATAATTAGAAATCACACTGTCTTCTTTTACAAAGCATCAAATAATCTTCCGTAACACATTTATATCAATATAGACCTTTCTGAAGTGGTTTTATATACTGTAGGTAAGATAACATTCCCCAAATTACCAGATTTTCTGGGCAGAGAATTTTCTGTCACTTCCCAGAACTATGCTATATAAGAAATACATGAAGAATGTATTACTTTAACACCCTGCATTTTATGGTTTGCAAACTCTGATTTCCACTAAAATGATAGCACCGGAGTGAGGAAATAGGATGCTTTCTGTCAAATCTGATGTCAGTTTCTTCTCTGAACCTTTTCTGCATTTTATCAGTACAGTTTTTTAAAAAAACTCTTCTATGGTGACTGAGGGCTGAAGGACCAGCCCAAACCAGCAGTTACAGAACACTTTTCAGCTTACAACCCTGTTTTTCTGGGACGGAAAGGAAGGTGGAATGATGTAGCTTGATTTATCCTCTCGAATGGAAATCAGAATGGATACTGGAATTAGAATGTTCTTCCTCATTGGTCCCCATCGTGACTATCTGTTTCAGTCCTCAAACACCATAGAAGAGTTTGGGGAGAAATAGAAAATCTACCAAAGGCCACATTTTTTTTTCATCTTGGCAACCTGTTCACTGCAGGTTTATAAAATTCTGCACTTAGCCAAGCGTGTGTGTGTGAGTGTGTGTGTGTGTGTGTGTGTGTGATTTTTACTTTGTGTGTGTGTGTGTGTGTGTAATTTTTACTTTGTAATTACAAAGTAAAAAGTAAAAGAAAGAAAATACAAAGGAATAGAAAGTGAAATAAAAAGTAAAGAAAGAGAAAACAAAGAATACAATAAAGAAATAGAAAAAAGATATATAAAGAACTGACTTCCCACCTTCGTTACAACAATGTTAGAGAAATTTAATAACTCCAACTAGTTTGATGCAATGGACAACCTATTTCCACTTAACATCTCAACTGTCATGCTGATGTCTCCTATCTGGTATTCAGGGGTGGGTTCTTCTTTTCTTTGCTGCCGGTTTGCTCAGTGCTGCTCTGCGCGGGCGCTGCACACATGCGCAGTGCTTTTAAAAAGCTTCTGTGCATGTGCAGAAGCAAAAAAACAAAATGGCGCCGCCTATGGCGCCGCCGAAAGAACCGGTTTGGGGGCGTGGCAGGCCTGGGTCACTGCCAGTTCTAGCGACCCAGGCCGCCAAGTTACTACCAGTTCTATAGAACCGGTCCGAACCAGGAGGAACCCACCTCTGCTGGTATTCCCCAGAAGTGTGGGCATGACCAATCCCAGAATTTCTACAAATCGTAATCCCAAAACATCTGGAAATTTACTAGGTTGGAGAAAGTCTTCACAAAAACCCTTTCAAATAATTCAATAGAAACACTTACTTTCACAAGGACCATAGTAGGAGTCTGGTTGTGAGGGACAGAATGGAAAAATTGAAGTGGTTCAAAAGCCCCTCTTAGTTCACTGCAGATATTGTTTTCAGCTTCAACAACTTGACAAAGTTGTGAGAAAGATAAAATTAAAGACAAGTAAGCTTGCTTTAGCAATTAGAAGAAAAGCATCTTAGAAGTTCAATTAATAATGATTATACTGGATTTAGTTCTTTGACATTTTATTTTTTTTCCATCTACATTCTGTCTGTGTGTGTGTCTAATGAATGAATGTCCTCTGAAAATGTCCAGGATTTGGCAATTGTCTTGAATCAAAAATTGGATGGCTTTGTACCATACACTCTACTTAATTACTGCATTAACCCATTTCCTGGGTCAACACAATACGATGAATCGTAACCCAACCAAAGGGGCTAAAGCTCTTCCACAGAAAAATTTAAGATGAACATTAGCCAAGTTTACCATGATGAGCAAAAACTGGATCCTTGTTTGACTTGCTTAAATAAATTTTGTGAACACAGCAGTAAATTTCCCTCTCCTACACCTATCCATTTTTTTTTCATGATTTGTTGTCTCTTAATTAGTTTAATAGTCTTGGCCATAGGCCAAAACTGAACAAGATTAGTATTAAGGCAGGGACGAGAAGAGAAACAATAATTAAAAATATTGATTACTATTTCCTGCATGAGTAGTTGCTGATTGGCTTCCATCTTTCTGCTGCAAAAGAATATGTTCTGTGAAAATTCATGCTCAATAAATGACAAAAAATGTGCTGATAGACAGATAGAGGGTGGATGGATGGATGGATGATAGATAGATGATAGATAGATAGATAGATAGATAGATAGATAGATAGATAGATAGATAGATAGATAGATAGATAGATGGATAGATAGATAAAGAAATAGTTGGCTTCCATCTTTCTGCTGCAAAAGAATATGTTCTGTGAAAATTCATGCTCAATAAATGACAAAAAATGTGCTGATAGACAGATAGAGGGTGGATGGATGGATGGATGATAGATAGATGATAGATAGATAGATAGATAGATAGATGATAGATAGATAGATAGATAGATAGATAGATAGATAGATAGATAGATAGATAGATAGATAGATAGATAGATCATTCAAACTCAGGAACAGAGTAAGTTGCATTCACATGTATATGTTTTTGGATGCTATTTTCCCTGAAAATGTATTTATGGAAATGTAATACTAATTTTGACACTGAGACATAGATCCAACATCATCCCTGCATATGGTTCAGGCATCTGCTATTTCAGGTGATGCACTTTTTTCTTGAAAAATCCAATTTGAATCAAGTGATATTCCCTTACATCAGTTTCCTATTCAGTAACTATACCAGAATTTTCATGGGGTTGCCTTGGACAAGTATTCAGGTTGGTTGGTTGGTTGGTTGGTTGGTTGGTTGGTTGGTTGGTTGGTTGGTTGGTTGGTTATGTGGCGTTAAGTCATGTTCATCTCCTGATGACCACATAGGTAGATTTTGTCTATGATGATCTATCTCTAACCTGTTCTTTCAAGTTCCTAATGGTGCAATTATTGTCAACATAACTAAGTCCATCCACTTTGCTACTGGTTGTTCTCTTCTTTTTCTTTCTGCCTTTCCAAGCATTAAAGCATTTTCAGAGAACTGAGTTTACTTAAAGTAAGAAAATTTGGACCTGGTCACTTGGGCCTTAAGTGAAAACTCTTTGTTTGATGATCCATCAGTTCAATTTCTATCTATTATCTGGAGTCTTCTCCAACACCTAAGTTGAAAGTTGCCAATACTCTTCTGATGCTGCTTCTTTAAAGCCCAATAAATATTCAGAAAGTGACCAAAATGAACATAGCAACTCTATTGCTCTTAAGTGTATCCTATTTATAGCAGGTTACTGCTCATGTCAGCCTGTCTGATCCTGGGACCTGTTGTGTGCCAAGGACAGGGTATTTGTAAAAACAAGATTAAGGAGGTTGGTGGGATAAAGTAGTGCTCACTGGAGGGGGTGTGGTGGCCTAGCGGTTCAGACACTGAGCTTGTTGACCTGAAGGTTAACAGTTCAAGACCCAAGCACCGTATGATGGGATGAGCACCCGTTCTTGCTCCAGTTCCTGCCAACCTAGCAATGTGAAACCTAGCAATGTGAAAGCATGCAAATGTGAGTAACAAGAGCAATAAGATTTATATACCGCTTCACAGTGCTTTACAGCCCTCTCTAAGCAGTTTACAGAGTCAGCAGATTGCCCTCGACAATTTGGGTCCTCTTTTTATCGACCTCCGAAGGATGGAAGGCTGAGTCAACCTTGAACCTGGTCAGATTCGAACTGCCAAATTGCAGTCAGCCAGCAGTCAGCAGAAGTAGCAGGCAGTATTGCATTCTAACCACTGCGCCACCATGGCTCATTAGATAAGTTGTTGTTGTTAGTTGCAAAGTCATGTCTGACCCATCGCGACCCCATGGACAACATTCCTCCAGCCTTCCTGTTCTCTACCATCCTCTGGAGTCCATTTAAGCTCACTCATACTGATTCAGTGATTAATAAATAAATAGGTACCACTTCAGTTGGCAGGTAACAGTGTTTCATGCACCCCGACATATAGTCATGCTGGCCACATGACCATGAAATAGGGGTGAAATGCTACCAGTTTGGACCGGTTCAGGAGAACCATTAGTGGACATGTGGCCTGGTTCGCCGAACCGGTAGTGACGGCTGGCTGGCCACGCCCCCGAACCAGTCTCCCAGTCACCGCTCGCTTTCCCTGCCCCAAAAGGCGAGCGAGCCTCGCCATGTCCCTCCGAAGCGGCTCCTCGGACGAGCGCAGGGGGTCTTCCCCCCCCCCCCCCCGCCAGCATCGGCCTTACCTTCTAGATCCTCCGCCTGGCGTAGATCCTTGGTGGAGCTGCTGCTGCTGCTCTGGGACTGAGAGTGGTGGGTGGCAGCAGCTCTCCGGAACGGCAAGCAGATGTCCCGGGACTGCTGCACATGCTCACCACGTGTGCAACGCGGTGAGCAGTGCAGCAGTCCCAGGACATCCACTTGCCATCCCGGAGAGCTGCCGCCGCCGCTGCTCTCAGCCCCAGAGCAGCAGCAGCAGCTTCACCAAGGATCTACGCCAGGCGGAGGATCTAGAAGGTAAGGCCGATGCTGGCAATGGGGGGGGAGGAAGACCCACTGCACTCATCCGAGGAGCCACTTCAGAGGGACATGGTGAGGCTCACTCGCCTTTTGGGCCTGGCGCGAGCGGCTTCCATGGGGCCTTTGGCCAACTGCTGCCTGCTTGCCTTCCCCTCCGCCTCCGGTCCCGCTCCCTGCATCCAGCCCATGACAGGGGATGTGCCGCTGCCAGGCCAGGCCGCCCGCCCTCCCAGAGCATTTTCTTCCTTCTCCCACCGCCGAGAGAAAGAGAGAAAAAAGAGAAAAAAAAAAAAAAAGAGGAAGGAAAGGGAGAGAGACAGAGAAAAGAAAGAGAGACAGAGACAAGAAAAAAAGAGAAAGAGAAAGAGAGAAAGAAAGAGA
>QLTV01002567.1:2874817-2885373 GCA_003457575.1 Thermophis baileyi
CAACCTTTCTGAATTCCATTCCGTTCCATTCCATTCCATTCCTTTCTATTCTATTCCATTCCATTCCATTCCTATTCCTATTCCTATTCCTATTCTATTCTATTCTATTCCATTCCATTCCATTCCATTCCATTCCTTATTTCTATTCTATTCTATTCTATTCTATTCTATTCTACTCAAGTCTTTGGTGGTTTTTGAGGTACTCTTTGTGAAGCTTTAGCTTCCTCAGTCATATTTGCAAGGCAAACAGCAAAAAAAAAAAAGGAAAATGTTGAGTGAATCTTGAGTAAATTGAATTTTCTTTAGAAGATCCATGAAATTTGGACTACAGAGGGTTCTTCCATCCATCTCACATCCTCATAAAAATGAAATTGCCTTCAAGCTTAAAGGTGTAATGCCATGGTTGCTAGAATCTGATTTCTACCAGCAAAATAGCCGATGTTGTGATCTGCAAAGAAAGCAACAAGATATTATTACAAAGACACCAAAGAGTGTTTCTGGTCTCTAGCTTCATTTCTGTGCTACTGACTTACAGTGTCTTCACAGCATGAACCATCCATTGTTGAAGTGAGATGAAGCCTGTCTACACTACATTTATTCTGGGATAATGAAAATTGTATGGCTCAAGAAGAAGCTAACGTGGAAATGATATGGGTGTGCTAGAAGACATCTTGGCTATGTTTATATTACACATTTAATCAAGTCCATTGGTGGCTGTTGTTGTTGTTCTTTCCTTTGTTTCTCAAACATTACCCCCTCTGAGGCAACCATGCTTGCCAAACTGTAGGGATACAAGAGTTCACGTTGTACAGGTGCCTGGAAAACACATTGCGTTTTCTCCAGCCCAACTCCTGAACACTAGTTCAGTTCAGTTCTCCCACCAAGCAGGGCATTCTCCAAGAAGTCTCCCAAAAGTTGCAAATCTAAAGATCTTAAAAAAAAAAAAAGCTCAAAGGGATGTTTTTGTAGCTGACTGAATAAACATTTGCATAGTTTGCTGACATTTTTCCTCTGAGGAAATCAGGCTGCCTGGCAGGCTGGTTTTGCTGATAAGCTGCTGCTTCAAAGAATCCATAGGTTACGCTAAGCAGCACTTTGATTTTGAAGGCAAAGGGTGCTCCAGAGCCTGGACCTGGGTCCTTGCATAGCATCTGTTTGAAACTTCTTAAAGCAGCTATTTCTTTGCACAAGATGCTGTGATCCTTCTGCTGATCCTGGGAAAAGTTGTTCTTGGTTTAAGGACATGCAGCTGGGTATTGCATCCACAGCCCAAAGCCATGTTTTGTCTTCAGAACCAAAGTACCGCATGGCCCTTCACATCAGGGATTTGGTGCTCATTGTTGTCAGGCTAAGTTATTCCCCCAAACAATAACTTTGCTTTGTGTGATGACTTAAGAGAGGAGATGACTGAGTACATTTTAATCTCAGTTCAAATTGGATTTGAAGCAGGGTGGCCAGAGGCAAACTAAGTCAAGGATCCCACTTGAGCAGACAGTACTGTTCATAACTGTGGGGGTATGATAGCTAAGAAATTAAAGACACTGAGTTTGTCAGCTGGAAAGCTGACAGCCCAGGTTTGAGACCCAAGCACTGCACGACGGGGTGAGCTCCTGTTAGTTGCCCCAGCTCCTGCCCACCTAGCAGTTCGAAAGCATGGAAATGCAAGTAGATAAATAGGTACCACTTCGGTGGGAAAGTAACAATGTTCCGTCCACCTCGGCATATAGTCATGCTAGCCACGTGGCCATAGAAGCATATTCAGACAACATTGGCTCCCTCAGCTAGCAAATGGAGATGAGCACCCATCCCCTAGAGTCGTACACGACTGAACAGGGGAAACCGTTACCTTTACAGTTCATAAGTACAGTAGTGGCCAGAATTGTGGAAACCTTTTGGGGAAAGTGTATTTTTGAGGTTTGATTGCTAATAACACCACTTTTTTTGGGGGGGGGGGGTTTCAAGATAATCATATTCCACTGCTGGAATGGCCTGGGAATAGCCCAGACCTTAACCCAATTGAAAATCGATGGACTTGTTAGTCAGAAGCGACCCAGCAATAAAACCCAGTTAATAGAAGCAATCATTCAATCTTGGTTTCACATGATAACAGCTGCAGAACTAAAAGACTTGGTTCACTCCATGGGAAGACATTGTAAGGCCGTAATTCATGCTAAAAGTTATCCAACTAAGTATTAACTGACGTGATAATTTTTGTATGTCTCATTTTTTCTATGGTGATAATTTTTGTATATCTTGTTTTTTCTACGTTTCACTTTTCTTCTTTATGCTGTAACTGCTATTCTAATAGCAAATCCTTCATAAAAGTTATTGCATTACATTCTTGATGAAATTATCTTTCCATTGATATATAATTTTATGGTACTACTCCCCCCCAAAAAAGTAGCGTTATTAGCTAGTTTTAGAAAATACACTTTTCCCAAAAAGGTTTCCACAATGTTGGCCACTACTGTATGTGGCACAATCTGCAACAAAGCAAAAAGGATGTCATGTGCATTGTGACATCCCAACACAAAAGGCTTTCATATGGCATCTCGGCATGCAAGTCAGGGGGGACTGCGTCATGTTGTCACAACACATTTCATCATTTTCCCACATGGCCTCCTCTCAGATGTGATGTTTCTAAGGCCTTCAGGTCTTACTTTAGATATTCCAGAAGGACCCAGAAGGTCTGCAAAGGAACAGAATGGTGGATGGTTCAAAGCCTTTGGGCTGACCCATGTGAGCTCTTCTTGAAACTGTACATAAAGTGCACTGACCGAACATAATATTTGTAGCTCAGGGCTGAACTGTGGGGTCCTTGATGTTCCCTGGGCTTGCTGGTTTTCTTGCAGATATATTTCATTACCAAACTAGGTAGCATCATCAGTGCATTGCACAGAGAACCACCAAGCTCAGAGAGCACCAAGGACCAGGGGTGGGTTCCTCCCGGTTCGTACCGGGTCGCCCGAACCGGTAGCGAGCCGCTGGTGATGTCACAATGGCATCATTGACCCACTTTGGTCAGTGCCGGTCTGTGGGCACCACCATTTTTTTCCCGAGGATTTTTGGTGAATTTTTGAAGTTTTGTGCCGTTTGTGCTCTGCTGCTGCTTTGGAAAGGCCCTCCCGCCCGCCCCCGGGTGTATGCTGACCTTTATTCCTTCGCCCGAAGCACAGCTGATCAGCTCCTCAGCTGTGTTTCGGGCCGATTATAGTGACTGAGCATGCGCGGAAGTAGAATTGCACCGGGGGAACGCGCGCACGCACGCGCGCAACGTCGCGATGCACACCGGTGGTGAAGGTAAGTGGAACCCACCCCTGAGCCACACCCACAGAGTGGTAGTAGAAATTTTTGGAACCCACCCCTGCCAAGGACCCCACAGTATCTACAGTGGCATTGGTACTTGATACTTTAGGATCAGGAGAAAGTTACATAGGAAGCTTGTCTATAATTGAAGCAGCCTTGATGGACTGCGGTTACCGTACAGTAGTGGCCACAATTGTAGAAACCTTTTGGGAACAGTATTTTTGAGGTTTGATGGCTAATAACATCACTTTTTTTGGGGGGGGGGTTCAAGATAATCATATTCCACTGCTGGAATGGCCTGGGAATAGCCCAGTCCTTAACCCAATTGAAAATCTAAAGAAACTTGTCAATCAGAAGAGACCAAGCAATAAAACCCAGTTAATAGAAGCAATCATTCAATCTTGGTTTCACATTATAACAGCTGCAGAACTAAAAAACTTGGTTCACTCCATGGGAAGATGTTGTAAGGCCGTAATTCATGCTAAAGGTCACCCAACTAAGTATTAACTGACATGATAATTTTTGTAAATCTCATTTTTTTCCTATGGTGATAATTTTTGTATATCTTGTTTTTTCTACGTTTCACTTTTCTTCTTTATGCTGTAACTGCTATTCTAATAGCAAATCCTTCATACAAGTTATTGCATTACATTCTTGATGAAATTATCTTTCCATTGATATATAATTTTATGGTACTACTCCAAAAAAAGTCGTGTTATTAGCTAGTTTTAGAAAATACACTTTTCCCCCCAAAGGTTTCCACAATTTTGGCCACTGCTGTAACTGAGTGAGCAACTGGTTTTCACACCATCCTACTCAAAACTCTCCATCTAGAATCACTCTGTGAGAGAGATAGGCAGTTTTGTAAATGTGATGAATCAATCAAGCAGTCAATCAATCAATGTATGCAATATAGCTCAGAGAATGCACTAAGCTGCATCTGTTGCCATCACTTTGATCTCAGCTCCTTCCCACCATTTTTTTTTTACTAACTTACCTCTCGTGTTTCTAATGAGCACCAACTTCTTCCGTCACCATCCTTAATCCTGTTTTTAAATATAAGTTCAGGCATCATAGCTTATTCTAAGAGAAGCTCAGGGAAGGTCCAAGAGACCTTCACGAAAAGCCATGATTCTCGGCCCGCTTTCAGCTTCTTAGCACACACAGACCTACCTGGCCATTCCCTGCAATGCTAATCAGCCAAGAACATTTCAATAAAAATTGAATGTTCCCATCATCTTTCTTTTTTTTTTATTCAAGTTTTATTTGTTTTATTTATATAACAATCAATTTTCATCAAACAGTACGTATTCTGGGTACAATTATGTTTAGATAGTAATATTTATACATCTTCATTATATTTAGTCATCACCATCATATTAATAATATAATAACATTATAATATAATAACCTTAATACTTAACATTTAACATCATCTTCTTTAACGACTCTCCTCTATACCATTTCCTCCCTTTATATCTCCTCCTTTCTAACTTCCGTTTCTGTTATCTAACCATTGATCAAATGTGTCCCATATCAAAAAATATTCAGTTTCTTCTTTATCCTTAATAGCAAGTGTTAACCTATCCATTTCTGCACAATCTACTATTTTTTAATTACATTCTCCTCAGACAGGATCTCATCACTTTTCCATTGTTGCGCAAATACAATTTTAGTTGCCGTTAATATATGCAGAATCAAATATGCAGTCTTTTTATCATATTTTTCTGGTAGAATCCCCAACAAAAATATATCTGGTTTCAGGTCTATATGTAGTTTTATCATTTTTTCCAGCCATGTGTGTATTTTTGTCCAATATTTTCTTGCTCTTGGGCATATCCACCACATGTGGTAATATGAACCAGATGTTTGATTACACTTCCAACATTTATCCGATCTATCTTTAAACATTTTTGCCAGTCTTGCCGGTGCAAAATGCCATCTATAAAACGTTTTATACAAGTTTTCCTTATATGCAGTCGACATCGTCAATTTAATATTTCTATCCCACAATTTCTGCCACTTGTCTAATTCTACTGCGTATCCAAAAATTTTGGCCCAAGCATCTTTCTTTTTCTTGACCCTCAAACTAACAAATGAACATTAAATGTCAGAAATGAAAACCAAGAGACTTTAAAATCAGAAGAAAAGGAGTTTGAGCACCCTAAGCAATCTTTAGACTTTTAAAACTCCTTTGGGGATTATTATTATTATTTTGCTGGTATTTTTCTGACTAAATATATACTTAATCAAATATAATCCTCTCCCCTTCTTCTCCTTAATCCTCATCTAATTTATTCCCGTGCCAAAGAAAAATGACAAAAGCATGTATTGACTATCCCTTTCAAATCCCTTTACATTTTCAGGAAAGGTGGATGCCGCTAGCAACAAAGATGGAACTCACTTGCAAGGAAAATGGGGTTAGGTGGTTCCTGTTTGTGATTCTTATGGGATAGAAGACAATGACTTAGCAGATTGGGTGAACTAGGCTGTCCCACTAAGCTCCAATTTGTTTGGGCATAAAAACAACTGAAACTAAACCAAGAGGAAAGCTACCTAGAACTAAGGAGGAATTTCCTGAGAGTGAGACCAATCAACCAGTGGAACGGTTTGCCTTCAGAAGTTGTAAGTGCTCCATCCCTGGAAGTTTTTAAGAAGAGACTGGACAACCATTTGTATGAAATGGTATCTTGGCTTGAGCAGGGGGTTAGACTAGAAGATCTCCACGGTCCCTTCCAACTTTGCCATTCTGTTACAAGCATTATATTCTATAAATCGTGGTTTAGGATATAATGTACAGGTAACCCTTGACGTACGACTACCATTGGGACCAGAATTTTCGACTTACGCAAGGCAGTTAAGTGAGTCATGCCCAATTTCACAAACGTTTTTGCCATGGTTGTTCAGAGAATCATTGGTGTTATTAAGTGAATCATGCAGTCGTTAAGTAAATCAGGCTTCCCCCATTGACTTTGCTTGTCGGAAGCTGGCTAGGAAGGTTGCAAATGGCGATCATGTGATCCCAGGATTCTGCAATCATCATAAATACATAAACCCAAATTTTAATCATGTGACTGTAGGGATGCTGGGACAGTCATAAGTGTAAGTCACTTTTTTGAGTGCCGTTGTAACTTTGAACCAGGGGTGGGTTCCTCCCAGTTCGGACCGGTTCTCCCAAACCAGTAGCGGCCCGCTGGTGATGTCACGATGACGTCACTGAACCGGATTGGTCAGTGCCGGTCCGTGGGGGCCACCATTTTTTTTTTTAAATTAATTTTTTTGAGGTTTTTTTTTTTAAAAAAATTTCCTTCTGAGCATGCGCAGAAGCCGACTTCCAGCACTGTGCATGCGGTCACCATATTTTTTTCGGCTTTGTTTTTTTTCCGGATTTTTTTGTTACTGCACATGCGCGCGCGAGCTTTGCGCGCCCGCATCCAAGAGGCGTGCCCACGCGGCGCCGGAGGGAGCGAACCGGCAGCGAGGTAAGTTGGAACCCACCCCTGCTTTGAACGGACACTAAAGGAATGATTGTAAGTCGAAGTTTACCTGCATTGTGTAGAACCAGCATTAAAGTAGCAGTTTGAATAGCTGCATCAAATGAATGCACAACAACACAAGCAGCCACAAAGAAGAGGGGATTGACTCATTCTCTTAAGGCTTCAGGGGGCAGGACAAGAAGTAACAGGTGGAAGATCATTAAAGAGAGGTCCAACCTAGAAGAAAGGAGAAATTTTCTGACAGTGAAAGCAATTAATCAATGGAATAGCTTGCCTCCCGAGTTGTGGGTGTTCCATCACTGGAGGTTTTCAAGAATAGACTGAACTATCATTTATCCCGGATGGTATATAAGGCCTTCTGCCTTGAGCAGGAGGTTGGACTAGAAGACCTCTGAGGTCTCTTCGAGCCCTATGATTCTAACTTTATGAGAGAATACTGATAGAACTAGTTACAGGTTTCCATTGAGTAGACATAGTCAAATAAGAGCCTTCCCAACACAGGCTGCATATTTCACAATTCCTTCCTTTTGGCCCTGTTGGCCAGAGGGGGATGTTGAAGTTCGAAACAATTAGAGGGCTTGGGATCTTCAAGGTGTGGCAGGCATTGTCTGGTTCACTGGTGCAGGAAGCCAGTTGCAATAGGCTTCCCAAGGAATCGTGTGTGACGGCTGTAGACCCGTCATGATGAACCAGCTGGCACGCAGAGCCCTCTCTGCAGGCATGTGAGCCGTCGCCCAGCTCAGCTCCACTGCACATGCGCGCACGCGCCTCCCGCCAGCCAGTTGATTTCAGGATGCGGGGGGGGGCAGAGTGCATGCGGGAGATGCACGCGCATGCGCGGGGGGACATGTGCGCATGAATGGGGATTGGGGGCACATGCGAGGGGTAGGGGGAGCGCAGGGGGTGTGCCCCCCCCGCGGCCTGTTTTTGGTCCGAGGAGGCTGCAGGGAGACATACTAGGCCCAAAACAGGGTGTGGGGGTCACGCACGCATGCACGGGGGGCGGGGGGGCTGTGCGCATGCACGGGGGGCGCATTGCATTATGGGTGCCAGCACGCGCACATGCTGTTGCGTACATGCGTGCGTGCGTGCGTGCGCGCGCTTTCGACACACGACGACAAAAAGGTTAGCCATCACTGCTGTAGACTAAAGATTTTTGCAAGCTGGTTTGGCCACTGAAGGATTCTTAATATTTAAACCCATCCAACATGTTTCCTGTGTTTGTCTCTGACCAATTCAATACTAGAGAACCAGTTTGGTGTGGTGGTTAAGGTACCAGGCTAGAAACCAGGCGATGGGGAGTTCTAGTCTCACCTTAGGCACAAAATGAGCTGGTTGACCTTAGGCCAGTCCCTTTCTCTCAGCCCTGTGAAGGAGGCAATGGCTAACCACCTTTGAAATCTTGCCAAGAAAACTGCTAGGACTTGTCTAGGCAGGCACTGACCCGGAGTCAATACTGACTCGAAGGCACAAATATAAATTCAATACCAGCTTTATGTTTCTTGCCCCCCAACACACACACCACAATTTTGAAGGGCTATAAAATCTCAGCATTCCTTCCCACACTGGCTTCAGCTTCAGAAACATCCTCCTCCCCCAATGCTTTGAAAGGAGCAGCCAAAGTTGCCTTCTAACCAAGACAATCACATTTTTCTCACTTCACATCAGCAACAGAAAAAGTTGGAAGTGATAAACTGAAGCATACTTCAAAGCACCTCATTAACAGGCCTTTCTTTTGGCTCAAGGGCAGCGAATTTAAAAAAAATTAAGACTGTGCTGTGAAAGTTTTGCCTCCTTTCTATTTTGTCTCTCTGTCTTCTGTCTGTCAATCTATCTCAATCCATCATCTATCATATATCGATCACTATCTATTTATCTATCTATCATCCATCATCTTTCTATCTGTCTGTCTATTTATATATCTATCATCTAGGTAGCTATTATCTATTACAGGAGTCCCCAACCTCCAGTCCACAGCCCACCGGCAGGCCACAGCCCATTTGGAACCAGGCCACAGAAGTAGTGGACCAGCATGCGTGCACCCAAAGCTGAATTTATAAAAGCAGCATACATATCTTCTATCTATTTATCTATCTATTATCATCTATCTATCTGTCATCTATCGTCTGTCTGTCTGTCTGTCTGTCTGTCTGTCTGTCTATCTATCTATCTATCTATCTATCCATCATCAACAACAACAACAACAATCTCCCCTCTATCTATATCATCTATCATCCATCTATCACCTATCTATAACTATCATCTATTTGTCTATCTCCATCCTCTATGTAGCTCTATCCTCTGTCTGTTTATCACTTTGCATATAAAAAGGAGGCCAGACTCTTATTGCGCAGCCGCAACCATTGTCCTCACTTCTTTGACCATCAACCCCCCCTCCTCCTTCCAGAGCTGTCCCGCTTTGGACCGTTTCTCATTTTTATTCATCTTCTAAATGTGCGTTTCTGCCACCTGCCCTGCCGTCTCCTTCATTAGCAGGCTTTGTCACTTAGCATCTGTCCAGGTGTTGCCGGGAGAGGTTCAATGAAGTTTAGACAAGGGTATCCAAGCGGTTCAGCCGACGGGGCAAACAAGCGGAAAGGACGTGTCTGATCCAACTTCATGGTGTGCAGTTGCTTTTGACAAGGTCAAAGCATCAAAAGCGGTGGGGACAGCACTTAACAAACCACTCCAAGCTGACACCAATGAATCAATTAAGCTGCAGTGCCAGTCTTTCAAAGACTCGGCTGTCCAGCGTTGTGTTCTGCAAAAGATACCAATACTTTGCATGCCATTTAGACAGTTTGAAAAATCCTATTTACTATTTCAGTGCCAGTCCTCCAGGACCTGCTCCAAACATAGTTAAGACAATTGCAAGCCTCTAGAATTTCCAACTTGATGCTTTGTTTTGCTTTTAAACCAGTCCGGTGCCATTAAGAGCAGCCTAGCGGGTAGAGGTTTAGGCAATTAAAGCTTTTCCTGGCATGGAGAGCTGCCAGGCCTCTGTTTTTGCAACAGAAGTGAACTTATGACCCAATGGCCACAGGTAGCCTTTGGTAACCACTGTGGGGTTGCTCTGCCAAAATGGACCGAGCATCTTCCGCAGATCTGGCAGCCTCATGGGGTTACAGTTCAGCATTTTGCTTCCTGCTGCTTTGAAGGAAGCTCTGTAATAAATAAAAACACACAAACCTCTTCATGTGCACATAAATCGCACACTAACAAGTGTGTTTGCACATCAGGCTAAAATAGAGGTTGGGCACTTGATGGTCCATGTTGTGAAAAACCTAACTATTAGCCAGGTTCACACACCATCCAACAGCTGTATTTGTGCAGTGATCGTTTTCTCTTGTTTGATGGTGGATTAGAGTATAATAGGGAAAAGAAACCACTGAACTGGCTAATGGTTCAATAAATACAGGTAGTCCTTGACTTACGACTGAAATTGAGCCCAAAATTTCTGTTGTTAAGTGAGGCATTTGTTAGGCATTTATAACCGTCACAGTATCCCCATGGTCACATGATCAAAATTTGGGCACTTGGCAATCCTGTATTTACCATGGTTGCGGTATCCTGGGGTCATGTGATCAGAGGTGGGTTCCTCCCGGTTCGCACCGGTTCTATAGAACTGGTAGTAAACCGGTGGTGACGTCACAGAGCCGGTTGTGTTGGTGCCGGTCCGTGGACACCGCCATCTTTTTATGTGTGTGTGTGTGTGTGTGTGTGTGTGTGTGTGTGTGTGTGTGTGTGTGTGTG
>QLTV01002567.1:2913507-2929892 GCA_003457575.1 Thermophis baileyi
GACTTCATGTACTTTTTAAAAAAACTAGTAAACAGCATTACATAGCCTTTAAAAGTGCATAATTCTGTTGTTGACCTAACGTTTGGTTCATGCATTGGCTCAAAAATACAAAGAAAAGCTCAGCGTAATGACAAATATAAACTGAATTACTTTTTTTTCGCCATCCCACCCTTGGTGCATGGGATCCAGAATTTGGAATTTTCCATTCCGTGAGAAGATTTCAGGAGAGAATTCCTCCCTTATTCAGATCAGGGATTGTGGGAAACCAGGAGATTAAGAATGATGGAGAAATGTGTAAATAATTTCCAATGAACTCAACTCAACAGCAGCAGCTTCTGCTACCTGCAACATTAAAATAAGCTTTAAAACAAAGTCAAAACAAATTTAAAAAGAAATTCTCATGTACCTTGAAAACGACAAATAAAATAAAATAACAGGAGAAGCAAATTTTCAGGAAAAAAGAGGACCGACTTCAGTACAGTATTTGACTATTTCCATGAGGGCCCCAGCCTAAAGGATTCATAAAAGAGCATTCAGTCTTTCATACAGTGGGCTAAGAAAAATTCTGAGAGAACTGAAATAGAAGACTTCTAGCATCTTGGTCTTTGGCCCTTGAGGCTTGCATTGGTTCTAAATGTCTCAAAGAAAACAGAGAATCAGTTAAATAATCAAGGCAACACACTAGATCCACCTCTACAATGTCCACATTGTAGACCATATAATATGGACAAGGAGAGGCAAGCTATCCAGACGTTTGCACACTTTCTGTGCTCTGTGGCTTGATATTCCCAAGGCTGCTATAAAAAATTTGTCTTGCATCATGCTAGTAAGAAAGTTCTTGTTCAGACGAGACATCTGTAGGAAGTAGGAATGTTGCTAAAAAGATGATTTATGGTGCTTCTCAGGGAGAAGAGGGTTTTTTTCACCCCGACCTCTAAGTTGTTGCCAAGTTTAGTGCCAAAGCAACATCTGACATGGAGATGGAGAATTCTGCTCAGGCAAAAAAACACCCACATTTTTACAGATTCAGAGATAAACTTTTTTTAGAAATCAGCCAATTTTTCTGCTCAGATGAGAGGGGAGAGGAATGAGCAGCTGGGAGCAGTCATCTAAAGCAGGGGTCTCCAACCTTGGCAACTTTATGACTTGTGGACTTCAACTCCCAGAAGTCCACAAGTCATAAAGTTGCCAAGGTTGGAGACCCCTGATCTAAAGTAGTGACACTGAAGGGTTGAAAATATCCTTTGGTTTCTCTCCTAGACCCCAAGTCTTCACACCACTCATCCTAAGTAGGAGAACTGATAACAAGTGTTTGAGGAAGGGGATTTTTTTTATTTTGTGGGGGTGGGTGGAGGAAATATCCAATGGGCTGAGAACTGTGGAGTCCTTGGTGCTCACTGAGCTTGATGATTTTCTTGCAGATGTTTCATTACCAAACTAGGTAACATCATCAGTGCTTGAAGAGAGTGGGGTTTGCTCTTATTTTTATATACTAGTGTATTCAGGTTTTATATACTATTAGTATATAAAGATAAGAGCAAATCCCACTCCCTTCTAGCAGTGATGACGCTACCTAGTTTGGTAATGAAACGTCTGCAAGAAAACCACCAAGCTCAGAGAACATCAAGGGCCCCACAGTTCAACCCTGAGCTATAAATATTCTCTTCTATTAGGCTGAGAATGGTGGAAAGGCCTTCTTATGGGCAGCTGTAACAAGTCTGGTGCCCTCCACTTGAGATGGTGACCATCACCCCAATAGCCAGTCTGCAGAGGTTGTTGAAAAAGCAGTCCATCACTCCTTGGTCATCCAGGCCAAAGAATGCTCTGTATCTCCAGGCCAGGGTCCTTCGAGTAGTCCTGCAAGTTTTCATCCTCTTTCTTTTTCTGCTCATGGTTTCACAAGTCAGTCCCCTGTTACATCCCTAGAGCCATAGGAAAAGCATTTGGCCAACTTTCTATCACCATCAGAGGAAGCTTTTGTTAATGGGGAAGCAGGGATAGGAGGCCATCCAGCATCTGTCAAGTGAGTCAAGTGCTATCTTTGGAGGTTTCCAACCAGAGAGCCTCCATGCACTGTGAAAAGTCTTTCTGGGGCGGGTGGGGGGGAGAGACTGTGTTGTTGTTTTTTAATTCCATCCACCTCTTGAGTTGGAAGAAGCTCTGTCTCTGTGAGAAATGTTCCAAGGAAAGCACGCAACAGACATTTTTCAAGCAAGGCACAGGCCCCATTAAGGGACAAGGACTGGGCGAGCACCTCCTGAAAATGCCATGCCTGGTTGGGTCCATGGCTGGACTGTCAAGGACTTCCTACCTGAGGAATGCTGGGAAATCACACGGGTAAGCGAGGCGCTCTTCAGCTTTTTTCAGAGCACAAGTCTCCCTGTTCCAGAGCAAACAGCCTTCCTTTGCGGGTTCGTTTCCTAAGGAAGACTTCCAAGTGACCTACAAGCACAACAGCTGAGCCTGCTTGGGTTATTTGGTCTGGTTTTCATCTGTAACATTGTAGAACCGATGATGATATGATATGATATGATATGACATGATGATGAAATGATGATGATGATGATGATGATGATGATGATAACATGATGAAGATACGATGATGATGATGATGATGATGATGATGAGATAATAATGACGATATGATGATAATAATGATGAGATGATGATGATGATAATAACATGATGAAGAGATGATGATGATGATGATGATATAATAATGATGATATGATGATAATAATGATGAGATGATGATGATGATGATGATGATGACAATCTGATATGATGATGAGATTATGGTAATAATGACGATATGACGATAATGATGATGAGATGATGATGAGATGAGATGATGAGATGATAATAATGATGATACGACAATAACAATGATGATGATATAATATGACGATAATGATGAGATGATGATGATTGCTTAAAAAGTATCTACGATTCACCTTTCAACCCAAAGTGTCAATATACAGATTTAGAAACAATCAATCACCGCCCCATTTAGAAAGACGCCCACCACGTAGCCAAGTCGTCTGTTCAAACTGTGTGCCTCTTTCTTGTTTTCTTTCTGGAGAATTGCTTGCTTGTACCTCTGCTTTCCTCAACTGGAGTGGCTTTTACATCAGGGGTGACAGCTCAACAGTCGTCAGGGAGGACGTTCGGATCCGTTTCTGCGGAAAATCCATTGCAACACTGACCACTGTTCGGTGTTAGGAAACACACTGGAGTGATAACCTTCAAGGAGAAAGAAACTCCCCTAACCCACCTGCCCTAAATCGGGGGGGGGGGGTGGGGAGGTTGGAAAGATATTCCTGCCTCAGTCACCCTCATGACTCAGCTCCTGCCATGCTACGTTGCAGCTTTGCTCCTCGTGACTCGTCAAAATATGGTTTATGACCCAGAGCCACCAACAAATTGCCCAATTCATAACAGCAAGGTTCCTTTCTAAGCTTGGGCCCCAGATATCCTGGGCTTGCAACTCCCAACAACTTGGAAGGTGCAAGTTGATGGTATTTGTCCACCCCCCGCCCCCCCAAAAATCTCTCCATGATGAGATTTTCCTATGCCACAAGAATCACACAAAATCATTGTTCAAAACTGCAGTGCTACACTCGTATATCATGGAATACTTTTGATTAAGGAGACTGGTATTTTATTCTAATTGACGATAAAATGATCAGTCTCCACTAAATGCAGTGGTATCTTCTTCTGTCTAGACCAGGGGCCCCAAACCCCAGTACATGGACCAGCCCTGGTCCGTGGCATCCCAGTAACCAGGCCGTGCAAGCAAGTGAAGTCCCATCTGTGGGATGCAGGCAGTACCCAAAACTCTGCCCCCTCCAGTCCACAGAAAAACCTCTCTCCACAGAACTGGTCCCTGGTGCCCAAAAGGTTGGGAGCCACTAGTCTAGACATCTACTCTTACCTTATAAAAGAATATCAGCAGGTTTTCTGCAATAAACACAAGCTTTTAATAATGTTTTTTCATAATTATAATGTCGACCTAGGTATTGAATTTGAACAGGTCAACAGGTTTGCTCCAGACTCTCTGCCGTTTTCATTTTTTAAACACACACCAAATGTCAACCTTTGATTTTCTCCCCCCACCCCCTTAAAAAGAAATCAGGTAAGTCTTTAAAACCACCCTTAAAATAAAATTTCTCCCCCCCCCACCCTTCCCAAATTTTTTCTGGACTACTGTTTTGAACTAATGTTTGAATAAAATTCTGGAGAAAGTTCAATATTGGAGTTGCTTGTCCACCTAGAGATGGATTTCCGATTGAGCCAGCTGTCCTGAGAGGGCAAAACGGTTTTGCAAATAAGCAGTTGAGGGTTATCTCAGCTCTTTAACAAAGAACTTCCTCTCCAGATATCTCCAACTGGGTTAGGAGGTACTAGGGGTAGAGGAAGTAGTGCTGTTGAAATAAACCTCACTGAATCATCCTTTCCACGGTTTCCACATAGAGCTGCCCAGTGGGATGTGTCCAAATCTTCTCATCCTCAAGGTCAAACGTGTCCTACTGTGGAGAGACTTTAGCACAACCTCACATCTTAGCAACTTGTTAAAACTAGGTACATCTCAGGAACTTTTCCCAGGAAGCAGGTCTGCTCGATTTGAGATCTGCCAGCAGCTAAAGGCACAAAGGGATCTTGGCCCATTCTATCTCCTCTGCTCTGATGGCCAGAGACCAAGACCTGGTCACCTCTTGTGCTAGGTCTCAGTCCATAGCTTAGTTCTTAGCGATGTGCCTGAAAAGAAGGCCTTCCACTTGTAAGGCAAATAAACTACTGTACAGTAATTGTGCCATGTGGTTCCATTTTTATTGTAATGACTTTAGCTGTAATAATAATAATAACAACGATAATAATTCCAATAATGAACATAATTAAAAAAAAATACACTTTGAATATTACTGACCCAGAGCATTGCTTGGAAGAGCATGGTCAAGTCTGAAGTCTCGCCTCTGTTTTTTTTTAAAAAACATGTTCCTCTCTGCAGGGATTGGCCTTTGGTTTGGCAAAGGCACCACCAAAAGCTATTTTGATGGTCAAGGCAGGTGTGTAAGCTTTGCTCCTTTCAAGATTAGAGCTTCTGAAGTGAGGGATGAGGGCAAATGTTCTCCGTGGATTTGCATTTCCCTATCTGTTGGACGTGTCCCTATCATAGGGGACGCGGTGGCTGAGTGGCTAAGGCGCTGAGCTTGTCGATCAGAAAGGTCAGCAGTTCGGTGGTTCGAATCCCTAGCGCCGCATAGCGGAGTGAGCTCCCGTTACTTGTCCCAGCTTCTGCCAACCTAGCAGTTCGAAAGCATGTAAAAATGCAAGTAGAAAAATAGGGACCACCTTTGGTGGGAAGGTAACAGCGTTCCGTGCGCCTTTGGCGTTTAGTCATGCCAGTCACATGACCACGGAGACATCTTCGGACAGCGCTGGCTCTTCGGCTCTGAAATGGAGATGAGCACCGCCCCCTAGAGTCGGGAACGACTAGCACATATGTGTGAGGGGAACCTTTTACCTTTACCTTTTTATCTGTTGGAACTTAACATGAAGCATTCCTACAGCCAACAGTCCACAGTTACAAACCAAGATTTAGTTTAATGGGTGAAATGTTGCCTTTCTACCTCACTACAGTTCCTTGAGTTATGATCGCAATTGGGGCCAGCATTTCCATCGCTAAGCAAAGCAGTTGTTAAGTGAGTTTGTTGTGGCCCAGAGTTGAGCCCAATGTTGCAACCTTTTTTTATTAAGCAAACCACTGGAGTTGTTAACCGAATCACGTGGCCATTTATTTATAGATGTATTTATTTATAAAGCTTATCAGATGCCCATCTTATCTCAGGATAACTTATTAAGTGAGTGTCTATGGAGATTCTCAGTCATGCAGGTCATGGCTATCCCAAAAGGTGTTTTTTTTTTCAAGAGACAACTGGACAGTCTGGTTTTTCTTTGAAGACGTTTTGCTTCTCATCCAAGAAGCTTCTTCAGCTTCTTGGATGAAAAGCAAAACGTCTTCAAAGAAAAATCAGACAGTCCAGTTGCCTCTTGAAAAAGCACCTTTGGGTCTTTAAGTGAGTCCGGCTTCCCCAGTTGATTTTGCTTGTCGGAAGCCGGCTGGGAAGGCTATAAATGAGGATCACGCGACCCCAGGACGTTACAACCATTGTAAATACGTGCTGATTGCCAAGTACCAGAATTTTAGATCACAGGATAGTGGGGGGTGCTGCAATGGCTGTAAGATTGCAATCGGGGGGGTTTTCAGTGCTGTCGTAGCTTTGAACAGTTGCTAAACGAAGGGTCGTAACTTGAGGACTACCCGTAGAATAGATGCTTTTCGTCATATTCCCTCCACAATATTTGGGTGAGCTAGTTCTGATCTGAACTTCTCACAAGGCTGCAGATGCACAGAACCTTCGCTTTGCTTAAGCATGCAAAGCCTTCAAACATGGGGAATCTGATCTACTTCAGCATTTTTTTCTTACAATCTTCTCTCTCATCTGCCCATAACCGAGGCGTGAAATACTGTCATGCAGACAAAACAGTCACCAACAGAACTCTCAATCCAAGAACTTGCTCTCAACTCAAAACTAAGGTCACTGATTATTTCATATAACCCTTCACTTCTCTCTCTCTCTCTCTCGTTTTTTTTAATGTTTCCTTATCGGTATTCTAACTGGACTTTTGCCCCTTAGATGAAGATGTTCAGTTATATTGACCACCGGCATCTCAGACGGGTTTTGTCCTTTTAGACAAAGGTAGCCAGATGTTATCCGATAGCCTCAAACCTTGGACCAGGAACTGGAAACATGGATTTAAAGAGATAAAACCAGATCATACTACCTCCTGGTGCTCAGAGTAATTGGGAAAAAAAACCATAGAATATACATTGTGTGAAAATAGAGCAGTTCCCAACTCCAAGCTGGGGGGGGGAGATGTTATGCAAAGCTTTGTACATGGGGGCACGACACAATACAACATCTAAGACAGGGGTAAAATCCAGCAGGTTCTGACAGGTTCTGAAGAACCGGTAGCGGAAATTTTGAGTAGTTCGGAGAACCGGCAAATACCACCTCTGGCTGGCCCCAGAGTGGGGTGGGAATGGGGATTTTGCAGTATCCTTCCCCTGCCACGCCCACCAAGCCACGCCGACAGAACCGGTAGGGAAAAAGTTTGAATTTCACCCCTGCTCCCTCTGTAACAGCTTAAGGGATGGTCTATAAATACCATCTGCTTAGATTCTAAAAGAGAGCAAAACACCTTTTCAATAATTACCATTCTACAACAAAGAAGCTGGCTGATCAGCTGCAGAGTTTACAAAATGGTACCAGTGATCTATTTCCTGCTCATTTCTGTTCTATTTGTAAGGGGTGGATAATTTATTTATTTATTTATAGCCACCCATCTCAGCAAAGACTGTGGGCGGCTCATAATTTAAGAGAAAAAAATATTATTTTACCTTCCATTGTTCGTTCAAATGGAATGCAATCGTAACCAACTGAGCTGTGTACCTAGGAAAATATTTCTTGCTTCCCACTGCAGATCCAGTTGGGGTGGCACGGTGGCTCAGTAGTTAAGATGCTGGGCTTGTCAGCTGGAATGCTGGCAGCCCAGGTTCGAGACCCGGGAGCGCCACGCGATAGGGTGAGCTCCTGTCCTCACCCTAGCTCCTGCCAACCTAGCAGTTTGAAAGCATGGAAATGCAAGTAGATAAATAAGTACCACTTTGGTGGGAAGGCAACAGCGTTCTGTGATATCATGCTGGCCACATGACCACAGAAATGTTTTTGGACAGGGCTGGCTCAATGGCCTTGAAATGAGCACCATCCCTTATAGTCTGCAACAATTAGCAGAGTAAAATCCGCAAGGACTCCTTTGCCTTTTTCACTGCAGATCCATAAAGTCAACTTACAGATAACCTTCTTTGTTAACTTGTTCTCAGCACTGACAACACTTCCCATCAATATCCAGAGAGAACATTTCTCATCCCAAATGTGTAACTTTTTCACTCTTAAACGCTTCATCCAAATGATATATGTCTTCAGGGTTTGCATCCACAAGTCTCACAAATCCCTGGCCTCTGCTTTTTATTATCTTTCTGGAATGTCTCTTAGTTTGAACCAGAGAATGAGATTGACCTGAAAGCCAATTTGGTCTAATGGTTAATTGACGGGGAGACAGTGAGTACTAATCTTGCCTTAGGCACAGAAGGCAGATGGATGACTTTGGGCTAGTCACTCTTCAGCTATAGGAAGAAGTTACTGGCAAGCTGGTCCCAAAAACATTGCCAAGAAAACTTGGTGCGTTAAAGTAGAAGCCTATCAAGAGATCTTTCTGTTGATAGGCATCTGCCAATTAAAAGCCCTGAGTCCAGAAGGTGCAAAATAAACCTTGAGGTAATTTCATCTGGTTGGATGGGTGTACCCTTCTCTCAATTATAAAGAGGTTAAGGAAGAAGACCTGAGATTGGGTGGAACTCGATTTTCTGAAGGTGTTGGCAGAGGTGGAGGCAGAGAAGAAGAGACGGGACGGCAGCTGGCGGTCTTTCGCACCATTGTCCATAAATCAGTCCTGAAGCGCTTGATGGAGAAGCAATAGATCAGAGGGTCAATGCAACTGTTCAGGCTCAGAAGAGCCACACTCAACATGTGAAGGTTATCCAAGAACGATGGAGGACTACAGGCTAAACCCGACATTTGGTCAGTGACCCAAGGAACCAAAGAGAGGTGATAAGGTGCCACACAGACCACAAACACTAAGAGCATGCCCAGCACCATGGCACGTGCTCTGCGCCGGTGGCCACCTTGACATGTGCCAGCTGCAGTGGACAATGTCCTCATGATAGACAAGTAAGTCCCCAGCACAACTAAGAAAGACAGAGTGAAGATGACCACCATAGCATAGGCATAGGTCCTCTGGCCTGAGTGCTGTTCAAAGCATTTCAAGCTGGTAGACTCTCCCTGGTGGGTTTGCTGCTTAGTCAATGAAGGAACGGCACAAAGTAGGCACAAAATCCAGGCCATCACACAGCTGATCAGTGCCCCCTGGGGCCGGTTCAGAACCAGTTCTACTTTTGCCACCGTACAGTATCGGTTCAGGCTGATCAAGGTCATGAAGGCCATGGCACTGTAGGTGGACAGATAGTAGATGGCTCCAGCCAAGCGGCAGAAGACTTCTGGCAGACTCCAGTGTCCTTTAGCTAGGTAGTAGGTGATCCAGAAGGGCAGGGTGAGGTTGAAGAAGATATCGGCCAAGGTGAGGTTGAGGAGGTAGATGCGGATGGCTTTCCTGACTCGTCCACTCTGAAGGAAAACGAGCAAGGCTGCCACGTTGCCGGGCAATCCCACACATAACACCAGGCAATACGTGGCTGGCACTACGACAAACTGCAGAGGATCGGTGAGCTGACACTGGACATCCGCCAGCCCCACAACGGTGGAGTTGTTCATCCCAACACCTCTAGAAGACAGGAAGGAAAGTGTCAAGGTTCCAACTGACGAACCCAAGCAAGCACTGTCGAGACGTTCCAATCTCCAAATGCAAAACTTTATTGAGTACATCATATCAGCACAGATTGAAAGCAAAACCAACTCTATTTAATTCCCGCAGTTTTCACACAATTAAAGAATAGGAACTCCCTCCCCCCATTAGCGCAGGCCATGTTGTCCAATTAGATGTCCAAGTATTGTTATGGAAACTGTCCAGGTCTTTGCCAAACATCTGGTTAGATGACCTTGGTTCCCATGGGACGATTTCTTGTTGCCGCCTGGAACTGGCATTCCAAAAGTGGCTCTCCCTCCCCCCTGATTCAGTGGCAAGCTGAAAAGCGGCAATGGCTGCAACAGCAAAATCACGCTTTGAACTTGACAGAAAGAAGATCTGGCCACAATAAAACAACTTAGAGAGAAGACAGAGAAGGTGGGAAAGATGGAGTTCATCAACTCATCAAGATGGAGGTTCTTAGAAGTGGGTGGATAGAGTAGATTTACTTGTTAAAATCCAAGTTATTTTGGCATTTGGACTAGATGACCTACAAGGTCCCTTTCCAACTCTGTTAATCTGTAATCTGTAATTTCAAAGTCTGGATGGTTTATAAAACTTTCAGAAGTTCATAAATTGTCCCCAATTAATTTAACTGAACCCCAAATTAATTTTTGTTCTGAGCTCACCTGCTTTTATCTTCTGTTCTCTTCCACTGGGGGGGGGGAATGCAGCACATCAAGTCCAGACAGCTTGTCAACCTAGAAAACACACAAACACAAAACAGAGAGAGAGAGAGTTCAGATGGACTAGGCCAGGGGTCAGCAACCTGTGGCTCCGGAGCTACATGTGGCTCTTTCATCCCTCTGCTGCGGCTCCCTGTTGCCAGTCGGCACCATCAATTTTGAGAGGAGCTTCTGGTTGGGGGTGGGAGCAGGGCATGCCAGGAGGAGACTCTATGGCAAGGGGCGAGTTTTCCGGTCAGCTCCACAATTGATAGGGCTTTCGGTTAGGTCTGGTAGAGGAAAAAGGATGCCGGACTTCCGGTCGGCTCCAGAATTGAACGGGGGTGCTTCCGGTTAGGACCTTTGTGGCTCTTTGAGTGTTTAAGGTTGCCGACCCCTGGACTAGGCACTTGGAGGGAGAACAGGTTTGCAGATGGGCAGGCAGATGGCTGGAGGGTGGGATGTAGAAGAGAGAAGGCAGTTGACCACCACTTCTGGCTGAATTGAGGAAGAGGATGGATGTCCCAGGATACGGCTGATCAAATCAAGCCGCTGATACAAAATGGGGTGTTTTGAACAGTTGGACCAGCAGACAAACAAGAGAGTAGAAATTAATGCAGCGGAGGGGAGGGGGGCACAGTGCAGAAGGTTTGCAGGGGACGGACCCATCTGCACACACACCGCTCCCCACTCATTACCTGCTGACAGCAAGAAAATGCCATGTCACAAAGAAAGGGAAACCCCACTCACAATCCAGGCAAGCTTTATCCAGCTCAGAGGTGGGTTCTTACCGGTTCTATCCGGTTCTTTAGAACCGTTAGTAACTCAGCGATGACGTCACGGAGCCGGTTCTGTCAGTGTCTCCGTGGGCGCCGCCACCTTGGATTTTACTTCTGCGCATGCCAGAAGCTAATTTTTGCTTCTGCGCATGTGCAGAAGCTATTTTTTGATTGCTGCGCACGCGCGGCGCGACCCTGAGCGAACCGGCAGCAAAAGGATCCAGAACCCACCCCTGATCCAGCTCCCTTCCAGACAGCTCCCTGAACCCAGTTTTGCTGCATGGCATTTCTGATGGAGAAGTTGGGAGCACAGCTGCAAGCAGGGGGGTGCTTCAGGCAGTGGACATTCTCCCCCCCCCCCAATTTCCTGTCTTGGAGATGTGGCTCCTGGCTCCAGTCAGCAGCTGCTGGGACTTAGCTTTGTGGAGGGGGAGAGTGGAGGGCTGTGGACAGAATGGCTCACCAGCGCTGATACACCGTTCAGCTGTTCAGCTCCCCCTCTTGCTGCCAAGGGAGAGCACAGCTGAGCCTGAGTGGGAGGGGGGAAGGAGTGTCTGTTGCTGCCCCCTCCCCTTCCTCATCAGCCCTGGAAGCCGTGGCGGAGGGGCAGAAACGTCCTGGGAGAAAACATCCAGTCAATGTTGGTTTTCTTCAGGTAAAACCAACCTGTGGAAGCTGAAGGCATTTGAACCCATACAAAATATGCATTCTCCATCATTTACCACAACACACACAAACACACCCTTGTTTATTATACACACACAGAGAGAGACACACACACACATTGCAATAGACAGATAGAAGATAGATGAGATACAGAGATTAAAAGGAGAGATGAGAGATGATATAGATATAGATAGATATAGATGATGAGAGAGAGAGAGAGAGAGAGAGAGAGATGATGATGATGATGATGATGATGATGAATAGTTGAGGGAGCTAGTTTTGTCTAGCCTAGATAGATGATGATGATGATGATGATGATGATGATGATGATGATGATGATGATGATGATGATGATGATGATGAAGAAGAAGAAGAAGAAGAAGAAGAAGAAGAAAGATAGAGATTAGCGAGCGAAAGATGATAGAGGGAAAGAGGTGATAGATATAGATACAGTACAGTGTCAAACTCGCAGCCCGCAGGCCGCATGCGTCACGCACTGGCCACGCCCACCCCCGATTTAACGAAGGGGGGGAAGTTGCGATATGTCACATGACGACAACGTGACAACATGAGTTTGACACCCCTGCAGTAGATGATGATATAGATAGAAAGATAGGCAGGCAGGCAGGCAGGCAGGCAGAAATGATAGATAGATACAGAGACAGATAGATGATAGACAGGCAGGCAGACAGACAGACAGACAGATGAGTGATAGAGTTTTAACTGCCTTGTTTCTATCTTAACAGCTCATGTGTTATCAACCACAGGCAGCCTCAACCAATCCTAAAACTGAAATTGGTCCTAGAAAATTATATCTCTTAATGCACCTACAGCAAACAGCACTACAGGAACAATTATTTCTTTGCTTGTTTGTTTGCTTTTTAAAAAAATCCCAGATTGCTTTATTTTACAACGCCTTTCCTAGGCTTCTAGGAATGAAGGGAGCTTCATCGCTTGAGACTTTCAAGAAGAGATTGGACTGACATTTGTCAGAAATGGTGTAGGGTCTCCTGTTTGAGCGGGGGGTTGGACTAGATGACCTACGAGGTCCCTTCCAACTCTGTTAATCTGTAAATCTGTAAACTTATTCCCAGCTTTGTAATCTTGCCCAGCATCTGTGCATTCTGAATAAGATACAGTATCCCCAACATGCTTTTTTTTCTTCTTCCTAGTGATTTCCCGCAAATGCAGGGACGGCTTTACTTTTTTCAGATCAACTCCAATACTCAAACGCTTTTGGACAAAAAGATATAACATTTCTGGTCACGCATGTGCCGAATTCAGCTGCATTCAAACAAACCTGCTAGGCCTGAATTACTAATATCATAGCTAAGAGTTCTGCTACTTAGGTCTTGGATAATCTCAAAGGACTTGATTAGTTGATAGTAAAGTACAGGCAGTTTTCCACTTACCACCACAATTCAGCCCACAATTTCAATTGCTAAGCAAGATAGTTGTTAAGTGAGAATTGCCCCATTTTACCACCTTTCCTACTGCAGCCCTTAAAGTGAATCACTGCAGTTGTTGTTAGTAACACGGTTGTTAAGTGAATCTGGCTTGCCCATTGACTTTGTTTGTCAGAAGGTCGCAAAAGTTGATCACATGAACCTCGGGACACAGTCATAAGTAATGAACCAGTTGCCAAGCATCGGAATTTTGATCACATGATGATGGGGATGCTGCAAAGGTTGTAACTGTGAGAAACATTTCTAAGTCTCATTTTTCAGTGCTGTTGTAACTTTGGACAGTCACTAAATGAACTGTTATAAGTTGAGGACTATCTGTAATAAGTTGTGATTCTGAGAATGTTAGCAGTTCTGAAATATTCCATTTGATCTCAAAATTATTGAACAACTTGTATTTTTTCAGGATTTAAATATTAACTTTTCAATATTAGACTACTTTCCATAACATGTGAAAGAATTGCATTCAAATATAATGTGTTANAGCCCCTCAAGTATTGGAACACTGCTATCATGTCTCCCCTGGTCCTTCTCTTCACTAGACTAGCCATGCCCAGTTCTTGTAACCGTTCTTCGTATGTTATAGTTTCCAGACCCCTAATCATCCTGGTTGCTCTCCTCTGCACTTTCTCTAGAGTCTCAACGTCTTTTTTGTAGTGTGGTGACCAAAACTGGACGCAGTACTCTAGGTTTGGTCTAACTAAGGCTTTATAGAGTGGTATTAGTACCTCCCTAGTCCTAGATTGTATCCCTCTATTAATGCATTTTAGGATTGTATTGGCTTTTTTTTTTGACAATATAATTATTCTTTAATTATCTTTAAATGCAAAGGAAAGTAAGTATGTTACATTAGCTCAGAGGTCTTCAAACTTGGCAACTTTAAGACTTGTGGACTTCAACTCCCAGAATTCTCCAGCCAGCATAGAATTCTGGGAGTTGAAGTCCACAAGTCTTAAAGTTGCCAAGTTTGAAGACCTCTGCATTAGCTGATACCAAGCGAACACCCTATTCCAAGGTTGCCAACTTTTAAACCTGCTTGTGCTTTACTGCATTAAGCTTCAGCCCAGCCTGTCCCCCCCCGCCCAAAAAAAAGTGGAAATATCCTGATAGATCCAATCCAGCCTTAATTTGTGCTGTCATTGGTAAGGAAAACACCTGGCAGTGCTGACAGATTTCCTACATGAAAACAAGTATCAATGCAAAAACATTTTTAGGACAGAATTCATTCACTTTTTTTATTATTATTATTCTTACCTAGCAAATACAGCCCATCTTTGCTCAGGTCTTCTTGTTTTCAGAAAGTGCTTCTCCCAGTAACTACGTGAGACATCACACAACCCCCTCAAAATGTAGTTCCCTCTGCTGCGGCAGTTATGAATGTCTGTGGTTATTTATCATGACTTGAGTCATTTTTCGCACCAGCTGGGGGATATTCTACAGGAATAAAGCAGGCAGGTGGGGAACAGTTGTTATTTTATTCATAAAAGAAAGTAAAATCCGGCCTTAGCCACCAGAGAGATGGCGCCTAAAGTCAACAGTTCTCTTGGCCAGTAACATGTATGAAAATCTCACTTATGGAAATGCAATGTGGACAAGTCATGCAGAAGGTGGAAAGAAAAAAGATAGAAAGATTCAGCACCATCCATGAGGGAGCAATGGTTGGTGAAGATGATGGAACAGCTAAATTGGCTTCCTTGATTAGTGAAAAGACAGCAGCTACGTTTACGGCTGACTTGAAAGCATTATAACCTTTTTGCACGGAAAAAAAATATGAAGCTATGATTTATCAGAATAACAAGATTTGGAAGGGACCTTGGAGGTCTTCTAGTCCAACCCCCTGTTCAAGCAGGAGACTCTATACCATTTCAGACGAGTGGTTGTCCAGTCTCTTCTTAAAAACCTCCAGTGATGAAGCACCCACGACTTCTGAAGGCAAAGCTGTTCCACTGGTTAATTGTTCTAACTGTTAGGAAGTTTCTCCTTAATTCCAGGTTGCTTCTCTTCTTGATTAGTTTCCATCCATTGTTTTGTTTTGTTTTCCTTGTCTTCTGGTACTTTGGAAAATAGGTTGACCTCCTCTTTTTTGTGGCAGCCCCTCAAATATTGGAACACTACTATCATCTCACCCCAATTCCTTCTTTTCATTAGACTAGACATACCCAATTCCTGCAACTGTTCTTCATATGTTTTAGTCTCCAAGCTGCACTCTTTTCAAAGAGTGGAAATTAAATTATGGTTTTGATGATCCAACAGAATAGATTACAAAAAGGAGAGAGTTACGTTGTAACCTTACAGCATGAGGTAAACTTATAATTACAGTATATTTATAATGGACTCGAACGTAGTGCTCCCAAAAGACCTGGCACCCACAAGTATTCCTCAACATACGACCATAATGGAGCCTGCTCACCATGGTTGTTTGTCCTAACGGCTGTAATGTGGATAGGTGACCAAGCCAATTTTATGAACATTTTTGCAGCGATCGTTAAGCTAATCTGTGGTCGTTAAGCAAACGGTGCAGACGTTAAATGAGTCAATGGTTCGCGATGGGTGTGATTTTGCCCAAAAACGGAAGTACTGTTAGTTCCAGTTTCCTGCAAAATTGTAGTAAAACGTGTCACGTGACTGCAGGAGGCTGCAAATGGTTGTGAATACAACCATGTTGTAGAATGCCTGAAGTTCAGTCACTTTACCACAGAGGGGGTCTGACACACACACCCCCTCAAATTCAGGTTGTAAGTCCCCTTTTTCATGTCAGTCATAACTGTCAAATGGTCACCCTGCAACCGATCATTTGAGGACAACCTAAACCTGTGATAGCAAACCTATGGCACGCGTGCCACAGGTGGCAAGTGGAGCCATATCTGCGGGCACGCGAGCCGTTGCCCTAGTTCAGCTCCAGCGCACATACGCACGCCGGCCAGCTGATTTTTGGCTGGCCACGCCCATGCCACCCCTCCCTTCCCAGGAGTCTCCACGCGGCCCATTTTGGATGCCAGGTAAGTACAGGGCTTGTGTGGAGGCTCTGGGAGGGTGTTTTCGGCCTCTGGGGGGGGCGGGGGGCTGTTTTCGCCCTCCCCAGGCTCCAAGAAAGCCTCTGGAGCCTGGGGAGGGTGAAAAACGGGCCTACCGGGCCCAGCGGAAGTCGGGAAATGGAGCAGGGGAGTGGGGGGGGCGTGTGGGAAACGGGTCCAAATGGCTCTTTGAGTGTCTAAGGTTGCAGAAACAGGCGGTCAAGCTAAGTGCCTGAAGGACTCCATCCCGTCACT
>QLTV01002567.1:2929925-2984261 GCA_003457575.1 Thermophis baileyi
TGTGCAGGGGGGTGGGGCGTGTAGGGGGCATTGAATTATGGGTGTGGGCACGTGCACTAGTGCGGGCACGCACGCACTTTCGGCACCCGAGGGAAAAAAGGTTCGTCATCACTGAGCTAAACAATGAAAGATGTGAATGAGGCACTTGCAAGGATTAAAATAACATCCATTGAGCAGACTGATCAGTTTGCCTATAGTACAACAGTGCTGGTTATAGAGGAACTGTGTGCTGAAATTAGAAACCCAAAAGCAAAATCATATTCAATCCCAGAGTGCAGGATCAGACTGGAGGCCAAGATAAAGAAATTAAGATCAGATGCAAGTAATTTAAAGAACATGAAAGGGCAAACACGGAAGAATGCAAAGATCAAGACAAGCTGATAAAAAAATATTGGCTTAGCACCAGAAAAATTGAAAAGGGTTTGGAAATCATAAAGCAACGAATAACAGCAATTGCAGTGAAAAATTGAATGCTACAAGGCATGAATCATCCAATTTAAGCAAAATCAGCTATTGTGATCAGATCAGAGGCCATTCTACTACAGCATAAATGGCAATAGAAATTCTAAAGGTGGAAAATATGGCCAATGGCGAAAGAGGCTGGATGTTGTAGGTCAGCAACATCTGGAACTGGAGCAGACACATCTGCAGGTGTCAAAAAAAAGGCGAGACTGCTGTATGTAAAAAAGGGGGGGAGGGGAGTGACAGGGATTTGATTCGATTTGATTTGATTTTGTGGATTCTCCTGCAGATGTCTCCAGTTAGCAGCACACTGAGAGGATAAGGTGGGATTCATTCCAGTGGTGGGTTGCTGCCAGTTTGGACCGGTTCTAGAGAACCGTTAGCGGGAATTTGGCATGGTTCCCCGAACCGGTAGTGATCTCTGGCTGGCCACACCCCCGAACCGGTCCCCAGTTGCGTCTCTCAGCCGTTGCGTGCAGAGAAAGACCTTGCAAAGTAAAGAAAAACTTCTCGTGAGGGTGAGGCTTCTCGCCCTGCACGCAACGGCTGAGAGACGCGATGGAGTTGCCAGTCTCCGGTAAGATACGCGTCTCACAGTGGGGCGCAATTTGGGGGTGGCAGATGGGGCAGGGGATGGGGCGGGGCCGCTAAAGGAGGGGAAATTTTCCTACCTTTTCCTGTGGGTGTGGCTTGGTGGGGGGTCATGTGAGTGGGCGTGAGTTACGTCAAGTTGGCCACGCCCAGTCACATGACCATCAAACCACACCCACAAAATAAGCCACGCCCACAGAACCGGTAGTAAAAAAAAATTAGAACTCACCCGATTCATTCCCCAAATAGCTGCAATAGAAGAATACTCCCACACACCCAGAAGGCCAATGAACTCTTCTACCAAAATAGTGTCTACAATCCCATGGAGATGCTTTTTCAAAAGGTAACTGGACTATGCTTTTTCCTTCAGGAAGAAGAGAGTTTGCTTCTCATCCAAGAAGCTTCATCAGTTCTGAGTGAATGGTGGTAGCGGGGTGGGGGGGAGGGAATGGAAGGATTAGTTTTGATGATTAGTTTCATTCTCCCCCACTATCCAGTCAGAACTGATGAACTTCTTAGAGAAGTGAAATGGCTTCTTCCTCAAAGGAAAACATAGTGCAGTTGCCTTTTGAAAAAGCACTTTTGAGCAACCATGACCTGTATGACTAAGAATCTCCACAGACAATCCCATGGAGACTTTTATAAGTTCCGAAACTTTCCCTCAGTTGAGGAACTAGGTGCATCTGGTCTAACTAAATACTGTCAAATCTCTTTTCTAACAAGGACTTTCTCTAGGAAACTTGGTATGTCTAGTCCAACAAAGAGAAGGACCAGGAATGATATGATAGCAGCAGTCTTCCAGTACTTGAAGGGCTGTCACATAGAAGAGTGGGTCAACCTATTCTCCAAAGCACCTGAGGGCAGGACAAGTTACAGGTGGAAGATCATTAAAGAGAGATCCAACCTAAAACTAAGCAGAAATTTCCTGACAATGAGAACAATTAATCTGTGGAGCGACTTGCCTCCCGATTTTGTGGGTGCTCCATCACTGGAGGTTTTCAAGAAGAGACTGGACAGCCATTCAACAGGGATGGTATAGGGTCTCCTGCTTGAGCAGGGGGTTGGACTAGAAGACCTCTAAGGTCCTTTCCAACACTGTTATTCTGTGTTCCTTTTCTCAAGATGTCTGGTTTACTTCCAGCAAAGCAGCAGCTTCATATTTATTTCAGATGATAGGGAAGGTTATAGGGAGAATTTCTTTTTAGAAAGTCAGGTGAGACAGCCTGACAGATTGACGCTCAAGTCTTTGCATGCAGAAACAACACGCTGTCTACCACTGATGTAGTTGTTGTATTACAAATGACAGTTTGCCAGGCAGGGGAAATAAAATCTTGATATTAAGGATGCAGGGAAAAACATCATTTATGGCATTTTCAACAGCATCCACCATCAATGCTTTGAACACTTGAAAGATTTTTTTTTTAAGTGGGAATATTTCTGACAGGCAAACCTTGAAAAACCTGACACATTTCTCTCTGTACGACTCTCCCCCCCTTGTTGAAATCTAAGGTGATGCTTCTAGGAATGTCACTAACAGCCTTCTCCCTCATTATCCAAATACTTTTTGCTTCCTTCCACCTTAGAAGACTTGATAGGAAACCCTTCACTCAAAACGGAGTGTGAAAAAGTAGGGCAAGGCAGTGACTCAGAACTGGAAATCAGAAAAGCGCTTGCTTAAAAAAGGCGTTCTGGACTCCCACCCAGGGTAGTTTGCAAAGTTTAATGGGCCCCAAAAGATGAATAATCAGCGCTGGATCTCCAGAGAAAGTATCTTCTGAATGTAGTTATTTCTGGAGAAGGAGTTTAGTTCTGCTTGGCTAGCTTATATCATCATTGAGCTGATTTTGCCCAGGGTTGGATCTGGTTAGAATTTGGATGGGAGACCAGCAAAAAAATCCCAGGCAAGGAAGAAAGCTCAGAAACGCACGCATGTACGCATACACACACACACACACACACACACACACACACACGGTTGTATTCCTACAACATACTTAACCAGGTCAACTATGATCCTAATCATCATATTAATCCAGCATGCAAAGATTGAGTAACTTATGCTTAATTTGCATGCATTGTGTGAATCTGACATCTGGAGATTTTGGTACAAATCCAGTAATTAGTTCGGTAACCAGGTTAAGCATGTGGAATGAATGCAGCCAAGGAAATTTTGAAGCTTGCAGGGAAAACAAGGGAAAGCAACTTGGAGGACGTTGAAAATTTCAGCACAGTGTATTGTATTCCATCTTTCTCTGAATGATGTGGCACGTACAATACATGCACTCTAAACTAGTGGAGTTCTGTTCTTCTGTTCTATTCTGTTCTGAAATATACACATACATATATGTATACCCAGTGGCATGGTGACCCAGTGGTAAAGATGCTCACCTCCCACTCGGAGAGTTCAACCCTAGGTAGGGCAGATGTTTCTCTCTCCTAGGGCACAAACAAAAAATATCTGCTGCAAACTCTGCATGGTGTCAGGAAGGGCACCCGGCTAGTAAATGCTCAACTCCATCCAGTCGCCCCACCCTGAACTAAGGGATTACAGGGTGGTAAAAAGGGAGATATACATGTACATATACATACATATACATATACACATACATATATACATGTAGACATCCCTGAAGGAGAAACTAGAGAGGACGTGGAAACTGAAAGCCAAAGTGGTCCCAGTGGTAGTAGGGGCACTAGGGGTTGTACAGAGTGGCTCCAACAGGTCCCAAGAAGAACATCAGATCTCTCGGTCCAGAAGATGCAGTGCTAGGAACAGTTAAGATGTTGCGCAGAAAACTCATATATATGTACTATAAATATTACTTTACAACTCTTGACATGGATGGAGAGAGAGAGAGAGAGAGAGAGAGAGAGAGAGATGAGAGAGAGAAGATAGATAGATAGATAGATAAGAGAGAGAGAGAGATGAGAGGGAGAGAGATGATAGATAGATAGATGGATGGATAGATAGATAGATAGATGATAGATCAATCTAGGATGGATGGATGGATGGATGGGCAGGCAAGGGTGGAATCACAGAATAACTTGATCAAGGGCTATAATGTACATAAGGCTAACTCTGACGAACAGGAGGAAGAGCCACAACCAAGACAACCATCAGATAAATAAAATCTGAGCCCTGTAAACTGAGAAAGCATCTCAGACAAAACCCTCCCTAGTTCTCATGAAGATAAAGGGAGGGGGGAAACATATTCAGACTTGCAAGATTCTGTTTCTATAAACCTATAATAAAAATACTACAGCATTAGCATGCATAATTTTGGTTTCATAGTCTGATCCACCTTGGAAGGTTGACAAAGACCTCCCCAACTCAGAACCAAGGAATCGTATGTACATCAACTTTCCCTAGTCCAATACAGTGCCCTCCAAATGTGTTGGAATTACAACTCCCCAAATGCCCATAATATCCATCCTTGCCTGCACTCAGAGATCGGCCACTGAAGCTCCCAAACATCCTTTCCCACTTGCCCCAACTTCTTTTGCTGTCATGTCCCCGGGAGGTTGCTTATATCTCACTGAGGTTCAAACCACGCTTCTCTATACCGATATTCAAGGCACCCTTTCCCCTCGTCTCAGCAATATTGGGGACCCCCCTCAAGCTGTGTACAACCTATTTGGCTTTCTCACCTTGTGCCTTGGAAGAAAAGCAGGACTGAGCAACCTGAAATAGAAGCCAAAGCAGGAGCAGAGAAATCAGGCTACCAGAACAGGGAACGGCCACTGTTATGCCAGTGTATTCAAAGATGGGTGGCGGAGAGCAGTTGGACTCAGCAACAAAGAAAAGCCTCAAAGGAGCGTCAAAGCAGCCCCAGGAAGCTCAGCTTCCCAAGCGCAACAGCTGCTGAAGGGGGCAGGAAGGAGACAGAGAGGGCGAGATCGAATTTAAGAGCTTTCATAGAGGCGTAGCATCAAAGGAACCTTGAAGTCTGGGCCACAGCCGATGGAAAAAAATGCCTTTCGTGGGCATGCTGCGATACGCAAGGAGGGTGTGGGACAAAAGAGGGAAGGGGGATCAGCTCGGATTAATCTGCCAGGCATTTTAAGAATTTTTCTGCATGTCACTCACCATCGGAGGCAGAGGAGTGGTGCAGAAAACAAGACAGAAAATTAGCCCTTGAGTCTTATTCCCCCCCCACACACACACACACCCAATAAACCTAGAAACACATCTCCTGACTCTGGTTTGCACAACATCCTAGATTAGGCCAAAAAAAAAAAAAACAACACACAATAGGATTAGATAGTTGTGGATAACACATTGTGCAAAGCTGGCCTGTTATATGAATCAGGGTAACAAGAGATGTTCTAGAGAAGTTATGCAAATAGAGAGATTACCTTTTGCTAAATGAGCTTGTGCATGTTGCATGAAGCTGAATAGTGTGTGCAAATAAGATGGGGTTGCATATCCGTATTTATTGCATAAACCCCAATCGGGGGATTCACCAAACGCAAAGCAAACACTTTTATGGCTTAACATATTGAGTGAACTGAGCAGAAGAGTCTCAAAGGAAGACAAACCCGTCCTTTCACCATTTTGGTAATAATATTGCTCAAATGCATCACAAACAACAAATCTTCAACCCCGTTATTAAAATCATAATACGTTCATGTATATATTAATATGTAACAATACATTTTAACATTTTTGTTTCAGTAACAATTTTCACAGCATTTTGTCCCTAAGATGCTTACTGTTACAGCTAGTCCTCGACTTACAATCATTCCTTTAGCAACCGTTCAGAGTTATCACAGAGCTGGAAAAAAGTGACTCACGAACAGTCCTTGCAGTTACAACCAGGATCACCATTTCTAGCCTTCCCAGGAAAGCTTCTGACAAGCAAAATCAGTGGGGGAACCGAGATTCACTTAACGACCACAGCAAAAAAAAGTTGTAAAATGAGGCGCAACTCACTTAACGACCGAATCACTTAGCGATGGAAGTCCCGGTCCCGATTGTGGTCATATGTCAAGGAATATCTATATTTATGCGTTATCATTTTTAAATGTAAGGATAATGAGCCGCTTTGCCAAATATTTTTGTAGATATGCGAAAGAGAATTACATTAAAACTCGGTAAACTTTCAGATTGGGTCTGGTGCCTCCAGCCTCATCCACATGTGACCGTGGAAAAGAAAAGTTGTTTAGGCTGGAAGGACAAGAGAAAGGCTGACTGAAGGTGGGAGGTAAAGAGAAGGCTGCTCCTATCAACCTACCCTACAGATAGTCCTCAACTACGATCACAATTGAGCCCAAAATTTCTGTTGCTAAGCGAGACAGTTGTTAAGTGAATTTTGCCCCATTTGGCAACCTTTCTTGCCAAGTGAATCACTGCAGCTGTTAAGTTAGTAACATGGTTAAGTGAATCTGGCTTCCCCCATTGACTTTGGTGGCCAGGTCACACAAGGTGATCATATGACCCCAGGACCAGAGGTGAAATGCTACTGGTTCGGACCGGTTCTCCCAAACCGGTAGTAAAAAATGCTACCGGTTTGGGCGAACTGGTATGAACCAGTATATCCGACGATCAACTGTGCGAGATCAGCTGTGCCGCGCAATCTAGATTAGCTAGAAAGCAGGATTTCCTGCTTTCTAGATAATCTAAATCGTGCGGCACAGCTGATCCCCCCCTCGCTGTTCTACTTACCTTTGCAGACTCTGATGGCTTCAAAATGCTCCTTTTTCAGCGCTGCACGATAGACTTCAGAGGATTTCACCCCTGCCCAGGACCCTGCAATCGTCATAAATATGAACCAAGCATCCAAATTTTGATCACATGACTATGAGGATGTTGCAATGGTCTTAAGTGTGAAAAAACAGTCGTATGTCACTTTTTTCAATGCCATTCTAACATCGAACAGTCACTAAACGAATGGTTTTTAAGTAAATGATTACCTGTAAAATGCATACACTGCCTTCCTCACTTAAGGGGATTTTTTAAACCCCACATCCATTCAAGGATGATTGGGTTGTTTCAGTATCATTAGGCAAACCTCCCTGGTTTAGTATGGACATGAATATGGGTCTTGCGAATCAAGTCCAAAATGTCAACTGCTTTGCACCCTGGCCTTCAGTCACTTCCCTTCCTCCACCTTCTAGATATGATGTCTAGTCGTAGTGCCTTTGGCCAAAGAGGACACCATTACAATGAAAAACCAACTGCACGTCCAAGATATAAATGGTATTCTTCTACAGTTGTATATGGAAGAAACTTCCTATGGGGACAGTCTTGACCATCAGTGGGTTCCTAAGAAAGCAACTGTTCTCAGTCAAATTCTGTTCACCCTGTAGCCATGAAACCTAAGGTGGCCTTGTGAAGTTGGTTGCTCATGGACGGACCAGCTGGGGTTAGGTGGCCAAAGGCACCTCTGTATCTCTCTAGCCACAAGCGCCATCAATCAATCAATCAATCAATCAGAGTAGAGCTGGAAGGAACCTTGGAGGTCTTCTAGAACACTAATACTTGAGTTAAATGCACTCTCTACATTTAGAAATGGATCACCTTCCACTGGAACCTGGTTTTTCAATGTGCTCAACGGAATAAATCATAAATGAACCCAAAGACTGGGTTCACACAAGACCTTAAACACACTAAAGAATCAAGCCTAAGCAAGTTTAGTACGTGAAAATGTAACTTCTAAGTTTATAACTGGTTGTGTTGTGAGAGCACAACTACCAGACATATAATAATTCTCACATTAAAACTTAGTTTAGTGGCCACACCCATGCCTTCTAGAGATACATCTCCAGTTGGGCATCCCTTGGGTTAAGATTAGACAAGAGTCCACTACAAATTTTATTCATTCTCAGGGACAACTGTTTTAGATTTTTCTAAAACCACGATTTTCCTCCATTAAAAAAACCAGTGATAATGAAAAACGGGATCAAAATGCATCAAGAAGCAGGTATTGCAATAATCCCTACAAATCATTGAGAGGTCAAAACTAGCATCAGAAAAAATTAACATACATGAGCCAAACAGTAAATCCAGCATTAAAAAAAAAAAGAGTTTGCAGTAACAATTTTAAAACGTTTGGTTGAATGTAAAACCTTTTGGCTGGCAAAATAACCAAGGTGAATGAAACAATCTGCAAATTGTTATGGAAATAATGAATCTTTGTGAGCAATGAACAAATACATTTCTGACCATTTCAAAGCACCAATTCTATTTTTGGCATCATTTTGATTTCATTAAAAAAATGTGCACGAAATAACAGAATCATTTTCATAGGCATAGAAAATGTTGTACTTTTCACTTCTTCCTAACAGATGAATGTTTTCCAATATTTTTCCCTACTGCGTGCCTTTTTGTATGCAATTTTCAGCAAGATACATGCTTGGCATGCAGTCTTGCTATCATTTCCCTTTTATACACAATTCTCCCTACAAGACATATTTCGGTATGCATCATTTGATAGAGGACCAGCGTTGCAAAATCTGAAGTACCCAAAGCTAAATTATCTTCAGATTTGTATATATTAGTTCCAGAAGTACAAATTAAGTTGTGAATAAAAGTTTTGACTAATCAGCCCTTCTGGAGCTGCATAAGAAAAATACACTGTCAAATCTCTTTTCTAACAAGACAGAATTTTTTTCCAGGGAACTAGGGATGTCTAGTCTAACGAAGAGAAGGACCAGGAATGACATGATGGCAGTCTTCCAGTACTTGAGGGGCTGTCACGCAGAAGAGCAGGTCCACCTATTCTCCAAAGCACCTGAGGGCAGGACACGAAGTAACAGGTTGAAGATGATTAAAGAGAGATCCAACCTAGGACTAAGGAGAAATTTCCTGACTGTGAGAACAGTTAATCAGTTACCGCTGGAAGTTGTGGATGCTCCATCAGTGGAGATTTTGAAGAAGAGACTGGACAGCCATTGTCCAAATGGTAGAGATTCTCCTGCTTGAGCAAAGTCCCTTCCAAGCCTATGTGGTGGTGCAGTTGTTAGAGTGCAGCACTGCAGGCTACTTCAGCTGACTGCTAGCTGCAGTTCGGCGGTTCAAATCTCACCGGCTCAAGGTTGACTCAGCCTTCCATCCTTCTGAGGTGGGTAAAATGAGGACCCAGATTGTTGGGGGCAATATGCTGACTCTGTGAACCGCTTAGAGAGGGCTGTAAAGCACTATGAAGCGGTATATAAGTCTAAGTGCTATTGCTATTCTATGTTCCTTCAAGGTGAAGTCCCTCCACCACCAAGTTCTTTTACAGTTTCAAGAAACACGAGGGCAAGTAAAGATACCTTTACTCAACTTTCCTTAAAACAGTATCAGCATCAAGAGGCAGCGGCAACTGTCCCACATACACACCACCAGAACATTCCTTTTAAAAAGCTTGTTTCTTTTGGGGAAATAATCAGGCATGATCACATGATCATGCTATTAAAAGCTATGAGATCCCACCTGAAACCAAGTGAAACCTCAGCTTTAAGGAGTTGCAGACGATGATTTTGTGAATGCACGCTCTGGAGCGGTGTTGCTCAACCTTGGCAACTTTTAAGATGTGGGGATCCTTGGTGTTCTCTGAGCTTGTTTTCTTGCAGACTATTACCCAAACTAGGTAGCATCCTCAATGCTACTGGTAGTAAAGAGTGCGGTTTGCTGTTAGTTTATATTCTAAGAGCTAGCCCTGTCAGTGTTGGTGGGGGTGGCCTTAGAAGTTCTTGAGTTGGGCTGTTTGCTGTTGGCTTGTTTGGCATAGGAGCCATGGTGGCACAGTGGTTAGAATGCAGTACTGCAGGGTACTTCTCCGGACTGCCGACTGCCAGCAGTTCGATCTTGACTGGCTCAAGGTTGATTCCGCCTTCCATCCATCCGAGGTCGGTAAAATGAAGACCCAGATTGTTGGGGGCAATATGCTGACTCTGTAAACCGCTTAGAGAGGGCTGTAAAGCACTGTGAAGTGGTATATAAGTCTAAGTGCTATTGTTATTGGCAGTTCCTTGATTGGGGTATTTGTTTACTTGATTATTGGTGTGGTGTTAATTTTGGAGTTAATCTATGCTCATCTGGGTGCTGATTTCTGGTGGGTAGGTCTTTTTGTTCCCTTTTGGCTTGTTGATTGTCTCTTTTGCAAAGTATGTAGATTGTGTTTATGTATTGTGTTTAACTATTGGTTTAAGCTCAGAGAGCACCAAGGATCATTGCAACCCTGAGCTACAAATATTCTCCTTTATCGGTAGTTAAGAAGTGTGGCTGGGGAATTCTGGGAATTGGAGTCCACACATCTTAAAAGTTGTCAAGGGTGAAAAACCCTGCTCTGGAGCATCTTTTCAGCTTTGAATCCAAAGCACTCAACCACTCCCACTTGTTTTAAAAAGTTTTTTTTAAAAAAAAAATAAGTCAAAAGCCCTCAACCAACCTTCAGTCCTCCAAATATGGACATAAAATTTGAATCTATTGATTTTTACAAATTATCATAAAGGCATATTGCGTAGAATTCAGTGATTTTTGTCACCTATCTCATTTAATTCCCAGATTATTTCTTATAAATGGCAACGGCTCAAGATCACGCCATGCTTATTAGAAGAAATCTATTCATCCTCTTTACTTTTATTTCACCAAATTCATGACCAATTAACAAAACTGGAATGATAAAAAAGGACCTTTGCTTGATGCAAATGGTTTTGGTTTTTGTTTTTAAAGTAGTGGCTAAATGGAATTAAATTTAATTTTTTGGAAAGGGATGAGGAATCGTGATTAACCTATACTTTCCTCAACCAACAAATATAACTCCTAATCTAGATCAGGCCAAGATGGATTGATAGCAAAGTTAATAAAATCCAGAAATGAAGCAGTATAATATGCAACTGATGCAAGATCTATCTGAGCCCTTTGATTATATCATTCTGCAGAATTCCGAGGTCTCTTTTACCCTCAACAATATTCTTTGCTGCCTAACCACAATCCCACACAACTCTCACTCTCGGCCCCTTTGTAATGTAATATTTTCTTCTGATCCATGTTATCTCCTTGCCTGGACACAAGAAGGATCCACTGACCGAAGAGAGAGCAACTGGTTTTGCAGAGAAGACAAGATCTCCAATCAGGTCTAAAGAGGGATGGAAAACTGGCAAATCGGGTAGTTAAGACAGGACCCAAAATAGGCCATGACCGGGAAGATTTACCCCCCTTTCTGGATTACACACTGTAAAGTCCACATAATCTGATTAGTCGGGGAGCAGGATGGGAAACACAAGTTGTCTGTCCTTCCAAAAGCTTCATTTTGGATCCTTCCCATCTCTCCAGATCTCCTTCTCCTTGCCTCATTCGGACTTTGACTTCACATACTTCCCTCTTCCACGGATGTTGAGGAGGAGCAAAAGGCCCAAGGAGACAGTGGCTGGTACGCACATGGCAAAAGGCTCTTTCAAAACCAGGAGGGTGTAGATGGCACCTGCAGTATCACACACAAAGAAAGGAGGGACAGAATTCTAAAACCAAACTGCAATCAAAGGCTACCAACGGCTATCCCAAGTTGGACTGGTTTCCATTCCCTTTATGTGTTTATTTTGTTAATGTACAAATAAGCTGTCAGTCAAGTTGCGAAACACAAGGAAAATAAACACAACTTTATCTTATAGAAATCAGAAATGCAATAGACATCCAGTCCAATTGAAGCAGGGGTCCCTCGACTCTTCAACCCCTTGATGAAGTTTCACATTGTTCATCAGCCCCCAAACATTTATTATATGAAAATAATTTAATAAACACTACTAGGGGAGGGAGGGAGGGAGGGAGGGAGGAAGAAGAGGAGGAGGAGAGCTGGCTTAAGGCCATTCTTACTGGTGGCCAGCCATTGAACATTGGGTAACACTATCTCACCATTAGCCACCTCACCTTCAGGTCTAAGGACTGGAGTGGAGCTCTATACAGACCTCAAAAGGCACAACTGGCCTTCCATCATTTAAAAAAGTAAAATTTTCACTGTCTAGTTGTGTCCAACTCAAGGGTGCGAATCTCCGTTTCTTGGCCGAGGGAGCCAGCGTTGTCTGAAGATATTTTCCATGGTCATCTGGCCAGCATGGCTATACGCTGAGGTACATAGAACACTGTTACCTTCCCACCAAAGTGGTACCTATTAATCTACTCACATTTGCATGCTTTCAAACTGCTAGATGGACAGAAGCTGGGGCAAGGAACGGGAGCTCATCCCGTTACGCGGCACTCGGATCTCAAACCCAGGCTGTCAGCCTTCCAGCTAACAAACTCAGCGTCTTTAACCGTTGAGCCATTCCACTGCTCTTCCACCATTTATCAATCACCTATTGATCCCCAACTAGCCTCTTGGATAGTCCCATCAACTCTTGAAGTTTGATATTGAGTACTTTGGTGAACCCTAGATTAAAATCAGTTAAACAGAACAATGGAAGGATCAAATGAATTCATGCTTCAGCTGGACGGGAAAGTCCTCTAGTTGGGTGTCATGCAGGTATCTCAAGATAAGGAGGAGCAAACTGCTCAGGACGTGTCACACATACTTGTGACCATACATTCCATGTGTATCTTCCTCTACAGCAGTGTTTTTCAAACTCCCAGAATTCCCCAGCCAGCACAGAAGGCCACACACCTTAAAGGTGCCAAGTTTGGTAAACACTGCTCTACAGGCTGATGATGCTCATGGCCTTTCCACTCTGCTGAAGAGATGCTCTTCTTCTTTCCATGCAACCCTACAAAGCGCATCAGACCATCAGCATCTTGATAAACTATTCTTCCCCAGGGTTGCTCAATATGTCATCCTTCGGATGTGCAGGGAGCATCCTTTCAGTGGCCCTGTTAGCTATGAATTGTAGGAGTTGTAGTTTGAACTCATTAGAAAGGATCCAGATTGGAGAGGGCCACAGACAACCCAGTGGTTCTTGATGTGTTCATTTTGCATCAAATTATCATTATCAGTGGTACCAGCTTACTGGTACATTATGATTGTATTTCTCTCCAGCTGCCAAGCAACATCTGCTCAGCTGCTATCTGGCTGGGCTCCCTGTTTCTCAGGGCAATTTCATGCCGGGGAATTTGGGGAACTGAAATAGATCCAAAAGATGCTTTAACAGAATAGAAATGATAACATCAGTTTGCTAGTTCCCCCCAAAGTGAGATTAAATCTGTTGAAAAAAGCAAAAACATTTGTGGCATTGCCAAACTCAATGGGACTATCCAAGATAAGCTACTTGAGGAATCATCTCAACCCACTGGGATTGGTCCGTCCCATCCGTGCCGGCAGAGGAGGCATGGTGTGGGCCCCATTGGCCCGATTATTCTGACTGGCAGGGTCCGAAATATGCCTTCCGAAATATGCCTTCCGAAATATGTTACCCCCCAATGTGAGGTCGACCCCCTACCCTCCTGACCTTTCGTGAGAGCCCAAAGACCTGGCTCTGCCAATTAGCTTGGGATCCCAATGGGGAGTATCACAGTGGAGGGTGGCTGATTGATTAACAACGGATCCTACTTCACCACTACCACCACCCTGCCTCTACCTTCCCCATCTGTAATTGGACCTTAGTGGTTGGCATTAATTTATGTTTTTAATATACATACATATATATTAAACGGGCGCGATGGCTCAGTGGCTGAAGACGCTGAGCTTCTCAGCTGGAGCTGACAGCCCGGGTTCGAGACCCAAGCTCCGCGCAATGGGGTGAGCTCCCGTTCCTTGCTCCAGCTCCTGCCCACCTAGCAGTGCAAAAGCATGCAAAAGCGAGGAGATTAATAAGTTGGAGGCTTAGCATCTCATCAGAACCTGGAATGGTGTTAACTGTGGCTTTATAGAAGTCAAAAATTGTATGCAAATTCTGATTGTGTAAATGCAAGGCGGGGGCACAATGGCCCAGCTGTTAAAGATGCTGAATCTGTCAGCTTGAAAGCTGACAGCCCGGGTTCGAGACTCGAGTGCCATGCGACGGGTTGAGCTCCCGTTACTTGCACCAGCTCCTGTCCACCTAGCACTTCAAAAGCATGCAAAAGCGAGTAGATTAATAGGTACCACTTCGATGGGAAGATAACAGTGTTCCGTACGCCTTTGGTGTATAGTCATGCTGGCCACATGACCAAGAAAATTGTCTTCGGACAACGCTAGCTCCCTCGACCAAGAAACAGAGATGAACACCATGCCCCAGAGTTGAACACAAGTGACAGGGAAACCTTTACCTCTGTGTGTGTGTGTGTGTGTGTGTGTGTGTGTGTGTGTGTGTGTGTGTGTGTGTGTGTGTGTGTGTGTGTGTGTAAATGATTCTAAGCCATCCAGAGTTACCCTGTGGTAAGATGGGCAGCCAATAAATTTTATAAATAAATAAATAAGTGGCTGGAGCTCAAATGGGTGTCAGTAAAAGGTTGGGGATCAACAGCTGATTGACAAGAGCCTCCAAGGGGCAGGAATCCGATACCCTTCTGCAAGCGATCCACCCTAACTTGCCACAACCCACCATAATCGAAGAAATAATAGTTCAGGAGCAGATCCCGGTCAGAAATTCATTAACAGAACCTATCCTTACCTATCATGATCACGGTGAGCACAAAATTGCTGATTTCCTGCAGCAGTTGAGGTCCGAAGGCTAAAAGGCAACCTCCTATCAGTTCTATCCAGCCCAATATTTCCATGTACAATCCTGGTTCCGGCTTGTAGCCAAACTCCTTCAACGGGAAGACATCTGCAAATTTTTCAAACTGGGTTTTCTGCAATAGGAAGGAAAAGAAGCGTTAAGAGGCAAGGATGACTAAGGAGTAGAAGAGGGTTACCCAATTTTTACAGCAGCCAGTAGAGGCACAAATAATCCAGAAAATGTGGGCGGCAAAGCAAAAGAAACCACATTGAAAACATTCATGCATTGCTGTGATACAGGTTGTCAGATGTGCCTCCGTTCAAAACCCAAGAAAGAAAACCCCCAACTCCATGTTCATAGAGAAAGGTACTTTTACTGGGTAAGAACTGATAGCAACAAGTTGAAAGCAAGATCTGAGGCTAAAGGCGCGAAAATTACATATTGAAAGCATCCCCAAATCCCTCCCCCCAAGGACCCTGGCTGAATGTCCAATCCCCATTCCCTCAGGACGTCATGTGGGGTGCATCTTCAGGTGGAGCCATCGCATCTGCTCGGCTGGGACAGTTGACCTTGAGCTGGCTGTAAACAAGTCCATTCAGCAGCGCAGTAGATGATGAGAACTTCCCTCCCTCAGCTCTCTAATCAGACATATAAGGAGACATCTCCTCCAGCACTGTTCCCCCCATTTCAATGGCAGCCGATATCAAGCATGCAGCATGGAGGCTGACACAGGAAGCCCTCAGCCTATACCTAAGGCAGAGGTGGGGAACTATGGCGCTTTTATGACTTGTGGACTTCAACTCCCAGAATTCCTGAGCCAAGGTTGGCTCAGGAATTCTGGGAGTTGAAGTCCACAAGTCATAAAAGCGCCATAGTTCCTCACCCCTGAACTAAGGGATCGCCTTTTTTTCCAAGAGTCTCTACCCATCCAACCAGGTCAAGCAGAATGGACCTCTGCAGATCCCATCAGCCAAAGAATGTCAGTTGGCAGAGCCCAGAAGGCGAGTTTTTTCTGCAGTGACCCCTACTCTATGGAACACCCTCCCATCAGAGATCAGAATGGCCCCAACCCCTTAGCCTTTCAGAAGGCCCTAAAAACCTTGGCTATGTTCCGGAGCCTGGCACACCGAATATGTCAAGGACCTCTTTTCCTGGCTATATTGCTAACTGGCCAAGTATCTTGCTCCTATGTATATATTTAATCTGAATGCTTTTAGTGTTTTTATTGTCTGAAAATGTTTTTAATATTTTTCTTCTTCTTTACTTCCTCTTTTACTACTTCGGGTGTCGAGGGAAATACAAAGTTCTGGTTCTTGGCACTTGTGGCAGCCTCGACCCTTGTTATTTGATGCTGTTGTAATGTTGACGTTGTGTCTTCACCTTCTTCTGGGTCTGCCTCATTTTTATATTTTTAACTGCAATATATTTTTTTGAATTGTAAGCTGCCCAAAGTCATCGACCGATATGAACGGCCACAGAAATTGAACAAATTAAATAAACTTGTGACCCTTTTGTTTGCTGACTGTTTGAAGTTTACAACAGAATTGAAAAAAGTGACATGATGGGTTCCTTGCACTTTTGACTGTCCCAGTATCCTCACGACCACGTGAGTGAAATTCTGGCACTTGGCAATTAGCATTATTTACAAAGCGTGCACATCAGAAACTCAAGCAATCGCCATTTGAGACCTTCCCAGCCAGTTTCCAATAAGGAAAGTCAATGGGGGAAGTTAGATTTGTTTAATAATTGTGTGATTCACTTAACAACTGAGGCAAAAGAGGGCGTAAAGTCCTGCGCAGTCAGATGGTGACTCACTTAATGACCAAACTGATTAGCGATGGAAGTTCCAGTCCCCTATGTGGTTGTAAGCCAAGAACTCCCTGCATGTTCCTTCAACTGTATATTTTCCACCTTCTGTTTTGCATCCTGATAAGGTCTTAATTATTTCTTAATTGGTCAACAATCCCAAGAGATCTGCAAGTGGGTTTAAAAATCTTGTTCCTCTAAAACAGAGGTCTTCAAACTTGGCAACTTTAAATCTTGTGGACTTCAACTCCCAGAATGGGAATTGAAGTCCACAAGTCTTAAAGTTGCCAAGTTTGGGGACCCCTGCTCTAAAATCTTGTGGCTCACCTTAAAGAGTGTTCTCTCTTTCTCCCAGCCCACTTTTCTTTTTTTCTTTTTTCTTTTTTTAGTTTACAAAGTAATTTTCACCAGTCCAGTGGAAAAAAACAGACACTCTGCCTCAATGCACACATTCTGAGAGAGAGAAGTTCCCTAAGGATGGGGTCTCCAGCACAAGTCCGAAAGCTCGGAAGAGTAAACCTCTGGTTCCAGTGAACGATCCAGATTGGATCCAGGCAGCTCTCTGTTCCAAAAAAAAATGTGCTCTCTCCCACCCCCAACAACAAAAATTCAAACATCAGCCTTAGGCGCCAAAATGCTTCTACAAATGGAAAGCTGGCCAAAGGCCAGAGAAACTCCCAGATTTAATTTGGAGTGCAAACACAGGCTGTTTTACACGGAGGGCAGTCCTGTGGGCTCAGAGGCTCTTCCCTACCTACAACTAATTTCGTAAACTGAGGCAGGGCAGGAAGTCTCCAATAAAGTAGATGGCCAAGAACACCTGGGGGTGTGTGTGGACAGAACAAAACCCATTAAATATGATCCCACCGTAACCAGCTTTAAAACATCCCCACCTCCAATTGAGATACACTGGGCAAATGTCTTAAGACCCAAATCCCATTTTAAAAATCCAACTGAAACAAGGGAGATAAGTTTGGGGGAAAAGTGTCTACCTCTGTTTCTCTCTCTGTCCCTTCCTCTTTTGGTGTGTGGGTGTGGGTGTGGTGTGGGTGTGGGTGTATGTGTGTGTGTGTGTGTGAGAGAGAGAGAGAATGATTGAGTGTGTGTGTGTGTGTGTGTGTGAGAGAGAGAGAAAGCTTTTCTTTGCTTTGTTTCTCAAGTGTGGAAATAGATAGCAGGCAGGACTCAGAGGCTGCTGAGTGGGGGTGGGAGAGTGGGTGTGTGTGTGTCTGTGTGTGTGGGTGGGTGTGAGGGGGAGGGGGTGGGGGTGGGGTGGGGGTGTGTGTGTGTGTGTGTGTGTGAGTGAGAGAGAGAGAGAGAATGATTGAGTGTGTGTGTGTGAGAAAGAGAGAAAGGAAGAGATTTTGAGTGGTGGGTATGTGTGTGTGTGTGTGTGTGTGTGAGAGAGAGAGAGAGAGAGAGAGAGTATGATTGTGTTTGTGTGAGAAAGCGAGAAAGGAAGGGTGAGAGTGATTGTGTGTGTGTGTGTGTGTGAATGGGGGGGGGAAGGGAGGAAAGGAATCCCTGCCCTGAAAAGGGAGCATCCTCCGAAGAGAGCAAGCAAGCCCTTCGCGTGCAGGAGGCAGTGCGCGCTGGCGCGCCAGGGAAGCTGCGCACCTTTTCCTTTGCAAGCGCGCGACACAACTGGAGAGCTAAGGCCAAAGCTCTGCCGCCTGTTCGGTTACCGGGATTTACCCGCAGGGAAGGACCGAAAAGGCGGCTCCCCGCAAGCGAGGACGAGCCCCAGCGCCTTAAGCAACCGCGAGAACCGGGCTCGCCAAGCAGCGCCGACGACGCGCCCTGCGCAGCTCCTAAAGACCGTTTCCGAGCCAGGCCTTTCCTTAGAGGATCTCCTGCGGATCCGCTCGGCGGGGGGATCTGGGTAGGTCGCTAGATCCGGGCTGCGTGGGAGGCTGGGGTGGGGGGGTGCAGCCCCCTCCCCCACCCCGACTTGGCGGGTTGCGTGGCCGAGCGGTGGGCCCGGACTGGCTTCCCCCCTCCCGCCTCGGAGGCGCCCCGCTCACCAGCTGCCGGTGGGCGTCGCCGGCGATCAGGTCGGTGAGCTTGACCGCCCCGCTGACGGCGAAGAAAAGGCCCAGCAGCACGCGGAGGCCGGAGAAGAGCAGCGCCATCGTCGCCTTGCGCGGTTTCTCCCGCCTTTCCCGCCCGTTGGCGGCCAGCCGGGGGAGGTGGAACCGGGGGGGGGGGGGAGGCGGAGAAAGCCGCCCCGGACGAAGCGAGCAGGCGCCTCCCGCTTGCCTTTTGCCAGCCAACCCATCCGTGCGTAATGCGCTCGGCCCGCCCGGTGCTGGGCTTTCGCTTGCTTCAGCCAAAAAAGGTGCAACCCTGGGTGGCTTAATGGGACAGGAGAAGAGAGGGCTCCCGGGCATGTGCAGAGAGCTGCAGGGTGAGGCCCAGGCTCCGAGAGAGAGAGAGAGAGCGGAGCTGGTGCGCTTTTTCCCGCTTCTGTTGGCGGCCGTCTTGGGCAGGTGGAAATGGCGCGGGAATAAGAGCCAGGGACTGAGTTTCCAACGGAGCATCTTCCATCGTTGCCCCACCGTCTCATTTTGTTCAAATTTAAATGGGGACGTTTAAACCCGGGGTCTCCAACCGTGGCAACTTTAAGACTTGTGGACTTCAACTCCCAGAGTTCCTCAGCCAGCAAAGCTGGCTGAGGAACTCTGGGAGGTGAAGTCCACAAGTCTTAAAGTTGCCACGGTTGGAGACCCCGGGTTTAAAAGAATCACACTCCCTCTCCATCGGTATGGCCGAGAAGCAGGGGCCCCAGGGTTGGGGCAAGTCTGATCTGTGGTTGGGTGTTGGGGGGGGGGGAGAAGAGATCCTGCAGAAGAATTAAATCTGCCAGGTATAAAGGGGATCCCTGGCTGGAAAAGCTAATGGGAAAAGGAGGTCGACGGGGGTTCCTAGAAAAAATGACCCCAGAAACACATTGCATAAGTCTCAGGGAGAGGATGGGTGACAGGGTTGGAGCCTTTCTCAGGTCAGAGGTGGAAAAGCCTCGGTTTGGTGTTACATTGGGGTTGTTTGGGGGGGGGGTGTTGGTAATCGTTCCTGCTTTTTTTTTAATTGCAAAGAACCCAGAGTGATCAAATACTTATACATCTCTTTGGGAAGGTCAGAAAAACCAACACATCCATATAGGAGAGATGAAGAAAAAGCAAACTACATAGAATGCCATGAAACTCTTAAGTTAAGAATGATGTGAAGATACGAACAAAACAGGAAAGTGGGGGGGGGATTATAACAGTGGCTCCATCAGACATTGTGAAGAAAAGGAAGTTTCTTCATTATCGGTTAGCCTCTCTGAGCTTGTTTTCTTACAAACATTTCATTATTCAGCTTGCACTGATGATGCTAGCTGGGTAGGTAATGAAATGTCTACAAGAAAACAACCAAGCTCAGAGAGTTCCAACTCGAGTTCAACGGAGTTACAAATTTCTATTGGAAAATAACCTATGGAGGAATAGGGGCTGGGTGTCTTCAAATTGAGAAAACTCAGCAGGCAGGTACGGTGAGGGGAAATTATGTTGCATAAAACGTCTTCAGCAGTCATACCCCGTCAAACAATTTGTAATTACCGAAAGCAATTAAAAAGCAACATTTAAACACTGTAGAAAAGAAAAATAGAAGCCTTGCTTACAGAGCAAGAACATTTCTTATGTGCAGTTTTTGTTCCTATGTAGGAAATGGAGTGTATGAAATGTGAAGCAAGGATGATTTGCAAAGATGGAGAGGTATAAGGAAGAGTAAATAATGCAAATTAAATACTGCTGTTTTCTTAGCTGCAGCTTGCTTGTATTTTTTTAACCTTTTTTCTCCCCACTGCATAACATTTTCATGAAAAAGAATAATCAGATATATATATGTGAGGTCTTCAAAGTTGAGAAATAAAATGTCTGCAAGAAAACCACCAAGCTCAGAGAACACCAAAGTCCCCACAGTTCAACCTCAATATTCTCTGAATATTCTCTTCCATAGCTACATGTGTATTATAGAGACCAGTATTAGCATCAGGCAGTTCATTTGGCTTTGGGTTACAAAGCGTGAGTGTTTAACAACTTCAGATTTGCTTCAGAGTGGAATTTTGCAAGCTTAAGCCACTCAGTCTGTGCTCCATCTCTTCCCAAACATCTTCACTGTCTTTCTCGCTGGGAAGATAAACATGGAGCTCCAGCTTTGGCCTCCTCATCTGGGGTAGCAATGGTAGGTCTCTCTGCCACAGTAGTCTGCAGTTCAACCCAGTGACAATGAAATCGTGTGCTGTGTGGTGAGCCAATGGCCTATGGCCACGCTGTAGGACATCACGGCTGGCTCTGCAAGCAGGAGCTGGCTTTGGAGTAAGGCGGATGGGTTTAGAAAAATGAAAGTAGGTACACTTTTTCTTCAAGCTGTTGTCCAGGTTCATGTTGGAAGAAGGGCAATTCCAGCAACTATCTCTCGTTTGAATTCCTGCCCCAGGAAGCTTGAGAGAAGGTAGCTTATTCTTATCCTGGTCTTTGGAATTCGGGTACCTGTTCTATTTTGAAAATGTATTAAAAATAAAACTATGAGGACCCTTAGAAGACCTGCTAATATCTCTGGTGTAATAATTCAGTGCATAGATCATTGATAAAGTCCATTAAAAGTATGGGAGAAATTTAAAAAAAAGCTAAGCCTAGGTTTACTGTCTCCCTCCAATATTTTATAGAGCTGAGGTGGCGCAGTGGTTAGAGTGCAGCACTGCAGGCTACTTCAGCTGACTGCTAGCTGCAGTTCAGCAGTTCGACTCTCACCGGCTCAAGGTTGACTCAGCCTTCCATCCTTCTGAGGTGGGTAAAATGAGGACCCAGATTGTTGGGGGCAATATGCTAACTCTGTAAACCGCTTAGAGAGGGCTGTAAAGCACTATGAAGCGGTATATAAGTCTAAGTGCTATTGCTATTTTCCTGAAGAGAAACGTGCTAACATTGATTAGCAAATCCAGATAACTGCTAGATTTAACATTTAATGAAATCAAGATGAAATATTTTGAGACACAAACACCTCTTTAAAAAGGCAGTTCCAAAATCCAGTTGGCATACTTAAAAAGAGATTTGTAAAGTGTGTAATTCGGGCATAAATGTAAGCTGCAGCTGAAAGATGATTCAGAAGCAAGCTAAAGGTTACATGACTAAATTGATGCATAATTTAAACAGGGCAAGTTGATGTCTCTGCCCATCAACACAGTCCAGGTTGAGAAACAGGTACGGAATTATTGTAGGGTAGAATCACGGAATTTTGAAAGCTCGTCTGTGATTTTCTCTGCCTCATCTGCTACAAAATAAAATCGAGATTACAGATGGTGCTCGACGTAGTTGGAACCAGAATTTCCAGTGCTTAGTAAGCAAGGTGGGTTTTTACTTTGCACTATGCTTGTTAAACAAATAACTGCATTAAGTGAGTCATGCAGTTGTTAAGTGAATCTGGCTTACCCCATTGTCTCTCAGGAATGTCACAAATGGCGATCATTTGACCCCAGAACCCTGCACCTGTCCTACATCCATGTTGGGTTTGCCAAGTGCCCAAATTCTGATTACATGACCATGAGGATGGTAGGACAACCCCGTGTAAGGACTAGTCTTTTTTTTCCCCAAGTGTAATTTCAGTTGCTAAAGGAACAGTTGAGGACTACCCATATTCTGATTTTCCTTACTCAGGATTTGAGTACTTTTTTCTGAAAGTACTGAAAGTACTTTTTTCTGAAAGTTTTCTGAAAGTTCACTCAGTTCCCAAAACCATGTTTCCCATTACAATATGAAACAATGGGAATATCCATGGAAGACAAATATCTAATTTCTCAAGGTATTGATTGCCAAATAAAGTACACTTTTTTTAAAAAAAAAAAATGGAAATGCTAGCAATCAGGTGAATTATTCTTTAGTATCAGGTGGTAGTCACAAAGCTCAAAATCTGGAAAATGAGTCATAGGATGAAACACATTGCAAATGTTGACTTTTTGTCCTTGGCTGATTTTCTGGCAAATATCAGCATTCTATTCTTAACATATAGAGTTGTTTTCAACAGCTTCTAGGATGCACTACACCTCCATTGGATATTAGAATTCAGTGATCTGGATAACTTTCCTATATTGGATTTACAGTTAAGTTTGAAGGATTTTAAGAAATGATAGGGGGGGGGGGGAGAAATGTTCTAGGACAATATTTGACGGGGTTAAAGGAGTATTAAAAATAAAATGAATATAAAGTTGATCAAATTTAAAATAGACGTCTCGATAAAACTAAGAACTTTTGCGAACCAAGACCGAATAAGGCTTGTTTTGTGGATAAAAACATTTAAGAGGTGACAAATTACTGAAATTGTTTGTACTTGCAATAAGTTTCTTTGTATCATTTTTTTGCTTTGTTTTTTTTTTTGTTCTCCTTTTCTGCATTTTCTTTTAGTTTATATTAGTTGTCTTGTAATGTTTACTAAACTATAAAAAAAAAAATTTTTTTTTTTTTGCAAACCAGGATGCGATTTCTCCAGGCCTTGCCTGCCACTTGTAGAGCTTATTCACCTATTGTAAAACTACTAAGGATACCAACAAAAGCAAAACTTACCTGAGGAAATCTACTGTGCCTTTCCAATAAATCTGAAAAGCACGGCTGGTAATAATGCGAGAAGCATGCAGGTAGATATGGATTAATGGAGGTTCTCCTAGTGCCCCCAAAAGCCAGATGAGTACCATACTCCGTCTTCATTGCAATTGGATGAAGAGCAATACTGTTTGCCTCCTTTTGTGGATTCCTCCAGCTGCCTCCTCTTAGCTTTCAATGTCTCAGCCTACACATAAAAAATTCAAGCTTGACCTGCGTGTAACTGAATAGGGGTTAACCTTGTTGCCCGGCTTTGTGAACAAGCATACTTTTACTTAATTTCTTCATATCCCATCTTTTTTTATTTTTGTAACTCAAGGTAGCAAACATTCCCAATACTCCTTCCCTATTTTTCCCCCAACAACACTGAGATGGGTTAGGCTGAATGACTGGCTTGCCTGACGTCACCCAACCAGTTTTCTTATCTAAGACAGCGCTAGAACTCCCACTCTCCTGGTTTCTAGCCTTGTGCCATAACCATTAGACCAAATGACAAAGAAATATTATGTGAAGTTTGGAAGAAACTGGCAGCAGGAAGATTTTTAAGGCAAGGAATCAAAATTTATATTATTCACCATCAGGACAAGAATGAGCCAGTTGGTCTATCCCTGATCCAAGTAAAGAAATTTCATGGTTTTTTTTTTAAAGGGAAGACTTGTGAAATTGAATCCTGGTCATTTGGCAGAGAAACTAAGCTTTCTTTTCCTAATTAATCAAGCCAGAGATTTCTGACTGCATCAAGCATGTATCTAAGAGTTTTCAAACAAAGGTGTACGAATGTAAAACTACCGTGTTTCCCCAAAAATAGGACCCTGTCTTATATTTTTTTGAACCCTGAAATAAGCGCTTGGCCTTATTGCCATGCACTCAAAAGCCCGATTGGGCTTATTATCTGGGGATGTCTTATTTGGGGGGAAACAGGGTAGTAACTGAATTCAGGATGTTTTGAAACCTTCCAGCAAATTTGGATCCAATCTGGTTCACTACCCAAATCAGTGTAGCTCAAATGGTCTATTTCTATATTGCTGTTCTACCACCAAGGAAGCTATTTGAAATTGGTTTCAGTCCTCAAATGAGATAATGAATTACAGAATATTGAGAAAGGGCACAGCTGAATGCTAGAAATAGGAAGGAAGAGATTTCAAAAGTGAACTTGAGGGTTACAAAATACTGCAAAATAACAAAAGCCACTAGGGACTAAACACTGGAAAAAATCAATGCATTTATCAGCATGATTCCAGAATAACCTACTAAAGAGCATATTATAAAGCACTTATAAAGGAGCAGTTTTTAGGACATGAAGTTGGACATATTGAGCGCATCAGGCTGCTCCCACCTTCCTTCTGAGATTTCAAATGAGCACCAATTGTAAATTGAGCTCTTTCAAGAACCAACACTAATTATGTTTCTGAATAGTTTATTGAAGATTTCAAGGAAGGGCTACTGCATTCCTGGACTCCTCCTTTTTTCAATCAAATGTACCATTCTTCTCCTGTAGAGAGAGAAAAAATAGATTATTACACTGACCAGCAAGAAATCAAGATTTTTATGGCTGAATTATACTATTGCTGTATCCTGCATGTTTATTTCCATTTCATTTTTGGCCAACTCAATACATACACACATACATACATAGATACATACATACATAATATCCTTAATTATTTTCCACACACAATCAGGTGTGGTAGGTTGAAAGTGATTGACCTGAAGTCACCCAGTCAGCTTTCATGCTAAAAAAAATGTTTCTAGGCTACTACACCAAATTGGCTCTCCAAGATATCTATGTATCATTTAAATTGGGTTTAGCATATTAAATGCAAATCAAGACTTGACATCAGAGTTACATGCAGCTTCAAGACTCTTAACCATTGGAAAACCTGCTCGTGTTCCCAAAAAATAACTTAGATAAAAGCCAAGATCAGACTAAACCTGGATTTGTTTGGTCATAACTCTGGTTTTGTTAAATGTGAACCAAGCAAAAAAAGGCTGGCCACATGTCACAATTTTATATGAATAGCCGTATCCATATTTTTTTCTTCTAGCAGTAGAATTTAAGAGATGCTCCTTAGTACATCTACTGCAAACTTCTCTGATATGCATGCCATTAAGATGTTTTTTAACTGTTATGGGATGGGGGAGGGGAACTACTGCAACAAGTGATTCATTTCATGGGCAGCTTGAGAGAACTGAAAGAGACCTTGTGACGCCAGAGCCTATCCCCTGCACCAATGCTTAACAGATAGCAATTCAGTTTCTGCTTCACTCTATTTCATTGTATCCACAAAAAAAGATTCTCATCACCTCTAGTTCTACCAGCAATCTGTTTCTACTCTTGAACTGCTGCCCAGAGCCACTTGGTGAGATGGGTGGCCATACAAATTGAACAAAATGAATGAACAAACCCTTCAAACGTTCAACAAGAACCTAGCACCTAGTTTCCTTACCTACGTATTGCAGACGATTTCTCTCTACAACGTTCAATTGCGTGGGCATATACTGGTTATTGGTCAACTGCAAAATAAAATTGTTTTCATTGTAACATGGAGTATGCTAACAAGTTGTTTTGAATTTAATATAATCCAAGGTTTAATAAGTTGAGAGACGAAGTGTTTTTTTTTTCTCCGGTGACAGCGGTCTATCAGGGCAACCTGGTCTACCCAAATATGGGACGGAGCATACTTTCGCCTTTCAGCCCCAATCCAGGAGCCTTCACAGACTATTTTTGTGTTATATTTTGTAAATATAAATTTAGAGAGGAAATTTTAAAAAATGTAGCATAGCATAAGCCAGTAAGAATAATTTTATACTTAAAATGGAAAACTAAAAATGACTGGGAGAAGAGGAAAAGTAAAAGATATATATATATATATATAAGCCTCAAGCATGCTTTCCTGGTCATTTTTCTCTGTAGCAACTTCTGACCTTATGTATTAAGATATTTCTCATGACCTTATTTGCATGTGGCAAATAAGTCACTAGCCTTAATTTTATTTTACTTGGGAGGGCTTATAACCCTTAGTTCCATGAAGTGAAAGCCTTACCTTATATGGGAGTGTTCTAGTTTCATCCAGCTGATATTATCTTCACCTAAAGGATAAGAATTAAAGTTAGTAGGGGAAAATAGACTGAAATATTTCTGAAAACAAAATTAAGTTTAAACATTAAGTGCAACTTATGAACTTGTAAAATTGAGGGGAATTTTACAAAAGCTACTAATAGTCATTGGGTAGCCAGGGGCACAAGGAGGAGATGAATATTTTATTCCAAAGACTGAAACACAGGATAGTGAACAATTGCAACTACTCTTAAGACTTATCCCTGAACTGCCCCTTGGAACAGATGCTGCCTAATCAGGACAGTTGCGGCCACAGGTACACTGCCCCTTAGGTGCAAGTGCAAAGCCATTGCATTCAGCTATTTAACTGCCTCTCTGAATTGCTGCCATGCACCCCTACCACCCCATAAAGCAAATCGTCTTTTCAGGTAATTGAAGGAGAAGCCAAAGCTTTCTGAATCTTTACAAGACAGAGAAGAATTTGCTTGGTAGACTATTACAGGTTTCCCCCCTGTGGTTGTCCCTAGCCATTTTCAAAGGTTCTTATTAAGGGCATAAAGTGAAAGGTCAACCTTTCCACCTGCAACTAATTCTTAATGGCCCTTGTAAATGTCAGAAACACTGCCAAGCCAGCCAATGTGCCAGTTTCAAGACCACATCTTAATTTATTACTTTTGCAAAACAAAAGGTTATATAGGAATACAAATTATATTTCTTCTCCCTAGCTATTTGTCTGCAGCCATCCCTTCCCACATTTCATTGTGCCAATATTCAATGTCGAAGTTTTCTGAGGGGGAGGGGATTGGTAATACACCACCATTGGGCTTCCACAAACAGTTGCTAATGGAACAAACGAAATGGGAGATGCCTCCCTCTTCTCCCCCTCCCCCAGGCCCCCCTCTATTGCAGCATTTGCTTAAGCCCAGCAAGTAGCATAAAGACAGATCTGCAACTGACCTGTTGATTCCAACCTTGCTAGCTGTGATGGTGGAAAACAACCAACGGTCCAAACAAATCTAAAAAAGCACAATCTCTTCACGTTGGGCTCCAATTTTAGAAGTTACCACAGGCCTTCCTGATCAGCCGCTTGAAGTTACTTGCAGAGTTTCAGCCCCCTGGTTGCTTAGGTGTTTCCTAGTCTTGGGAGGAGAGCTTCAGCCAATAGAAGCTTTTCCATACTGTAACAAAGCCTCCCCCCCAACCCCCCAATAATGTTAGGAAAGTGCTTCTGTCCTCACACAGCACTAGTAACCGGAACTGAGAACCTAGCAGAGTACGCATAATGTATTCTGGCATCACACTTCTGAGCTCTGAAGAGTTTTTGCAAAGGGGAAATCAAAGACCAGAACAAACAAGCTTTACGTGGAATACAATGCAAGCACTTTTTGTTATCTCTTACGCCACTTACACACTTAAGACATGTTTTGATCAGAGTTACTGCCCTTAAAGACTTAATGTATTTCTCTTTACAACTGCAGTTAATCATGTACATAAGAAACTGGAGTCCAATTCACCTGTTTACTAAAAATTCACTTATGTCAAGAGAGAGAATCCCCACGCTTCAATTAAGCCATTGGCATATTGGTTCAAACTTGAGTAGTTACTATGGTTGAATATATCTGCAGCCCAGTTATATAGCAAACATACTTATTTACTGAGTTCATTATATTACTACATGGAATATCCAGCTTGGAATATAACTAGTCCCACAGTGAACATGCTGTTCATAGGATTTAAAGTACACCTTCTCTCAGTATGTCCACTGTTCATACTGACAAGGGACTTTAAAAAAAAACACTCTTCTCTTGCAAACCACCCAGGTACAGACTAGGAACTCCAATCCATTACTTGGCTGTTAAGATTCACTGTTGAATCCTGTTCACGAAGCAGCCTTTTTTCTTCAAACACACTGAAACATGAAATTTGACAGAACTGCACTTCAGTTTTAAGTTGAGCATTGCTGTATCTTATGAATTGATCAAGAGCCAAATGTTATGAATTGCTTTCAAGACACAGAAGATAGACCTAGCTAGCACAACAAAGCCAATAGTTCTGGAGGGCAACTTACACTAGATATATAAAATCCTATTTTTTTGTTCATCAACTACATTAGATATAAAACCCTATTTTTTTTTTCATCAAGTAGTAAACAAAGTAACCTATACTTTTTGGTAAGATGCATGGATTAGAGTAAGGGGAGCTCTCAATTATTATTTTTTACGTTATCACAGTCATCATCCCACAGCCGGCCACCCGTATTATATTAACTTGACACTATAGTTACAAAATACTACTTCAATACTACCTCAAACTTAACAAGAGCAACTACTATTAAAAAGGGAAAAATACCAATGCATTTATCTGCCTGACCATGAAAAGAGTTTTCATACAACTTTTAATGTATAGCTAGTATGAACTAAAAGCAACCATTCCTATGCACAATGGAGACCATGAGCAGTAAAATTATGCGTAGATTGAACTCACTTTCCCCTCCCATCGAACTCTATAAAAATGTCTTTGTCACACAGTGAAGGAAGAAACAAGTCATATGCACGAAGGAATCACGGGTCTGAGGCACAAGGGTCAGCATCATTAGTCAGCTTGCCTAATGCTGATTGCAGGTTAGGCCTCAAAACTAAGCACCGTACAGTATGAGAAGTGCTGCACTGAAATCCCACTGTCAGCAGTGTGATGCCAGAATACCCCCATAGCAAGATTACACAGAAAGTCACCAAGTTAGATTATAGTTCTTTTTACCTACCTGTATGCAGGCGACAATGAGAATCTTGGAGCAAGCAGGAATACTACATCCAGGTGCTAATGTCCATTGCCACTTGTGGTACTACGTTCCTCACAGTTATGCACTGCGGAAATGCTGTCTAAGTGCTGTTACATAGCAGGCCACTACTTTTAAAGAGTGTCATATTGCAGTCTCAAACTCCAGAGAAAAGCATGCTGCCACAAGTGGTTGCCAAGGAGATGCCAAGAACTTTTTAAAAACAAATATACCACAAAATACGCACAGAAACAGAAATTCATTTATTACAACTAGTAAGGATGTGGTTATAGCATGCTATGATTGTTAAACATGGGTAGACCCTTGAATTGGGGTAACTTATGCATGACCTAAAGGCTTAATGGCATGCAGAAGTAGAATAGTTATGCTTCTGCTCAAAAGGCATCATCTGTTAAGTCTAAATATTTAAATCCATTTAGAAAAAGCTAAAAAGATGAAACATTCAATTCAATGAAAACTCCCCAACAATTGGTTTGCTACTGAGGGATCAGCCTGTTTGTTATCCTTTGAAGTCACGACTACTGTGCGTTTTTTATATAAGGACGTTTGGCAACAGTAGTCCAATAAAGTGTTAAAAATCTACATCGGCCCCTCAACATTTCCTTCCCGTTTTAATATCAGCCTAGTTTAGACAAAATGTAAACAAGAGATGAACCTTAGGAAGGAAATGGGACCATCAGCTTCCTTCACTCTTCCAAGATTACAGTACTACAAAAGAACATGGTTTAGGATATGTGCCAGCATCCTAAGGAAAAATGGCATGTAATCTGAAAAATAAACTGAAAATTAGTTTCCATTCCCATTTCCCCACCACTGTCAAGTCTTGGTGTTTCCTACAGTGGGTGTCCATGAACACCTCCTCGAGAAAAGCAGAACTGAGCTGTACGCAGCCCAGGATACAGTTAACGTCCACATTTGTATCACAAGGGTTTCTCTACGTCAGAAGTCAATGCAAGAACTGTGGGTGTTCTTTCCCCTTTGATGGTAACTTCTTGAAGCTTCTGGGAATATAGCTCAATTCAACCACAACACTAAATGAGAGGCAGTCCAGCAACCTTGAATATCAGCCGTTTATCATTTCTTGGGTTTTCAAAAAGCTTGCTCAGCACAAGCTTTTGAGTCAATCCATTTTGCAGAATGAAAATACGTAATAACTGATGGCAGTGAAGTTTCATACGCTGCAGTTATAAGCGGCTTACAGGTAACTGATTCTTCCTCAGCTTTAGGACATTTAAAGTAGGGATGGGGGACCACATGTGGCATTCTGGTTATCCCAAGCTACTGGAGGTAGTAGCACAGAGAAAGTGTCAACAGTTGAAAGGAAAAAAAGCAGCCAAAACAGGATGCCTGCAAGTAATCAGTACTGACTTGCCAAAGGTTTTATGCCCCTCTCTCAACAATCTTCTGGGGAAAAAAGGTAGAGTAAATGCAACATTACCCAGAGTAACTGTTTTAAACAGATATAAAATGGTTCCCCATGAGGGCGGGAAAAATTCCCCACCCTTATTTAAAAGATTTAAAGCACCCCAAGTTATTGAATAAAAAAACCAACAGGATTAATCACAAAATGTTCTCTGATCTGGTCCATCTTCTTTTTATCAAGCCATTGTACCTTTTCTATACCAGGAAACTGTCCACCCAGTATTTTAGGTATGAGGGGTATAGAGTCCAAGACAGCTTAACTTCTTACAGCATTTTAATAAATATAAAATGATTCAACCCTACCAAGTCAACAGCACAATTTGATACTATGTTGCCCAAGGGAAAAAATATTTCAATTTTTAATGATGCTTAGATTTCTGTATGTCAGGCTTTAATCTAACAAATTACTACTTTAATCCTGAAACTTCAAAGGATATTTCATTTCTGCATTTAAGTGAAGTTTTGATATTAAATATAATACACAAATGCCCACCAATGCTCAAACCTTTTGGATCAAGATTATGCTGGTGAAATCAAGAAAAAAATTGATTCCTTTCGATATTTGGATTGCAATTTCAATAGATATATTCAATCATCAAGGATTCTGTTAAGAAAACGTCCAGTGGGCACTAAAAGGCTTAACTAGGAGAAGAATTAGAAGTGAAATAGATCAACCAGATCTCATATTTTGAGTCTTAATCTTATTAAAAGAATGAAATGCTAAATAACAAAGTCATGCTATGACTTAAAACAGCTGGCATGGAAACGCCCTTTGGAGAGACAACAGCCAATACTATTAGATTACGTGCCCTTACCCATTTCCTTCCCACCTCCTTGTTCAAAACTGAACTACATCATTTATTAAGTTAAAGATCTATTTCACCAAAACCCAGTTTGCTTCCTCACTGTAAGGAAGTTAAAATTTCAAATATGTATACTTGAATAATTATAGTCAAAGTTTTGCAGAATTCTCAAAGCTTTTTCTAAGGGCAAGACTTCATTGTGATATTAAATATCGAAGTTCAACTAAGATTTTAAAATTGCACAGATATTTTAGACTTGATGGCATGGAAGCATCCCAGCCACATATATTGTGCAACACTCCAGATTTCAAGAAATGCATTGCCTTTTGGAAGTGTTATTTGCCCTCTATGCTCAGAAATTTATGATAAAAGAATCTTGCTACGTATAGACTATTTATTTTAAGCACAGTAAAAAAAGTTTACACTTGGGATTTCATATGGCACACGGTACATTGCCATCAAGGTAGGGACGTTATACATCAAAAAAGCTAAGTTTAGAACACTGCGTTACATAATTACTTTTTTTTTGCCCAGACCAGTTACAAATTCTAAGTCATTTTAAGTTTCTAACATCCATAAAAACGTAGCTTTCTTACTAAAATGCAAGAATCAAAAAAAAAAGTAGTGTCTAAACAAGACAAATAAAACAAACTGGAATGAAAAATCTACAAGTCACATCTAAAATCGGGGTTTTTTGTTTGGGCCTTCATATTCTTCTCTCCCTCTCCCATAAGCTGCAGGAGTTCCAGGCCCCATTCCTCTAGGGCCCTGGCCACCTACAGGCCCCGAACCTCCCTGTCCAAATCGCTCAGGGCGCTATTAGAACAATTAAGAGTTCATTATGTGTAGTTGATGTCCATGTGTGTTTAGAATTTATATTAGAAGGTTCCGCAGTCAACGTTCGTCGATACAATCACCATTGAGTCGATCCACAGGTACCGGGAACATAGAAAGGAAAAAAGGGTAATTTAATAATTAGTTTAACTTAATACATGTCTTGTGGTATGTTCCCAACTTGATCCATTCTGAAATGTCTGTTTCAGCAAACAGATATTCCCTGAAGTGCTAAAAATTCAAGCATTAGTATGGGTTTGAACCAAGAATTCTCTTTGAAAGAAATTCTGGTTATTTGCTACAATCGCTAATCTACACCGTCAGTGAACAAGGTACAAAGAAGCCCAGCAGGAGCTTCCTAAAGCATCAGCCATCTTATATAAAAAGCAGATGCCTAGTTAAAAGGTATAAGACCACATTCTAGAAGTTACTTGGACCATGTCTATTTATTTAAATGCTTTTCAAAAGCCACTGACCCTATGAAAGTACAAGAAATAGTATGCACCTGGTTAAATTGCCAAGACAAGACAACCACTAAATGTTTGCACAATGTGAAGCTTCTTTAAATAGTTCCACTGCGGTAGAGGTCCTATGACTTCAGAGTAAGGATTAGCAAAGAGTCCATTATTATTTTGCAGTATCTGAATACATTCAAACTCAACTAAGCTAAAATAAAGCAGACCGGTTCACTTTTCGATTTACCTGGTCTTTCTTCATTTCTTGATTTACCAGGCACAAGGGAGGGTGTAATGAATCAAAGATGTTGATGTTGGTATTATTGGTGCTTTCAGGGTAGCATAGGAACTATTTTACAAAAAAAACAGCTTTCCAATGCACTCAAGCTTAACAACAGAGCCAATTCACTCAGTATAATTCCTCAGACTAGCTGTATGAATCCTTTAACTAGATACGCATGCAGATGCTCTTTGTGAAAGGCTCACACTCAATTTGCTCCCCAGTAACCCCACAAACAAAAGTCTAGATTCCAGAATGCTCCTGCCACAATCATCAGATGAGAAAACATATGCATGAGCCCTTCACTGATTTGCATAAGTATCCAATCATGGAGTCACTGAGAGTCTGGATTTCTAGCATATAAGTAAAACTCCATCAGGTTTCCTCTAACAACTGGCTTACAGTTATTAGACTGCCAAAGGCCGAGTGTCATGAATGAACACATTCCATAAAGGAGACAATTTCTACTAAGTTTCTAAATTTACATACTTTAGAAAGACAGCACAGTGCTTCACTGAAATTTCAGGCTTTTTTTTTCTAGTGCCACCAATTACAAGTGAATGAGATACTTAAACGTTTGATACACTGCATTGTTAATTTTGAAAACACACATCCAGGTTTTACCAGACAACCTATTTCAACAGAAGTCTATGACTAATTGCAGACTCCTTTGAGCTACACGGTCAAAACAGCGACAGGGCATCTTAAGAACTTGGGGTTAAATAAATGGTATTGGTTTCTATGTTAAGTGACACATGAGCTACAAGTAGCCCATCTCATGTAGCAAAACCTTCAGTACTAGAATAGCCTCCACCCCTTCCCCCAACACTATTTTATGTGTTAGATTAAACTTAAGGTGAATGTGTACCAGACAAGAAGGATTAGACTTAAGATTTTTCAGTAATTCTATTTACCAGTTGTACTACCATTATACTACTCCGAGGCTTCACGTATAATGTGAAATCAAGAATTTCTCAGAAGCCTACAAGTACAGGAACAGGAAGTAAAGTTCAAAGTGCTTGGAGAACAAGTGTACTGTCTGCAGCTACTATGTCCCTGAATATTGGTGACAACGGGGGAAGAAGCTACTGCTTTCACAGACATCCCCCGAAGCATCCGGTTAACCACTTTGGGAATAGGATGGATCTTTAGTTTGATCCAGCAGCTCCGTCTAGTCAGGAAACTTAAAATAGCACCATAACCAAATCATGTATTATTTAAGAGTCAACAAGCAACTTGCTCAAGAAATAGATTGCTGATGAGTGGCCTACCTCAAGAATTGCTTCTTTCCACATCATCACATAGTGTGTGTCAAAAGCCAATGTGTACAATAAGAGAGGTAGTTTAAATATTCTCTACCTGTGATGAACCCATTACATTAACAAGTAGTAAAAGTATAGTGTAATTATATTTTTAGACTTATTTTCGTCTCCCTTTATTTTATACACATTTCTATGTACCACAGTTAACTCAAGTTCAGAAAGTGACACAAGACCACTTCTGCTCGTTAAGCTAACTCAACACGAATGTGTGCTCCCCCTCCCCTTCCAGGCAGGTTGTTAGATTACAGAACTAAAGGCTCCTGCTCCTTGCAAGTTTAGCCAGACAACTCCCAACCCAACTGATCACAGGAAAGTCTGCTAATATCCATTGCGGAAATTTCTGAGCAGACCTGTAACCATACTGGCAAAGACTAGACTTAGTTTTACATTGCTCAACAAGCTTCTTGCTATTAACAAACTGCTGGAAAAGGGAAGCCTATCTAAAAGTGTAGATGATAGAATTAATGCAAAAAAAAAAAATCTCTAGAACTAAAGTCAAGCTGCCACAGGATACGTTACCATATCGCTTCCCATCATAGTGCCACTCATAGATGTTTGTCCAACTCCGGGATTGGTCTCATAGCCAAGGCCAGTGCTACCTGCTAATGGTGGGAATTTCTGAGCAGTTGTACCATAGGGATCTATTTAAAAAAATAATCAAATGATTATGCATCGGATAGATCACAATGACTTATGCAGGTGGGTTTAATTGGAAAGCTTTTTTTACCTCCCATGTTCATGGCACTGGTACCGCCCATTCTCATGTCTCTTTCTCTCTGCAAAGACAGACAGACATTTTTAAGAACAAGTAAATCCCTTAAAAGCTCTGTAATGCACACCTGGATTAGAAGCTGGGAGACAATGACTTCTAATCCTGTAACAAAAGCCAGCAGGATGACCAGCTCAAAGACAGCAGGTACCAATCCTCCAAGATCCAGATTTACATCATCAAAATTCTTTTAAATTAGTATCAAAACTTATTCCTAGGGATCATCTGGGCAACTAGATTACTGGGATTCTTCCAGTCCTGACTTACAGGATCCATGTAACCCATTCGAGTGTAGCTTTCTTCTCTCTGTCTTCTCATTTGTTCTTCCATCTCACGTTGACGGATCATCATCTCTTCTTCCCGCCTACGGCGCTCTTCTTCTTGCCTGAAAATACAATTGCTCTTTTATCATTTGTACTTTTAGAAGACTTGAATAGTGTACCAATTCATTTTACCACAAAATCATCTCTTATTCACGCTAAGAACTAAGCCTTCAAAATAGTTACTGTAAATAAGCCTTCATGAATTACAATAAATACATCTATTGGAAGGAGACAAGGCTGAAGAAAAATCCTCCACTAGTTCCTTCACTTGGTTCTAAGCAATTTTTGATTGTCCACAGCTACATACAAAACTTGTAGTTAAATACAGGATTAATAACAACAGGTTCAAATTACCTCAATTGTATTTCTTTTCGTTTCTGCATCTCTTGATTGTGAAGTTCCTCCATGCGTCTCAGTTCCTCTTGACGCCTCATGAGATCTGCAAGTACGACCATTTAAGCAACCATTGTTTAATAATAGATTATGAGTTTCTATCAATTAAAGAGAATCTAAATTTGATGGGCATCCCTGAAATCATTTATTAAATGCAAAAAGCCTAACAAGCAAATTCGTATATTTTAGTGAATGATTCATACATACAACACTTAGGAGACACATTACTACTTAGGCAGTTGATGGAAGACAAATATTTTCAGCTCAACTTTTTTCTGAAACAGCAGTGTAAGACTATAAGAGAAAGACTGTGCAAATAAAATGTAACTGGCACTCACATTATGGTACATCCTTCCCCCTGAAATTAGAGTGCTACCATCACTTCTGATATTTACTGGATTGGTTATGTTCTCAGGCCTAGGATTCCCAAGGAACTATCGATTTGTCTTGATGGCTCCCTTATTGAGTGGGAGCTATCAAGATAAATGTCTGGTTCCCTGAGAATACTAGGCCCAAGAGCATAACCAGCATTTTACCCTCTCTCTTCACCATGGTTAGTATTTTTATTTTTATGCCACTATTGTGGCTTTTTAGGTGTTTATATTGGCTGTTTTATCTAACTGTTATGCACCACCTAGTCACCTTTAACAATGAGATGGGCAGTTATATAAATGTGAGTAATAAACCTAAAAACAGTAAATTTATATTTTAAGATATACTACATGGGTAAAAACAAATATTAGAATACCAATAGTGAAAACTTGAGAAAGAAAATGGGAGAAAGCAAGCGATATCTCAGCCAGAGATCTGTGCCCTATACCTTGGCGTAAAAGGTTTGCCTGATGCTCATGATAAGCATCCTCCATCTCGCTTTCCAGTTTGTCCTTGGCATCTTTCATATTTTTCTCTACTTGATCTCTCTGCTGTTTCTCCATTTCATCCAAGGATTTCCACCGTTGAGAATATTCATACTCAAAACTTCCAGGTTGCGCAAATCGTGGTGGGGTTTCTCTCTCCCTAATCCAATTGAAAATGAAATACACATTTATGGTTTTCAAAATCGCTAGCAATGATGCTGATAAAACAAACATACTAGAACACTTTTCTTCATCTACAGATTGCTGCCACTCAGAAAGTCAAGTACAGAAGAAACTGTAGTTTTAAGACAGTTACAGAGGAAGACGCCTTTGACTTTTTCAGTGAACTTTTGAAAGGCACCATTCCATCAAAATAGTTAATAGAGCACAAACTTGTCAGTTCCAGCCAGGGTCATATTGTGTTCATTCTATCTCCTGCTAACAATGCTCTACTTTTCAGTTTTTCACTTCAAGTGGACTACTGTGCATTTTCAATTTGTCATTTTTTTAAAAGCCTGCAAAATATAAGATTTGGCCATAAATTCTGATAGTACTATTGCTTCTCATCAGTCCAAATGTTTATTCCAGTTGCCTTTAATTTACAAAGTGTGATATTGTTCTAGATAAACTCAAAATCAAATTGCAATTATTTAAGTAAAGATGCTTTAAGTAGTATGTTAATACACATGACTATGAGTTATTTGCTTAAAAACCTAGAAGGCATAAGAACACTAGATTTAAATTATTTCAAAATAAAACTCTGAATGTTTTAGATATATTTAAGCTACATAAATTCACCAAATGAAACAATTTGATTTTATTTTAAGTATTTTAGGTGAACCACCCTGGCTGTAAGAAAAAACTGAAAATAATTAATTACTTAATAAAACAAAGTGAAAAATACATAAACTATCTTAATTCAAAGCAATATAAACTTTTCCAGAAAATTTCTAATTTACATTATTGAAAATAGGAATGAGTCAAATCATAATATGGAAAGGCATACTCCTCTAGATAAGATATAATAAGATTAACAGGGAACACATATTCTAAATTATTAAATACAGTTTTGTTGTGGCAATTCTACACGGTTACATCTGCTTACTTTTGATACATTGGATTTTTCTGAGCCAGCTTTTCTGGAAGACCATCTTCATCATCCAGCTGTTCAAGAGGCTCCACAATAACTGGCCTAGGAGTGCTGAAAATCAGAGACAAAGTATTGAGTTTGGTTTAAATACTGGCCTTTAAGCTTAAAGCTTTTATTTAAATTTTCAGTCCAGTCTTCAGTTACTAAACTACATAAAAAAAAAGGCCTACTTACGTTGTCAGAAGAAAGACACCTTCAGTACAACGTTCAAATGCTTTTCGCGCTGCAGGCTTAGATGCAAATTCCACAATGCCCTTTCCTGTGGATCTGCCACGATCATCTACTATCACAATAGCTCTTTCAATTGGACCAAACTGAGAGAAAGCTTCTTCCAACAATTCATTTGACACATATGGGGAGAGATTACGCACAGAAAGAGCAGCAGCATGGGTGGCAAAACGCACACGAAGCTGCCTTCCTCTCATAGGAATATCATCAAGTTCTGCCTTTGCAATTTCAGCCAAAGCTCTAGATTCCTGTGGATAGGTTAATAAATCTTAATTTAGAAGAATGTTCAACAATGTAAGAATAATCTTAGTATTAAAAGTCTTTAAAAAAAAACCTGGAACATTGATGCTTACCAGTTTAATAAAGCCAAAACCTTTTCCCTTGTTAATAAAGACTTCCCCTGGTTCACCATATTTGGAGAATAATCTCTTAAACTCCTCTTCGGTGATATCAGCAGGCAAATTCCCAACAAACAGCCGGCAGCGCTGAGTATATGTTTTCTCTCCAGGGCGTCTCAAAAGTGACAGATTTGCTTTAAAACCCTAACAAAATTAAAGACAAAGTTAATGTTTGTATTTAAAAGGCACTCACATCATTTTATCTATTTCCCTCTTACACACATAGTATCATGCAAGCATAGACTCTGACTGCATTCACAGCTTACTCCATATCCAAGCCAACACAGTAGATCGGCCTGGAAATACCCACTTTCGTATGCTATTATTCCTTTTTCATATTTACTTTCATTTACATTTCAATATTTGAAGAGAGTACTGAGCAATCTGATAATTTTCCATTTAGATAGACTTGATGGATCTATCACATACCCAATCCACAAACATCACTGCCCCTGCAGGATTTTAAAAAAAGGGAGAATGCTCTTAAGTATTGGTTGCCAGTGTACATGGTACACCAGACAATATCTTTACATAAAAGAACTATTTTTTCTATTGCATTTAAATGTAAGCTTCTCTTTCACAAAAATTGTAGAGAACAACATGTCAAAATTGAATAAAGTTACCTTTACCCAGCCATGAAAAGAAATGTAATGCCTGCACCTTTCACACTTATTCTAAAAGGTAAGGCACTATCCCTGCATTTTAGAAGTACTTCACAGTATGCCTTCCCAGGTTCCCCATTAAATTTTGCCTAATAGCATCTACACTAGTAAGAAATCACAAATTCAAACATAATTAAACTTTAAATCTGCACCACCTATTAAAATACTGATCATAATTATAGCCCAGGACAGCTAGTAATGTGGTCCCACAAGATCATAATTATGTTATTTTACATTAACTATATTATATATTTTATACATAGCCTAAGACAATTCCTCTTCATTCAATGCAGCTCAGGCAAGCCAAAAGATTGGATACCAGTTATCTAAACTGTCTTGTATAGGCATCACTATTAAATTTTCTCCCAAGCCACTTTAACACAGCACTAAATTTCATTTATTAGGCCTTTACTTCAATATCTCAATTAAAAGTATCACAATTCTAATACAACTCATCAATATCACATTCATCTATGATACTATGTAGCACTTTTTCAGTATTCAAAGATATGCAACTATATATATAAAAATCATCATACAGAAAAATGCCACATGAAACAGGCAATCTATCATGTCATTCATTTGTGTAGGAAACTGAATTCAAACTAGAAAATGAAAAAAATGTTTCAAAGCATCACAAGTGCCACTGCTAATACTCATATTACCCTACCATAAAAACAAAGTAGCCAACAATGGTCCTGAAGGAAAAACCATCAGGCTTCATTTACTTCACATAAACCACTAATGCAAAGCATATGGTTCCTTTATTTAAGAATAGTGGCATCTGCAAACCATGCTTTATACATATTGCTTTATATAAACCTATTTATGGTTTAGTTACTAAATCAGGTTACCAGATAAATGGGCGAACTTATATAGCAAACCTAGACTTTTTCAGAATGCATATATCAAACTACAATAAAACTAAAAGAGCCAAGGATTACTTTATTAATACTGTATTTTTAATCCTGCACTACACAATATGTTGCTTGCCTTAGATTGAGAGTAACTAGGTCGCCCTTTTTCAGCCATTGTGGCTAATAGACTTCAAAATGGGGTTAAAGGAGAAAAGAAAACGTGGAAGTTTCTTGCTTATCTCTACTGTGGCACACTGCACAGATTTTTTTATATATAAACATACCCAATACACCTTCCCCTTTTCCTCACAACAATCATCCTGTGAGGTGAGTTGGGCTGAGAAAGTGAGAAGCCAGCCAGCTTTGGGACTTAAGGGAGGCCTAAAAAGCTCAGATTTCTGATTTCTGCTTTCTAAGTCAGCACCACAACCACATGAAACTGGCTCTCTATATTGAGTATATGTCTGGATATACACACACACACACACACACACAGGACTAGCGTGCTGTAGAGGCTCAGGCACCAGGCTAGAAACTTGGAAACCATAAATCCTCGCTCTGCCTTGCCCCAGGCATTCACTATCTGCCCTAGGAAGGAAACAATGGCAAATCACTTCCACTGTAGTTCCCCGCACATTATTTCGGAAGTGATTTGCCATTGCCACCTTCCTAGGTCTGTGAGTGGCCCCAAGATCATCGAGAGAAGGACCAGTTCCTGCAGTGAAGCACTGACCCGAAGGCGGACACGTACCAACACACGGTCACAGCCTATTAACGGCCTTTTTTCTCAGAATAGTGTGATCTGCGCGATCCAAGGATACTGCCATTCATCACTTTTAAGGTAGCAAAAATCAGGACTTAGCAATAGAAATAGCACTTAGACTTACATACCGCTTCACAGTGCTTTTACAGCCCTCTCTAAGCGGTTCACAGAGTCAGCCTATTGCCCCCAACAATCTGGGTCCTCATTTTACCCACCTCGGAAGGATGGAAGGCTGAGTCAACCCAGCAAGCCGACTCTGTTCCGGGAGGAGCAAGGCGGCAGCTGTTAACGACGGAAACCATTTCCCCCTTAAAACCCGAGAGCTCGTCGGCGGCCGCCGCCGCCACGCCCCACTGCAGAGAGCAGCCCGAGGCTCCGGCCCTCGCGCACGCGCATTCCCGCTCCGAAGATGGCGGCCAAGCGCGCTGTCGGGGAAGGCGCGCGGCAGAGCGGACACTCCGGCGCCATCTTGTCTTAAGGCAGAGCCCGGGGGGGGGGCGGCCGCGGTTCCGCTTACCTCAGTGTCGGAGACCTTCTCGTCCCCCGCGCCGTGCTGCTGCGACGGAGGCGGGTGCTGGTGCTGAGACGGGTGCAGGTGCTGGCTCTGCCCTCCGCGCCTTTCGCCGCCGCGGTGTTGCTGTCCAGGCCCGCCGCCGCCGCCGCTCTTGGGGCCGCCTCCTGGCTGGGGCCCTCCGGGGCCTCCTTTCAGGCCACCTATGGGTCCTCCTCCACCTCCGGGAGATGGGCCGGGTCCCTTCTTGGAACCGCCCTGCCCGGAGCTTTGGTTCGAAGGCGCGTTACTCTGCGGCGGCGGCGGCGGCTGCGTCTCCCCGCCTCGGCTGCCGCTCTGGAGCCCTGACGGAGCGGCGGGTGCGGAGGCCGAACTTGGTGTGGAGATGGAAGAGGCGGAAGACGAGGTGGCGGGCGGTGCGCCGATCTGATTCTGGCTCGGCCCCAAGGAAGGCGACGAGGTTGCCGGGCTGGAGGAAACGGAGGCCGCGGAGGAAGGCGGAGTGGAGGTCGAGCTCGGCGGCTTAGGAGGCTCCGGCTTCGGGGTGCCGCCGCCGCCCATATGGTGGGCGCCGCGCGATTGCCCCACAGCTATGCTCGGCGGCGGCGAACGGAAATCGTGGTTGCCGGGGAGGCCGCCCCGGCCTCCGCCGCCGCCGCGCCGGTGGAAGCCGCCTCCACGGCTACGAAAACGGTCTCTCGACATGGCGAATATGGTGGCGGTTGAGATGGGGCCTGACGGCTACACGACGCTGTTGCTCCTCAGAGGCCGACCAAAGACAAAATGGCGCCAGACGCAGAGATTAAAAAAAAACAGCCTCGCGGCCGCCTTTGTCTTCCTCTTTTATAGCCTCGGCGAAGAGGCGCAGTCCCCGCCTTTCCGGCTTGCTTTTTTTTTTTTTCCTCCCTTGAGTGAGCCAATAGAAAACTTCCCCAACTAGATTGACAGCTTTCCGAACCGATCACCAACAAAGCAGGATGGGATGGGGGGGGAAGGCGGCCGCCTTCAACCCCCGGGGCTCCGTCATTCGTCCATTCGCGAGCCGTAATACAGAAAAGAGCGAGTCGAAAGTCTTTTCACTTACGCTTCCACCGATTGGATCGTTTGGTTCCCAAAAGGCGGGGCTGGGTGGTGAACGGGAGGGGCTCTAAACGGTGCGCATTGTCTTGCCGCGGACAGAGAGGCCACGTGGGCTGGTCTGGGTGAATGGCCGTTTTGCTTACCTCGAGCATCTTTTCTCTCGACCCTCCACTATATTTTATTTATTTTATTTTATTTATTTATTTGTTTGTCAAACATGTACAAGATAGCAGGTATAGGTATAAACATAAACGTAATCAAGGTGAATACAGATGGATGAGGACAATAGGACAGTAGGACAGGGACGGTAGGCACGCTGGGGCGCTTATGCGCGCCCCTTACAGACTCCACTATATTTTACTATAGGGATACATTCCCTTACTATGACCGCCACTCATAAATTAATATAGATTTGTCTCTTCAGTTCTCCTCCCCGTTCCTGCTCGACCACATTATTTAAACAACAGGGAAAGAAGAAAGTATTGAGCAAAAGAAACGAAAAGCAGGAATGCGGAAATAAGAGTTAGCTCGAGAGCTCACCAGCGCTGCTATCCTCCTTGCAAACTACAAGTGGTTGGAACGTCACTGACACAAGTGCCGCCTTTTATATATAATTGTGTGCAGCGTTGTGACGACGTGAGACACGTAGGGAAGGGTGGCGCTTGCATTGGGGCGTCGCAATGCAATACTTTACCTTTTTGATGTCGGGGTTGAGGCTGGATGTTTAGGGCAATAAACTTGAATGATGGATGAATCTTGGGCTCCTGTCATAAACCCGATTCAAACTTCCTTATGTCCCCATCTGGAGACGCCAAATTGCTGGTTTCTGTGTGAAAAACTATTCCATCAATTTTAGCTGCTTCTCTCTTAAACTATAATTTGAAATTGTCCCAGATTTTCAGTAAACACAGCCTTTTTTTTAGAAGTTGTCACATGCCAAATTGAAGACAAAACATTTTTTTTTTCCCTTTAAGGAGAACTGCCAATTTTATGTTTATTTCTTGGCAGGATTAGAAATATGTGTAGCCACTCTTGTCTCTTCCGAAAGGATGAATCTTGCCAAGTTTCAAATGATGGAATTTGAGGAGCTTATGCTTATTACTGTATTCAACAGCAACCAATCAAGTAAATATTGATGTTCTGAGTACAATGAAAAAGGCCAAATATAAAATGCTGAAAATAGATCTGATTATTTATTTAATGTGTTTAATAGCATTCTGCCATACTCTTTATTTTCCACCCACTAGATTAGTTTACAAAAAGGCTTCTGTATTGTTTCTGTGCCTTAGTCTGTGGCAGTATTTCTCAAACTTGACATATTTAAGACATGTGAACTCCAATTCCCAGAATTCCCCAGCTGGATATGGTAAAAAAGAATCAAGTGAGGCAACCGAAGCTCTTCCTGTTTTTATGTGTATCATAGAACACTTGGACCCCCATTTGAGTATGAGACCCCTGTTTTACAAAGGCAATAGCAGTGTTCTCCAAACAAACTGTAGGAAGTTAGCACCCACCCCTCTCCTGGAAAAATGAAATATCCTAGGAAAATATTAAAAAAGGCAGAATATTATATAGAATATCCCTAGAGAAATTGAGAAACATGCTTTTAGAAAGGAAACAGACTCACTCTTAGTAGCCCCCACCTTTGCCAATGGGCCATCAAGGAATGGCCCAGCTCACTCATCCCCCCACCTTTGTCAATGGGCAGTCTATTCTACCTAACAAAGATAGGATTAGCCCTCTGCCCATCTCACCACATGGCACCTGGGAAGATTGCATCAGCCAGCACTCAAACTAGCTTGGTATTCAGGACAGCCTACAAGAGTTGCCCCTGCATGTCCCCATGGGAGTCTGACAGCCAATTGGAGTGCATTACATACACAGAAACAGGAAACTAAGAGGTGGGGCCCAACAGAGGTCATAAAACCGAGAGACTCAGCATCTTTTCCTCCCTTTTCTCTTCACCCAACATCTGGAAACATGTGATCCACCTTTTCTGTTCAGCAGCCCCTGCCATGTGCTCCTGTCCACCATTAAACCTTCTTTCCAAGCAACTTCCAGGAATCCAGTGTCTTTTTCCCCACTTGGAACTGAACCCAGAAGGATATTCCTTACAACAAAACTACTCAAACTCCAAACAAACTCCAAACAAACTACTAATTATTTGTGGTGCTATTCGTACCACAAATAATTACAACGATCTAACACAAATTGATTTTACAGAAGTTAACGTTGAAAAGGCATTACACAACCTAAAACCGTCTCTATCTATTGGACCTGATGGACTATGTGCATATTTCTTAAAAAAGCTCTCCACAGCCTTAGCTGAACCTCTTAGCATAATCTTCGATAAATCTTTCAGGACTAGCTCCTTACCCACCTTATGGTCACTAGCCACAGTCATCCCTATGGTTATGTTTATACCTATACCTATCTTGTACATGTTTGACAAACAAACAAATAAATAAATAAACTAAAACATGGGAAAAAGTGAAGTCATCTCATATCTTATACAATTTGTGCCTTTAGTTTTAGAAAATACCATTTTCTTATTGTGCTCTGAATCTGGCCATAATTTAATATTCCCATCTTAAGAATCCTAAATACATCCACATTATCAGGGTATTCCTTTTGAATCCCTCATGAGGGATTTGAGAATGAATATTCATAACGTTTGTATTTTTAGGATCATGCATAGGTTTTCCCTCCACTTTTTCTTTTCTTCATATTCTGCGTTTTTGTACCATCAGTTTTCTGTGGGTTTTTTTTTTTCAATTTAATGCACCAGTTTAAAACATTTCTTTCAAAGATCTGTGCATATTATGCTTTCGGACACAAAGTGAAGCACACTGCAGCAATTCTCACCACCTATTTGGAATAGTCTTCAAACACACAATTTCTTTAATTATACATAATCTTGTATTCCTAGTTTAAGTTGGCTGGATTTGTTATTTATTTTCATTTACAGCATTTAGCCCACTACCAGCAGTACCTTTCTTTAAAATGGGACTGAGGGGATCTCCCCTCATATGGACCCCACAGAAGCAGCCCTGTGAATCAGGTTGCTTTGAAAGCTAGTAACTGCCCCAACCATCCTGGTCAAGGAAAACTTGAAACTGAGTTTCTAGTCTAGTTCTGGTCTCAGTCATTAAAAAGAACTGGATTCTGCCAGCTATGTGTTGTGGGTTCTGGCTGGCATTCAGACAAATCAGCCATCAGCAGGCACATAGAGATAAACTACAATTACATACCATTCAAAAGAAATAATCCAAAAGCTAAAAAGGAAACAAAAAGTCCATAATCTCTCCTCCGCCAGCAATCAACCCCCATGTGAGTAGAAATTAACACCAAGATTAACACTACATCAAAAATCAAGTAAACAATACCCTGATCAAGGCAAGCCACCTGTATATAAACAGAGCAAACCCCTTCTAGCAGTGATGATGTTACCTAGTTGGGTAATCAAACGTCTATAACCGTGATGGCAAACCTATGGCACGCGTGCCAGAGGTGGCACGCAGAGCCCTCTCTCTGGGCACGTGCGCCATCGCCACGCCAAGCTGCTTTCTGCCCGACAGCAGACTTCATGTATAGATCACACCGCCTTCCCCCATCCCATTTACAAAAAAACGGCCGAATCGTTTGTTAACTTTTTTGCCAAGTTCAGCGAATTGGCTGATCGCACCACTGGCTGGCCCCGCCCCACCCCGCCCCACTCCTCTTTATCTCGCCTCGCCCGGGTGGCTGCTTGCCAGAGTCACGCCCGCCGCCCAACTGTTCTTTGGCTGCTCTCTGGTTCCTCGCCCCGGGCCCACTCCTCGCTTGCTTGCCGTCACTGCTTGCCCAGACCATGCTGCCCAGGCCCAACTGCTCCCGCTCCTCGCCCACTTAACTGCCATCGTCTGCCTAATTTTGGGTAAGTTGCTGTCTATCTGAGTGACTGTGTGACCCCTCCCCTCGCTTGCTTGCTGTCGCCCCTCGCCCAGACCACGCTTCCCAGGTCCAGCTGCTCCCACTCCTTACCCGCTTGCTTGCCGTCGGCGCCTGCATGCAGCCCCGAGACATCCGCCCCCTTGCCAGCCAGGAGCGCTGCCGCCAGTTGCTCCCCTGTGCCCACCTGCCTGTCTCTGCAGCGTCCAGTGGCTTTTAACAACGCCGCAGCCCATGCTATGGCCGCCAGAAAAAGCCCTGACATTGCACTGCCCGGGATCCACGTGGGCTGCCGCAGGGGGAGGGCAGACATGGCTGGCCGCTGCCCGGAATGCAAGGTTGGTAGGAGGAGGAGCCAGCGCCCCTCGCCCTCTTGCCTGCCTGCCTCCACGCTGCCCGGCGGCTTTTAACATTACCGCCCCAGGAAGCGCCCACAAAGAAGCCCAGCCCCGCGCTCACTCAGGCGCCGCACCCGCAGGTACATGGAAAAAGCTAATTTTTCTGCTCTAGAAACAGAAGTGTGGAAAAAGAGATGAAATGGGTCATTCTCAACACTTGCATTCTCCACACTTAAAATATCTAGAAATAAAATATCTGCTCAAAATATCTAGAAATAAAATATCTGCTCAAAGCTATTTGTTTAAAGCAAAACTAACAAGTGTGAATTAAGTTTAACTAAAAAATGGAGCTTTAATTCCAGAAGTCCATTCTTTAAACTTGGACTTCTGGAATTAAAAGGCTCTGGATCAGGGGTGAAATTCAAATTTTTTCCCTACCAGTTCTGTGGGCGTGGCTTGGTGGGTGTGGCAGGGGAAGGATACTGCAAAATCTCCATTCCCACCCCACTCTGGGGCCAGCCAGAGGTGGTATTTGCCGGTCCTCCGAACTGCTCAAAATTTCTGCTACCGGTTCTCCAGAACCTGTCAGAACCTGCTGAATTTCACCCCTGCACTGGATTAAATGGTACTCCAGACAAAAGATGGAGAAGAGTATCTTGCTTTTAGACATGATAATAGCTGTTTAGAAAGGTAAGTTATGAGCTATTTTTACATCATCAGAAATTTAATTTCTTACCTGGTAAAAATGCAAAGACGAGTACAAGGAGCAAATAAAAGACCATGTTGGGATTGGTTCGGGACCAAATCTTATTTGTGGGACAGAAACCAGCTCTCAGCCCCCCCTTGTGGCTCCTTGAAAAGCTTTCCCCCCCACACACACGTTCTAATGCCTGAGGAGGCAGGGGAGGGCTGCAGGTGTCCTGGTTGATCCAAAGGGGGTCTGGGAGTGGGTGTGAATTTCCCCAGACAAACTGTCCCACAGCCCTCTCCATCCCCTCTTCAGTGAAATTGCTTTCTCCCACTCTCGCTCGCGCTGGTGGTCAGCAAATTCAAAAGGAACCCCCAGCTGAGAATCACTGCTGTAGATTGGTTGATTCAAGGAATATCCATTTCTTTAGTGTTAACTAATAGTGTTAGCTATTTTTGGTACAGGGATAGATCTGTTAGTCACTAACAGATGACCTGAGTGCTGCATGTGTTGCTCTCAAACTTACAAAGTATGAGCCAAGGTCAGGGGTGGGTTCCAACTTACCTCGCTGCTGGTTCGCTCCCTCCCGTGCCGCGTGGGCGCACCTTGTGGGCACACGTGCGCCTTGTGGGCGCGTACATGCCTCGTGGGCGCGTGCGTGCTTCACGTGCACGCGCATGCGCAGTAACAAAAAATCCGGGGGGGGGGGAGAAACCAAAGCCGAAAAAAAGATGGCGACCACATGCACAGTGCCGGGAGTCGGCTTCTGCGCATGCTCAGGAGGGAAAAAAAATCAAATTTGTTTTTAAAAAAAAATTGAAAAAAATTCAAAAAAAAGATGGCGGCCCCCACGGACCGGCACCGACCAATCCGGTTCGGTGACATCATCGTGACATCACCAGCGGGTCGCTACTGGTTCGGGCGAACCGGTCCGAACCGGGAGGAACCCACCCCTGGCCAAGGTTAGAAAAATTATCAGCGTGCATACAACAAAGTCACATTAATTAAAAGCATGCCAAATGCAAACTTTTACATTTCAATAAAAAGTTGGTTGTATCATTGAAAGCGCTGTTATTGTGGTGGGGGGTGGGGTTTCAGAGAAAAGATGTTAATCACGTATGAGTTGTTCTTTTTCTAAACTAAAACCTCATTATTCAGGTTAAATTGCTGTGTTGGCACTTCGCGATAAATAAGTGGGTTTTGGGTTGCAGTTTGGGCACTTGGTCTCAAAAAGGTTCGCCATCACTGGTCTATAAGAAAACAACCAAGCTCAGCGAGCAGGAAGGACTCGGCAGTTTTGTTACCAATGACCACTTTCCATTGCTTCTGTCAACAAGAGGAAAAGGTTGCTATTTCCTCAATACTATTTGAGGAAATAGCACACTCAATACTATTTAGTGTTGTGTACTCCATGAGCTCCTCCTAGGAGCTGTTGTTGTGGCTTGCCCCCGTCCCGTGCAGCTGCTCATGGATCCGGACGACCAGGAACAGTCCATAGGGTGGCAAGAGCGGTCTGTAGCGCCGGCACCGGAGTCCGAGACTGAAGAGGAAGCAGGGCCAGAGGACGATGCGCAATCAGGGCCTTCTGCACCTCCCCAGCAGGAGTTCAGTGACTCCAGTGAAGAGGAGGGGCCTCTGATTGATGCCAGAGCATGCAGGGCAGCTAGCCGGCAAGAGTGGCTGTGTAGAAGGAGGTCTCCTCGAAGGTGAACTTGCAGGCAGTGTAGAAGGAGGTCTCCTCGAAGGTAAACTTGCAGGCAGAGGGGCCACGCCCTAAGACTATATAAGGTTGGATCACACCACACACTACCAGTCCGGGCTCTTGGCCATCTTCAGCAAGTAATGATTCTTTGACGGACTAATTGACCTGCTTGTCTCTTTCACATTTGGAATCCCGGCCAAAGTGTTCTGTGCTTGAAAACAAACACTTTGGCAAAGAATTAGTATTCACTTTAATACTAAGCAATTATTAGTATTAAAGCCTTTTGGTTTAAAGAACAGTGTGTGTGTGTCGCTTTCTGGGGGTTTGCCGTGCTGGGACAGAACAGCTGTTGACCATGCCAGTTACTGCCAACGCTGTCCTTCCCTTATTGAATCATATGGGAACTGGGTCAAAATTGACTCAAGTTCTGCCTGTTCCCTTCTTTTTGCCAGAGTTAAGGCGTGTACATAGCAGAGGGCTGTAAATAGAAAATCAGGAGGGACACTGCCTGATTCTCTTTGCAAACAATCCATTGTGCTATGACTCGAGTGTGGATCTAGCATTTTTTGGGGGAGGATACCATGTCAACATTCAGAAATAGCTTAAGGGGTAGGTCACTACTAAAGAGAAATATTGTGCCAGTCACTCCAACAGTTTGAATGGTACCCTGCCAGGTACCCAAGCCCACCTAACCTCATGCTAAGGAAGTAGTTGGTGGTTGCTTTTCCTCACGGCCCACAAAACTGATTGAAAGAGGAAACGCAGCCAGAAGAATCTACAAAACCCTGCCCTTAAATTGCCCTGCATTCAAACTATAACGTCAGCACCAATCACAAGCTTGTTCCTGAGACTGTGCGATGTCTGTTGACCTACTTTTCTGGCATTTCAAGGTCAGGAGGAATACACACTGACACAGACATGAGGAAGAATCTTATGATTCCAGAAAGCACTTTTTAGCTTCAGAGCAAATAGTCCATCAAAATCTGGACTGGAGGACTGTGGTAGAATACAAGCTTTGTACACAAAAGGCTTAGATTGATATCCCCTCATGAGAATGGTATAGACTCCGGTCTGCAATGCAGTAAAACCACTGCCAGACATTGCTGATAATGCAGAAATACATCAATGATTCTTGCAGTACAACAGAAGATTCTATACTCTTCATCATTACAAAAATCAGAACATTCTTGATTGAGTAATTAAACACCCATAGGGGAGAACTAAAGCAATAAAAAAATAAACCCATGCAAAATAAGTCCAGCATTATGTATCCATAGAAGTCCAATCCAGTCTTGTGGATTGGACAGTATTTGTCGTAACTCCCAACCAATATTCCAACTAGCTAACGTGATACAGTGAGAAAGAAGGCATGGCTACAGTAGGTCACATTTTGAATGCAGTCTATTTCTTTAGGGTTTATTTTTCTTAGCTTTTGTGGAATATTTGGCTGAAACAAATCTTGGCACAGAATGAACACACATTCTAAGTTCAATAGCCTCCGTTCAATTATCTAGGCACGTGATACTCACGCTGCAAAACTCAAGATTGCATTAGATGGAAGCAAAAAGTGTGTAATTCTTTGCTGCCTTCTAGAGTTTATCCAGATGTTTGCATCACAGATGTGATACTTAAATTATCTGCAAATTTGCATTTGTGTTTATACTACAATTAGTGAATGTTGTTTACACTACAATTAGTGAATTATGGTGATTTCCCATGATAAAGAAGAAACTATTAAAAGCAGTTCTATATTTATTTGTATGTTTGATTTCATAAGAGACTGTATACTCTCCAAGACCATCCAAGGTGGTCAACTCAATGAACTTAAGAAGAAGGAAGGAAGACACTAAATAAAAATAGATTGTTTCTGAAGTTTCTTGGGAGAAGGTGCAACAGCAAATGAATTGAATTCACAAATCCTAGGACTGAAATAATGCCGAAAGGAGTCTGGTTTATATTTATATAGTTATTTTACACGCAGAAACTTTATTTTACAATTTTGTAAAATTGGAAAGCTATAAGGAAAAAACCCGAAAATAACTTCCACTGTGGGACCATGCCTGCTCATGATTTTGAAGAGAACTCCAAGCTGAACAAGGATGAGCACTGAAAGGTAGATAAACGTCTGTGGGTCTTTGGCCTGGCTAAGCTGGAAAGAAATGCCTGTTTGCAGAACTAAGTGCTATGTGCACTCAGATGATTGGAAGATAAGCCTGAAGGCTGTGCTTCCACAAAATGGACGGTCCTTTCAAAGGGGAACTTGTGTTTTCCAACAGCCATAAGCTTTTCAACCACTAGGTGTCTCAAAGTACAACCGCAGGAAGTAATGATGAAATACTGTAGGCTTTACGGGGGCACCAATTTGGAACAGTTTCTTGTATCTGCATCAAACATTCTTTTACCAATCGCCTTAGCTGGTTCCCACAGGTCCAGCTGACCTGCAAAAGGCTTTTTTCGCCTTTGTCTGGACAAACAGAAACCAGTGGTCTTCTAGAAGGAAAGAACAAACAAGAGATATACTGGTGCTCTGAGTGAGATGCTCCTTTTATTTGTTTGCTTTTAAAATGGGTCCATTGTTTTGCATTATGTCTATCATCACATTGCAGAAGATGAGATCAGTTCTGCGGCAGGGGTGGGTTCTAACTTACCTTGCTGCCGGTTCGCTTCCTCCCGCGTCATGTGGACGCGCCTCGGGGGCACGCCCATGTGCAGTGCCAAAAAAATAAAAATAAATAATAAAAAAAGCCAAAAACAAGATGGTGACCGCATGCACAGTGCCAGAAACTCGGCTTCTGCACATGCTCAAAAGAAAAAAAATTTAAAAAATTAAAAAATTTTTTAAAAAATTTAAAAAAATTTAAAAAATTAAAAAAAAAGATGGTGGCCCCCACGGACCAGCACCGACCGATCTGGTTCGGTGACGTCATCATGACATCACCAGCGGGCCACTACCAGTTTGGGAAAACCAGTCCGAACCACCCCTGTTCTGCAGTCTAGGTCTGCCTAGCCCCCCACCCCACCCCTTCAGCTGCCATCTTGCATTGAAGCAGCTTTCCATAGTCAAGTGCCTCTGTGAGTGTTGAGAAGGCAACCAAGCCCTTGACAGGTGAAGCATGAAGGATGGACTTGAGATGACTAATGGACGAGGAGCAGGGAAGGGAAGGATTTCTGGCTGTCTCTTCAGGGAACTCAGCCAGAGAATTAAGCCAATGTCTGAGCCAAAATATAATTAGGAGTCAAATTTTGGAAAGCTGGTCATTCCTTCATCCCAACCAACAAAGACAAACGATATAGAAAGGTTATTTTAGATCATGGTTGTGTCTTACCCATGCTTAATCTGATGGAATTAACCCAAATACTTACACTTGGATAGCACATGAAACCATGAAGGAAGCAAAGGGAAAGATGGCATCAGACACATCACGGCAATATTCATGTCATGAGCATAATTAAGTCACAATGCATGTCATGTCATCAGGCTCCTACCCAATATCTATGCTGTCTGGGTCTATATGCTAAATTACAATGTGGATAGGTGAAGGGTGTATAGGATGTCATGGGAACACATCCTATGGAACTGTTTGGTAATGCCACTGGAGTCTTCTCTGTCAGTAGAGACTGTCTTCCTAGCTTCAGTCGATGCATCAGTGATATTCTCCTCTAGACGAGGCAACCCACCTACAGTTGTCCTTGACTTGGAAAAAAACAGATGGTGCAGCATGAAGCAGCTAAGCGCATGAGTGGGATGACTAAGTATGAGCATATTATCTACTGCTAAATCAACTACAACCACAGGACTAATTTTACAATCCCTCTTGCATGGACTTTCTCCTCGGTGGTGCTTACCCTCTTTGCTTAAAAGCTCTACTCTATGGTTTGTAATCCACAATAGTTTGGCTCCACTAATATATTGAGACACAAACAAATCAACACAAGCCAATCATATTGGGAGTTTACTGTCATCCATGCCAGGAGACCTCCTTCCTTGCCAGTAGTGGGTTCTAAAACCCTTTACTACCGGTCTGCGTGCGTGACGCTTCTGTGCATGCGCAGAAGCGTCCCGGGCGGGTGGGCAGAGCCTCCCACCGCCGCCGCTACCGGTTCGAAGAACCGGGTTGAACCGGGAGCAACCCACCGCTGTTCCTTGCAGCCTGGACTGGAAGCAGTTAATCCCAGAAAGAAGACTCTCAGGACGCTGATTAATAGTATTTATTTTGGCAAGAATTCTAGAAAGTAGCCTGATTTCAAATAGCAATAGCAATAGCACTTAGACTTATATACCGCTTTACAGTGCTTTACAGCACTCTCTAAGCGGTTCACAGAGTCAGCATATTGCCCCCAACAATCTGGGTCCTCATTTTACCCACCTCGGAAGGATGGAAGGCTGAGTCAACCTTGAGCCGGTGAGATTTGAACCGCTGAACTGCTGAACAGTCAGCTGAAGTAGCCTGCAGTACTGCACTCTAACCACTGCGCCACCTCGGCTCTTTTAAATAGGATAGGTGGCAAATTCTTGTCCATTTTCTCCTTATGCGGTGGGCTGGAGGGTTGCCTCTTTAATTAAAAAAAAAAAAAAGGATGGTGGTGGGGGAGCAGTCTGCTCATTGTCTTGATCACTGACGTTTCCACCAGTCTGAGAAGCAACTCTCACAATAAACATGAACCCGCCACAGGTGTCCATGGCAACTGCCAAGGGAAAAAGTCTTGAACATTTATATTCATTGGAATCTCTGCTCCCTCTTCGTGTGGAAGTCTGATGGTCAAGCACACACGGTACACCAGTGACCTCACTCTTCTGCCTCACCATGTCTCAGGTTCAAGTTCTGCCACCTCATGAAGGTGATGTTAAGATTGAAGCACGCTTATGCTGTTGCAACCATTATCACTTTTCAACTTGCCAAAGAACTAGGGGGGAGGAAAGGGTGAGATGGAATGTAGGCTCCAGACTTCAAGAAGAAGAGCCGTGAGACCCGAGGACACATCGACAGGTGTTTTCCAAGACCAGAGACTCTTTCTCATAACAAAATAATGATACTTAATTGGACAATGTGACCTGCACTAATAGGGGGAGGGGGAAATCCATATTGTAACTATGTGGGTTTGCACGGGAATTAGTTAGAGCTAGTTTTGCCTTCATCAGTGTTGTGGCTTGCTCCCGTCCCGTGCAGCTGCTCATGGATCCGGACGACCAGGAACAGATCATAGGGTGGCAAGAGCGGCCTGTAGCTCTGGCACCGGAGTCCGAGACCGAAGAGGAAGCAGGGCCAGAGGACGATGCTCAATCAGGGCCTTCTGCACCTCCCAGCAGGAGTTCAGTGACTCCAGTGAAGAGGAGGGGCCTCTGATTGATGCCAGAGCACGCAGGGCAGCTAGCCGGCAAGAGTGGCTGTGTAGAAGGAGGTCTCCTCGAAGGTAAACTTGCAAGCAGAGGGGCCACGCCCTAAGACTATATAAGGGTGGATCACACCACACACTTTTGCTGAAGACAATTGTTTGTATTCACCTTGGCTGCCGTTTGAACTTCGTTCCTATCAGTTGGATTGACTCCAGTCCAGGCTCTTGGCCAACTCCAGTAAGTAATTGTATTTGATGGACTTAATGATCTGCTTGTGTCTTTCATATTTGGAATCCCGGCCAAAGTGTTCTGTGCTTGAAAACAAACACTTTGGCA
>QLTV01002567.1:2997138-3025156 GCA_003457575.1 Thermophis baileyi
AGGGGAAGGATACTGCAAAATCTCCATTCCCACCCCACTCCAGGGGAAGGATACTGCAAAATCCCCATTCCCTCCCCACTCCAGGGGGAAGGATACTGCAAAAACTCCATTCCCACCCCACTCCAGGGGAAGGATATTGCAAAATCCCCATTCCCTCCCCACTCCTGGGGGAAGGCTATTGCAAAATCTCCATTCCCACCCCACTCTGGGGCCAGCCAGAGGTGGTATTTGCCAGTTCTCCGAACTACTCAATATTTCCGCTACTGGTTCTCCGAACTACTCAAAATTTCCGCTACTGGTTCTCTAGAACCTGTCAGAACCTGCTGGATTTCACCCCTGCTTCAGCTGGTCTCATAAAAGCATTGCCCCGTGAAGGATTTTACATGATGTTTTTCTCTGGCTTAAGACGGCTTACCCTGGACTGCGCTATGTTGCGCTGCTGGGATCTTGCTTGGAAGAGGGCCGCTCAGGCTGCTGAAGGCATGGCCAGGAGGCAGCACAAGGACATGACTCAGTTGAACAATGAAGCGCCTGTGTTTGAGAGAGAGAGAGAGAGGAAGAAAAGAAAGAAAAAAATATATATGCACCCATCTATTTATAATCTAGGTCCCAGAGATGGGAAGAATCCACGCGAATGACAAGGCCAGTTCTGATTCCAGCTCCCTGTGAGCCTTTTGTCTCTAGAGCTGATGCGACTTCTCTTGGCAGGGTCTATTCCCATGACATTGGAGGGCTGAGGGAAAGCAAATTTCCCCTCTGCAACTGAAGGGCCTGTATTCTGCTGCTTTCCTCATTAATGCCCCTTCCCCAGAGATTCCCTTTTCCAGCCAGGCGATTACAATCCTTCTACTCAAATCTGCCATATTGAACCAACGAAGAGCCACAAGCCAGGTTGCCTCTACAAAGGATGCAACTTTCCCTGTGTTGTTTTTTAATATTTTTATTCGTCTTGCTAGAATGGACAATTTCTCCCTTCCACTTGCTCAACCTTCCGTGGCATTCATTTTATGCACAGCAATGATAACTCCATTTGACATTAAGGGAGGGGGAAAAATCCTTGCAGGCAACATCTGTATTGGGGCAACTAAACTTTGTACAAAATCAGTTTATGGAGTTTGCAACCCACTTCCTCCAAGAACGGAAGAAAAAATGTGGTTGATATTCCCGCAGTGTGCCCGTTTATTCTTTGAATCAATTTAGATAGTTTGAAGACAATTCTTATGGGGGAAGGGGTCACATCAAATTTGCAAATGAAGGTCTTACTAAGTAGGCAGGAGGGTTAACTGGGGGACAAGACCTTTTAGAGTTTTGCGGGGAAGAGGAAACAGCCAAACGTTTTTATTTTTGCCATCTTGAGAAATAACTCCATCTACTGTATTTTCAAGAGACAAGACGAGATGCTTTATTAGAGCGATAGAACAGCTCAAAAACAAAAGGAAACCAAGTGAGACAGGAAGTAGAAACCACAGTAAAACCCAATAGTGCAGGATAAAGGTGTGAAGTATCTTACAATTCAGGGGTGGTTCTAACTTACCTCGCTGCTGGTTCGCTTCCTCCCGCACCGCATGGCCGTCCCTCATGGGCGTGCGTGCTTTGCGTGCGCGCATGCGCAGTGCAAAAAATCCCCCCCAAAAAAAGCTGAAAACAAGATGGTGACGCATGCGCAGTGCCGGAAACTCTGCTTCTGCGCAAGCGCAGAAGAAAAAAAACCCAAAGAAAAAAAAAGATGGCGGTGTCCACAGACCGGCACCGACCGAACCGGCTCCGTGACGTCATCGTGACATCACCAGCAGGTTGCTACCGGTTCGGGCAAACCAGTTCGAACCAGGAGGAACCCACCTCTGTTACAATTGGAGCAAATCTTAGCCACATTTTTTAAAAAAAAAGATCACATTGATGGATCCTGGCACTGTACATAAAATTAATCCAGGTGATCTGGAAATTTTAATAGATGGGGTGTTATTTCCTGTGTTTCAGGAATTCCTTCACCACAGGTGCAATTTTTTTTGTTCAAAGGGGATACCCGGCATTTTCCCACCGGAACAGCTGTTGGGGGGCATTAAATCTGGTTGGGGCTCTTCTGCATTTAGAAGCCCTTATTCTAGCCAGCTTAGAAAAAGATGAATACCTGGGTATGGCAGCCAGGTCTGACTGGGCTCCCAAATCTTTGGTGTGCTATTTAAGGGTGGTTTGTGCACATTCATAACCCATCATTAGGATGGCATTAAGTGAGAAACCATAGCACTTCAGTTTCTCATGCAATGCCGTAGCTCAAGATGAAATTAAGTCATCATTTAAAATCAGAGGTGTTAAGCCAAGGGGGGATGGTTAAATAACTTTAACCAATAAGTTACATGTCCCAATGCAGTTTTGGCCACAGCAGCGTCATGGTGTAAAACCGCATTGGAGCTCAAAATATCTTCCTTAGAATGTAGATTGTGCTTTTTCTAAAGCAGGGACGGGTAACTATAGCGACTTTACGACTGGCACAGGAATTCTGGGAGTTGAACTCCACAGATTGTAAAGTTGCCATAGTTGCTCACCTCTAGTCTAAAGGGATTTATTGGTTTTCTTAAATAAACTTATTTCATGCAATTAAGACACACAGATCCCTTGGACAGCGAAAAAGAGGCAAGAAATCATCACACCCATTAAATGTAAATGTTTTATAATATAAAGCTGGATTTAAATGTGATTACTTATTCTAGGTAACAAAAGAGAAATTGGATGTGATCAGCTACTGGCATATGAGAACAGAACCTAAAGTAATGTTCATTTCAAATAATTTATTTTGTTCCCTAAGCAATCAATTTTTAATTTCCATTTTATAAATTCAGATAAGAAATAATAATTGTTCATAACTGAAACAACTGAATGGGTTTAGGCTAAGGCATAATGTGGCTGGTTTGGTTCTGTGTTGGAAAATCATGTTGCTCCTAGACATTGTGTTTTTCAGTTATTAACAGTAATTATATGGGTTAAAAAATAATAGTGTATGGTTTGGTGTGAGATGATCCAGTAAATTTTGATTAAATTCTTCTAGTATTTAACCAGTCATCTAAATACTAATGAGATCTAAACCCTCTTAGCTTTCCAAGATTGTTGTCTTTTAGGTCTTCCTAGTTGAGTACAATATTTACATACATAGTGCTTATCTTCATAATTTCAAAAATCTTGTCAGTTTTTCTTAGTTAAGCTGACTGATGGAATTACCCTTTATACTATCATTCCTCTGCTTTATTTAGTTTATCATTTGCTTAAGAGTGATTCCAATCATTGCATTAGCCATGGGCCAAATTCTCACATGGACTTATGACCTGGTTTATAACCATGGTTTATCTTTTGGTTAAGCTAGAATTACTGGATTTATACATCACACAAACCTGAAACTAGATAAATCCCATTATGGTTCAGCATGATACATCAACTAAGCCAGCCACAGATCAGGTGTGAAAACTGCAACCTCCGTCTAAAGCAGTGGTTCCCAACCTTTTTTTGGCCATGCCCCACCTAAGCATCTCTAAAATCCTGATGCCCCCCCCCCCGTGACATATAATTCTTACTATTCAAAAAGTGAACTCCTACTCATGTGGAGGAAGCCTAAAAGGCCATTAATTTGGTTTAAACAAGGTTCCAATTGCCCCCATTAAAAACCAAATTGCCCCCCTGTGGGAACCACTGGTCTAAAGATTATTTAAGGCTGGCTGTCAGAAAGGATCTTAATGCAGAGATATATAAAGATAGTGTGGACTAGTGTTTCTCCACCTTGGGAAGTTTAAAATGTGTGGACAACTCCCAGAATTCCCCAGCCAGCTACTGAAGTCCACACATTGTAAAGTTCCCAAGGTTGAGGAATACTGATGTAGACAGATGAACAGATATACTGTAGGTGTAATAACTACGGTACAACCCATTATTGTCATTCTTTGCCCTCTGCATTTATGCCAAGACTTCCAGGTTAACTATTTCTACATTTTCCAGGATTTCCAAGACACTGGATTTGTTGGTGGGGAATTCTGGGAGTTTTATTTTCAAATTTCAAGAGCTATTACATTTGGAAAGCTGATGCGGGCTACAAATTCACAAGAAGAAAGTGTTTTGCTCTTTCTTCTGCACTTTCTTCTGCTCTGAGCAAAAGTCCACATAGAGCAACTTTTGCTTTTAATAGGAATCACCCAGCTATCACCCTCATACCAGGGGTGGGTTCCTCCCGGTTCGGACCGGTTTGCCCGAACCGGTAACGACCCACTGGTGACATCATGATGACATCACCGAACCAGATCGGTCGGTGCCGGTCCGTGGGGGCTGCCATCTTTTTTAAAAAAAATAGTTAATTTTTTTTAAAAAAATTTTTTAAAAAATTAATTTACTTTTTCCCTTCTGAGCATGCGCAGAAGCCGACTTCTGGCACTGTGCATGCGGTTGCCATCTTTTTTGGGGCTTTTTTGGGGGGGTTGTTACTGCGCATGTGCGCGCACCCACACGGCGCGCGAGGGAGCAAACCTGCAGCGAGGTAAGTTGGAACCCACCCCTGCCCCACACCATCAGTGAAACTATCAAGAGGACACCCAAAGATGCTTTTTCAAGAGGCAACTGGACTTTCTTGTTTTTCTTTGAAGACATTTCACTTCTCACCCAAGAAGCTTCTTCAGCTCTATCTGCCAAGAGAAGTTGCATCTATCTATCAAGAGAACAGTTCCTATCCAATAGCATTCAAAACAGTGGTGGGATTCAATTTTTTTACTACCGGTTCTGTGGGCGTGGCTTGGTGGGCATGGTGTGGTGTGGTGGGCGTGGTGTGGCTTGGTGGGCGTGGCTTGGTGGGCGTGGCTTGGTGGGCGTGGCAGGGGAAGGATACTGCAAAATCTCCACTCCCTCCCCACTCCAGGGGAAGGTTACTGCAAAATCCCCATTTCCTCCTGATCTGCTGGGACTCGGGAGGCAGAGAATAGATGGGGGCGGGGCCAGTCAGAGGTGGTATTTACTGGTTCTCCGAACTACTCAAAATTTCCACTACCGGTTCTCCAGAACTGGTCAGAACCTGCTGAATCCCACCTCTGATTCAAAACCATTGAGTGCCTCTGAACATACATGTCCCTGTTAGTCTTAAGAGCTAATAATGTGGGAGTTCCCCTCTGTTAATCTGTCCACTCTTTTTTTAAAGAACATCCTAAGAATCATGAATTAATTTTTTTTCTTAAAAGAAATGCATTAAACAGTTTACAGCAATATTCTTTAGGGGATACTGGGATGATTAAGTACACTGTCATCTTAGATTCAAATATTTGGATATAAATTATATCTTGCATAGATTTTTAATCAACACTGTTTTAATTCATAATATAATATTTAAAAAATAAAACTATAAAGTATAGACACTATCTTGTGAATATACTATGAGTAGAGTCACACATTAAGCCATAGGTTAGTTATAGTTTGTTGAATAAATCATTTTCCTGGATTTGCACAATAGATTATACCATAACTACCGGTATAATTTGTAAAACACTATCAGAGATTACTCACTCTGCTAAGTCAAACAAACCATTTTATGATTTATCATAGTATGTGAACCTAACCTGCCCATAAAGTTTGTGGCATAAAGCAAAGCTTACAGATCATACTGGATGACTTGATAGATTGTGCCAAGACAAACCAAACAATATTATGGCAATATTATCAAGTTCTATTATAATGCAATGTATGAACTCAGCCAATAAAATAAAAATTATGTTAACAGGAAGGAAAGGGAAGGAGAGAGTAGCTGAAAGAATTACTATTTATGAAATCTTTAATATCAGTGAAGTGGCTATTCAAAGACTGTAGCCAGATTTCAGTAATTAGAAATCAGATATTACAGTAGAAACTTTCTAAGAATATTTCTCTACACTACATTAGTCATATGAAAAACATTCCAATGTAAATTTGAAACCTTAACGTAAATGTGATTAATTCAGCTCTATTCCATTTTTCCACTAATCTGATAAATCTAGATATAATTTATTATACTCATTGAAGAACTTGACTTAAAAATAATCAACCAAATTTTTATGAAAAGAATGTCCTTGTCATAAAGTGGGTGTCTAGGAACAGTTTGCAAGACTCATATGGTTACCCAGATCAGAAACCAAGATTTAGCAAGTGGAATGCTGCCCCGTTTTACCCATAATTAACATTTTAAGATCATAAGGAGTCACAATTTAACTGCAACAGACTCACAAAGCAACCTCCATGGAACTTTTCATTTTGGTGAGATCTGAGTTGATAAGTTTTATGAAACAGAGGTTGCCTAGAGTCACTCTGAGGAAGATGGACTGTTTTATGTTTCCAAATTTGATGTATATTTATGAATACATATCTTTATATATATTGTCAGAGATGAGTGCCAGAGCCCCAAAACATGTAGTTTGATGTAGGCACTAAAATAAATGCTGTCAGATGACAGATGACACAGGAAGTGTGCAGATATGGAGATGGTTAACTGTGGGCAGCTTTTTGCAGATGCTGGATCCTTTTTGGGCCCCAGGAGCACCTATTTTTAAAAAGAACTGGATATTCGCTCACCCAAAAAGGGAAGCTCACTATGACCAACGCTTACCCAAAATTTAAATGAGGCTCCACAGTCGTACAACTGTGCTTGTCGGCCTTCCAAAAGCAGCTAGCGGCAGATTTAACTTTTCATAACCTCTCGCAGGTTATGTATCATTTAGCAATGAGACCTTGTTGCATTATTTAACCACGAGACCTTTCTATTAATGCATCCACCAATGATATCTATTTATTTGCTTTAAGGGATTTAATTGGAATCTGGATCCTTCACCAATGAGCAAGGTCATTTGTGCTGGAAGTGGCACTCTTTTGCATGTGGGGGAAAGTGGCTTAGAAAGATTTGTCCAACGAAAAGAAAAGGCTAGAAGGCTGGTGGAAAACAGCTATGGCCAAAGATGCTATAGCCAAAGATGCTATGGCGGCCACACAGCACCTGCGCAAAGGAGCATCCAGCACCAGGATGCTCTAGAGTGGCGGGGTAGCCTTGCCCTTTCCAATGGCTACTAAAGCCAAATCCATCTCTTATTCAAACTCCCCCTTTGAGCTTCTTAATTTTAACTTCCTATTGGCTCATGACTATTCCTCATGACCCACTTTCTGGCTTGGCTCTTCCTCCAGAAAGGGGTGCGTGGCCCTTTAAGAGGGGCGCCATTCTAAGACCAGTCCTAACGTGCTCCAACCTCCACAGGATGGGCCTCGACTGCGCCGGCGCGAAAGGGAGGAGACCAGGAGGACCCGAAAAAAAGGGCAGGGCGATGGGCTGAGGTGCGTGCGCCTGCGCTGGGCGCCTGCGCACTAGCCTTCTCCCCGCCCCTCTCGGCTTGGGCTGGTCTCTGCAGCTTTAAGAGGGTCGCGCGGCCTGGAGGGTCCAGCCGACCGTCGCCTCAGTTTGGGCTTGGTTGCTTTCCTTCTCTTTTCTTTCTTTTTTTTTTTCCTTTTCCCCGTGGAGGGCTTGGACCCTCGAGCTCCTGAGGGAGGCGCTGTGCCCCAGCCCACCCGCCGCCTCGCGCGCCTCTCGAAGGCGGCTGGGGACCTTCCCGGAGCGCCTTCTGAGGGGGCCAGCACCCACGCCCATTCCCCTCGGCCTGGGAGCGAGGAAGAGGACAGCCTCCCCCTCCCCCTCCCCATTGGCGGAGGCCCCCCAAAATGGCGGCGGCCAAGGAGGAGGGGCCAGGACCGCGCGCCAGAGTGAGTGGGCGGGGCCAGGAGGGAGGTGGGAGCCTGGTTGAGGTTCAGCTGGAAGGTCCAATGGAGTACAGAGAGGTGGTGGAGCTAAGGCATGTGGGGATGGCCCCTGTGGGGGGGGGGGATGGATGAGGCTGGAGAGGATGCCTCAAGACTTGGGGGGGGGGGAGCTGGGGGTTGGGGGTGGGGGGGGGGGAGGTGGCGGGGGTGGGTTGGGGGGGGGTGCCCGTGGGGGGGGGGGGGGGGGGGGGGGGGGGGGGGGGGGGCCCCGAGCCGGGGGGGGGGGGGGGCGGGGGGTGGGGGTCCAGCAGTGTTGACCCAGGCAATGAGAGCCTGCAGGGCTGAAGAGAGGAATTGTGGGAAGGGTCATTGCCAGAGGATCTTTGGAGGGTGGCCTTGATGCATTTTGGGGTCTGCCCCCTTTGGTGGCAGGGAAAGGGAGTAAAGGGGATCAGGGATACTGGGGGTGGGGGTGGGGGAAAGTTTTGTTGGAGCAAAGCCAGAGAGGAGTTTCATGGACTAGTTTTTATTTGGGGCAGCAGATCTAGCAGGTTGGGAGAAGGCGTGAAGATGTTGGAAAGGAGGACATGGTGATGCGGGATGCACCTGTCCCAGGGAGAAGGCCCTTAAGAGTTGAAAGGTAACAGGCTGAGAGTGGAAAAGTTGGATAAGGGGGTAAAAGGAAGACAGAGGATATGTGTATGGGCAGAAGGGTGTTTGGATACCAAGAGAATGGGGGTAAAGGGTTATTTGCATTCAGATTTATCCTTGCAAGTTAACATCTTGATAATGGTGGAGCCAAAAGGCATTGGTAGGTTAAAGACAATTAAAAGACATATGCTAAAGTCTTGGGTATGTACCTCTGCAACCTTCCTCTTGGAGGATACTGCTAGATTACAGTATTTCTTAAAAGAGTAAAGTAATGACTTGTATTGATTTTCATTATTTCTCCTTTTTGGCCCATGACTGGAACCTTCAAAAGAGGCCTTTGTGATATTCAGCCTAGTAAACCTGTTTGGATTTGTGACTTGCCAAATACTGGATAACATCAGTTTTTTTTTCTGCTAAATGGACAGGTGGATTCAGCTTGGTGAGCTTGACATTAATGGGATGTATTTCTATGGGAGTTTCATGCAACCTTGGTGTTGGCTCCATTTCATATTACTGGAATATAATAATGAGTAATGTTTCCGACATGTAGTCTAAGCTGTCTGACCATTTCCTTTTTAAATTAGCATGTTGAAATATTGTCACACATATGTGCACTTGCACTTCATTGTGATATTTTTTAATAAATCTAAGACTAATATGCAGGGTAAACTATGTGAAAAGGTTTTATCATCGGTGTGCTCAGATTACAGTCCCTAATTAGAAAAAAAAAAATTAAACCACAAATCTTATCTTTTTAAAAAAATTGGATAAAAGCACAATGAATATCAAAATCCTGCTATTGGTAATGACATTTTGATTCTCTTGGCAAATGAAGGATTTCAGTTACAGAGAAGGGAACTAGTATGTAATTGAGCAATCTATTTTAAACTTTCTCTCCTGCTGGTCAAACTACATGCCTTTTCCACTAGAATTTTGCTGCAGTCCCACCTATGTTTTGTGATGTCATAGCATGGAAGAGATGGAGTTTGCTGTATCAAATAGAAGGTATGCCTGCTGATATGCTTGTGTTTGGGATGAAGGTGAAGATTCTGGCTATGTGTGTGAGCTGCTTACAATTTTAGCACAAGTTTTAATTGATATTTCCTATCAATAACATTTGCTTTGGCTTGGATTTTCTAAAAATATAACAATTTTAAGTTCATGGAAAGGGGCTTTGGTTTTTGTCCCTAAAAAATTAACTCCTGAGAATTGGGGGATTCGTGGAATATGTGAAGAGGCTGCAAATAGCATTCTGCAATTAGATGAAGAATTACAGACAATTGTCTCTTTTATATGAATGGAAAGGCAACTTGAAATCTATGCCAATATTTTGTGTCACTAACATGTTGGATGGCATCTCTTATAATTAATGCAGAATTTGTATAAATAGACTTTTATTAGATGCCAGCTACCACATGCATATAATAGTTTATTACTGACAAAGAAAAACATATCTCATTTGATTAGCTGTCAGGATAATAATGTAACTGCATTTTAATTGAAGTAGCTAATAAAGATACAATTTCTTGTACTTATTACACATTTTATTTTAGCCCTGAGTAATGCAGTCAAACTTAGATTTGAGTAGCTGGGCAAGTAATAGTAATTGTCTCATTGTGATTCTAAATTATCTTAAAATGATACATGCTTAGAACTTTTACATTAGTGTCAAATCAATTTGTTCATTTCATAGTTTAATTTTTCTACCTATAAATGAAGTTTTATTCTACCTATTTCATTCCTTGCTGTAGCTTTTCTAGAGAAATAAGGAAATATTCTTCATTGAAAAATAAAACTTTGAAGTGTTGAGAATTGCTATTCCACTATAATAATATAGACATTACCCATCAGACTGTCTTTCTATCAGTGAAATGTGATTTCTGGAAAGTTTTGAATCAAAATTTCCCTAAATGAATGAAAATCTATTATAGCATTTTTTAAAAAATATGAGAGGCAGTTTTTCTAGCGGTGAGGGCACCGACTAGAAACCAGGAGACTGTGACCCAAAGGTGCTTTTTCAAGAGGCAACTGGGCTTTCTGTTTTTTCTTTGAAGAGGTTTCGCTTCTCATCCAAGAAGCTTCTTCAGCTCTTGGATGAGAAGCGAAACGTCTTCAAAGAAAAAACAAAGTCCAGTTGCCTCTTGGAAAAGCACCTTTGGGTCAACCATGACCTGGATGACTAAGAATCTCCATAGACAGGAGACTGTGAGTTCTAGTCCTGCTTTAGGCATGAAAACCAGCTGCATGATTTTGAGCAAGTCCCTTTCTCTCAGTGCATAATGTCTGGCTTGGGCGATAAATTGGGCAATAAGCCGGTCCATCAATTCCTGTTGTGACCAATGGATCGATATTCAACTGTTCCAAAACTAAAAAAGAAAGTGCTGTAGGAAAAACTCTAGGATGAAGAGGGGAAAAAAACTAACGTAATGTTAAATAACTATTAAGCAACATATTCAGTATTCTAATTGGTGAATGGAGGCATTGGTTTAATAAAGTTCGTATTATTTTAATGATAACAGCTTTTATTAAGCAAGCCAACATAAAAACAATTTACATGAGCTTGTTTGGACAAATCATAATTTTAGCCATGAAAAAGACTGTAGTCATGCCAGAGTACAAAGCTTAATCATGTAACACTATTTCTTTAAATGTATTCTTTGGGCATGAAATATATTATTAGGACCACTAATTGCCAAAGAAATATAATTCATTAGATGGATATTATTTTAATCTATAAATCAACTTTAAAAGAATCAAAACCAATACTCCGTGAAAATAGACACCTGATGACCAAGTGAGGATCAGGGGTTGCCACAAGAAAGGGCCATGTTCTAATAGCATCAATATTGTATAGTGACCGCAACCCAGTATAGCAATATATTTCACTTACGAGGGAATCTGGAGAAAATCTTCGGAGAAAATGTCTATAAAGAGCCAAGATTTTTAATGCCAATTTCAGACAGTGCTATTGGTCAGGTGGATCTTTACATGTCTGGATTAATTTGGATAACATTCGCAATTTCCCTTCTTTGTTTTCTCATTTTTCCCTTCTTACTTTCACTTTGTCTCTGAAGTACATGAACTATAATTTTGAAAAATGATAGTTTCGTTGCAAATTAAGACTGAAGAACCCAGTAAAAAATGAGAAAGAAATCTCTCTGCAAAAAGAAGAGTAGCAAATTTGGTGGATCAGAACTGTAAAAATGTTACCTTCCTAGTTATTCAGATTGTTGTTATTGTTATAATTTTGCCAAAGGCAGAATATCACGTTATTTAAATTTTCCATTGCTACCCTCAGCTTTGCTAATAAATCAAATTTCAACTTTTTAAATTGGATATTGATAGTGATTCAGTTTGAAATACCTTTTCCATGCTTGCTTTGAATGCTTTTTTTTTCTTTTTTTCTCCTTGGATATAAAACCATCATATTAATTATTTATCTTAGAGGAGTTGCTGGGGAAATTAATGAGAATTGCATAAAACTGTTGCATGCTAAACATTTTCCAGAAAAGAATATTCAGTATGATTATGGTTGTGTTGGTAAGTTTTATGCTTGTCAGTCATTGCACAGTAATGTTGAAATTAAATCAAACTTCTGAATTCATATGAGGCTTCCTTTTTTTAATTTCATTTAATTTTTTATACTACCTTGCCTTTGGAAAAAGCAGGCAACTTTTATTGAATATCAAGAATCAAATCAGGGTTTCTAATTAATTGTGGTTCCAGGCCAAAACTGAGAAGCATCAATTATTAAGAGATTGAGTTCATATAATTTGCAAAAATATGGCATAGCCAAGAGGGCTTGTTCATAGCAAATTATTTGGAATTGATTATTTGCACCAACTTGATTGGCCAAGAGAGTTGCTGTGCCATATGTTCAAAACAACTTCAACGGCTTCAAATCTAGATTAGGAATGAAATCAAAGTAATAGAAAATATGAAAGCATAATACTGTAAAATGTTCCACTCTTCTTGCTAGTCTAATGTAATGCAATTTTCCGTAGCTTATTGCTTCCCAGATATATTATTTGCACTGTAGTTATTAGGATCTAATAACTGGCTAATTTTCAGTCTCAACATATGTGGAAGGTGCCAATCGGGAAGAATGTTTTACTTCTAGTACTACATTTAGAAAAAATAGTTCTTAGTTGCTCCCCATGGCCTGAAAGCAAAATAAGTTATGCCAAACCCTTAAAGACTGTGTAATTGCATTTTTACAGTACATGAAGACTTATCTGTATTTTCATAACTCTACAAGTTATAGCATTAGTTTTCTGCTTTTATTTCAGAAATCTTAACTTCATTGTATGGTGTATATTGTCTGCAAAAAAAATGTAAAATTGCTTCAAATTAAAGCAGTATTGTTTTGTGTTTATTTAGTAAAACCAAGCTAAAATAGTATCAATCATGTTATTTTTATATTGTATCGGTATATGATACAATTTTTTAATAGTGAAAAGGAATTGAACTTGAGAACTTGAAGGTGCTCTATACCGTTCTACTTTGAATTTAGTTCCAGTTATTTCATTTGGGCTTATTTACATAATGACTGAATAGGATTACAGACCAAGGATTACATTATTCAACTACCAAGGATATTTTATTAGCATATCTTAAACTTCATTTAATGAAGTTTTTTAATTAACTTCATTAATGCAAAACATTTAAAGCATAGCCCAATAGTTATTTGGGGGGATATTTATATATTTTAAAGATGGAATAACTCAGTAAATAAAGCACATTTATCTTACTGAGACTTTAAGGGAAATATTAGGATATTGGAAACATTACATTTACAAGTTTTAATTTCAAAGTTGACTAGCAATATACCAGTAGTCATTACACTTCCCAGTTTGATAATGTTATACTAATTGATTAGGGATGTTTTCCATTTCTGAAAAATACATCTTTTCACTTTCTTTGAAAATATATGACAATACGTACAGCTTATCCAAAGAAAAGTTTGGATACAATCAGTGTGCACTCCTTTGCTGGCTTAAAGTAATTGTTTTTGAAGCTCTTTGCTAGTTTTCTTATTTTTATATCTGTATTTGTATTCTACTTTTCAGCTAGTAGGCTGAATTCACACCTTTAAATTTATAAGCAAAATGCAGAAGGGAGAGGGAAGAAAGATGAAAGCATAGTTAAGTGTATTATTCATATTTGAAGAGAGAAAGAATTCTTTTAGCTATTGTTCACCCAAAAACACTGTTAATATTTTCACCAGCAAATGCTTGTATGATTTTATTTAGGACATGTTTCTATTCTGTACATCACATGTTTAGGTGTATCCCGGTAATTCCCAAAGTTTTATCTATAAAAACATAATAGCATGGCTTTCATGTGGTCATTTACCAAATTCACCCAGCAGATGTGCCCAATCATGAAGTGAATAGATTATATTTCGAGACCCACCCAAATATATATTTGAATTAATGCATAATTGTTACACTTTTATTTCTTTAATTCATAGCAAATGACAGCCTGTTTATGATCTGAGCAGATAGTATTTGGTTGAGGAACCATTTGGAAATCCCAGGGCTGTAGACTAGACTGGAAAATTTAAAAATATCCTACAAGAAGGCAATAAATCATTTCTATATTATGCCAATAATGCAACAGCATAGATCACCCATGTATTCATCAGGATTTGAGCTTGCTTCAAAGGAGACCTTTCCTTTTATCTTGGACGCTTACCAGTTGAAACTAGATAATCAAAGATAAAATAATTTAAATGAACATCACAGAATACAATCAATTCTCCAAAGTACCCCTTTGCCTATGCTGGACAGTTCTGCTACCTGTAGTTATAGCTTAGTAATCCCTGAGAGGGCACAGGTGAGTTAACCTGCATAGGCCTAGTTTGCATAGGCAAATATATGATTTTCCAATACCAAGTGGTTGCGAGAAGAACGTAGAAACTGCTTGTTGAAAAATCATGGTGCTTATTGTGATCCAAACACGGAATACGCTACAGGCTCCATGATCTGTCTAGCAGGGGAGCTGGATTTGGGAACATACTAAGCACATGCAGTATGCAATGTGGTCATTCCCAAAGGCCTGTAATTGTTGCAGGCTATTAGTTCTAAACAGCCAGAATGTGATACAGGAGATCTGGTGACAGCAATTTCATGTGGGATCTGGGACTGTTTTAGTCTGCTGGGATCTGAAATATATGCTGCATTACATACATCATTGCTAACAATAATAATAATCTGTCTGCTGTGCGACCAACCATAATGCATTTGACATTCCTGCCTTGATTATCAATGATTCTGTTTATGTGGGTTTCTTGATTTTTTTTATAATGTTCTCAGATTAATGAGGCTTTTACATTTTTAACGATTATGGTAACCCATGGAATTTTAGTTATCAAGGAAAAGTATGATCAATGAGTAACGGATTTGGGGAGTGTGTGTGTGAGAGAGAGAGGAAGGGAGAGGGAGAATTGGATTTGTTTTTTTAAAGGAAAGCAATTCATTCTTGATAGTTGTGGATGTTTTCCTGATGAGATTTTCCTCTTTCTGGAATGATCTTTTCCTGTATGGGGGGAATACACAGATATTCCATGAGTCAAATGGCAGTTTCAAGAGAGAAAGAGTTTTTATAGCAAGAATGAGTTCATCCCCACCCCCCAGATCCATATAACAAAGCCTTGTTTTCTCTTTCTTTTCCCCCTTCTGCTTTTAGCTCTTTTAAAACTTTGGGGTCATCCACAAAAATCACCTGTGTCAACACCATAGAACTGTTCATAAATTTGACAATCTGAAATTGCTTCAGTTGCAACTCCATTATAGTAACTTTGACGATGTTGTTGGCAAGCGGACTTAGATCTTGGCTATGTATGTGTATGCGACAGAGAAAGACACCCCTCACACACACACACACACACACCCTAATTGGTTGCTTTTCTTGTGTGTGGAATGTTTTCTTTTCAGAAAGATTGGGAATATTGAATAAGTGAAAATGCTGCTGAAATCTTATGTCCACGTTTTAAAAACTGGATCAACTTCAAGGGGCTTTTCAATCTCTATTTTTTTGTCCTTTGGTGTCTCTGATTGAGGGGATTTCCAAACCCATTTGTAATATGACCCAAGGGTCTATACTGTTCTATATTGTTACAAAATCAGTGATTTCTTTTTTGGGGGGGGGGAGAATTTACATTGAGACATTCATATGCTCCTACTCTTGCCCCATGCAGATCTTTTGCTGTAGAGGTGCTTTTGCTGGTTTGGAGTAGTGGTTAAGGTACTGATCTAGAAACCAAGAGACTGTGAGTTCTGGTCCTGTCTTAGACATAAATGCCTGCTGGATGCCAGTCATTTTCTCTCAGCCCAATCCACTTCACAGGGTTGTTGTGGGGAAAAATAAGAGGAAGGAGTATTAGGTATGTTGCCACCCTGAGTTACTTATCAACTAATAAAGGGAAGATAAAAATCAATCAATCAAACAAACAAACAAACATCCGAGATTAAATCTTGGATTCTCCAGGTAAGGCTGAGAAATAATGCTGCCTGATTCCATGGATAACATAGCTATTGGTACCTCTGGACTTACAGATCAACCCATGGTTTTATCTGGAAAAACCAGTTTCTTATGACTGAAAGAAAAACCAGTTTCTTATGACCATGAGCTTAGTTGGAGGAAGTGGAACAAAGTGATAAAGCAACAGCAAAGCAGTGTTCCTGCTACAAGGAATCACTGTGCATATCCCAGACATTGATTGCATTCCTCTCTTGAGCAAAACTGCTGATAGTGTTTGAGGGAAACAAGTTATTGCTGAAATAGAACAGAAAACCTAGGTATAATTATCACATATGGCTAATACTGAACTTCCAACATCTGGAGGGTGCCAAGATTTAAGTAATCCTCCTCCTCCTTCAGAAGGAACACAAATGTAAAATATTTTTTTTTTCACACGTAAAAAATAAATTCGGTAGGGTGCTTTAAAAAAAAATCCATTTCTATACAAAGCTGAATTAAAACGTTTTAGAAGATATTGGTCCAAATTACATAGCTGCTGTTGTTGGACTTTGTAGTAGTGATCTAATGTTGCTGGAGTATTTTGCTGACATATTTGCACGAGTTCAAATTTGTCCCTTTTGAAAAGCAGCTTCAAACATGTATCTGTGTGTGTGTGTGTGTGTGTGTGTGTCATGAATCTCATTTTGTGTTTGTGTCTCTTCCAATTATTATAATGTAAATAGCAGAATCATGCATGTCCTTGAGGAATTCTGTGGTGGCTTTAATTTTCCCCACATTACTCCTCTCTCTTTTTTTTTTTTAACAGCTGCTCAATATGTGACATTTTTCTTCCTTCCAATTATTACAATGTAAATAGCAGAATCATGCATGTCCTTGAGGAATTCTGTGGTGGCTTTAATTTTCCCCACATTACTCCTCTCTCTTTTTTTTTTTTAACAGCTGCTCAATATGTGACATTTTTCTTCATATCTTGACAAACTTTGACTACTGATTGTCAAGCTGCCGTTAAGGAAACAAAAGTAGAACTAGTAAAAAAAAACCTGTTGATCCAAGATAACTGATATTGTTGTTATTACCTGCATCATATGTAGTTTTCCCTAACACCCTTACCCTAATCACTTGGTTTCATCCTATTCTTGAACAATTTGAACAACTCAACATTTCCTCCTGACTTTGCTTGAGAAAACATGAAACAGGCATGTATTGTATTTTCACTTGCCTTGAACAGCTCCTTTAAGTGGGGAGCTATAATCCACTCATTTTTAGCTGAGCTGGCCCACGCTGGGAATGTTCTTGAATAAAGAGGGCAGGTGAACACCCAGTTGCATTGAGAAAGGGAAGAGGATGAGCATGTAACAACCCTCCCCTTGCAGTTTTGGTGGCTGACCGGCTGGCGCTAGACACGGGCAGCTGCAACAGCTGCTAATGCTAGGGGGCTCTACACTTCCAGCAGAACCTTCCTGAGTTCACAGCTCCAGCAAGCTCCCTCCTTAGTTGCGCTCTATGGCTGTCCTGACCTCTAGAGGTTCACTTCCTGTTGGAAATGCTGCTTTTCCTGCAGCAGGTATATGCAGCAGGCTGGCTCTTTGTTACCCACTGCACTTCTTTCTCCTCTCTCTTTAGATGCTATGAAGGTAGGAATTGATACCCTGCAAAGGTAGCCCGAAAAGGCACTTGCCTGTGGAATGACCATGGTTTCTCTGAATGATAAAGGGAGTTTCTCAAGCCTAGGGGAGGGGGAGGGGACTGTGATATTGACTAAAGTGGTTAACATTCCCCCCCCTCCCTCTCATCAGTGTGTCCCAGGGCTGGGAGCTACTGCCTAGACATTATTTTGTCAGGGCTTAGGAGTATCTGAAATTTTGATGCTGTTGCATAAATGATTTGCCTATTCACATTTTCTTAAAAGAAGCGGTTTGTCTTAAAAGCATGCTACATGCAAGTTGAAAATGTGTTGTTATGGTTCTTCAGTTTCAGAAGAAATACTGAAGTTCTGAGAACTTGATATAACTTGATATAAATAGTAAAACATTATTGGGACATAGGCATTTCCCCCCCCCCCCCCAATTGTTGCTGTGTGTCAGTCTTGTCAGTCTCAATTTGTTAAGATACACCACTTCTATTTTTGTGTTACAAAAATTAAGAGATTTGAATTAAATATGTAGTGTCTAAAAGCTGTTGGAATATTTGTTTTACATTTCAATGTTGTCCTATCCTAATGGGGTCAAGGTTTTGGTTATTTCCTAATGGAATTGGGGTAATAAAAAGTTACAATATTGGGAAAAGTTGATTAAATGTAATCACTGTCTGATAAAGGGATTACTGTTAATAAAAGGAAGCATAGTTCAATGATCGAGCACATAATGACAAGGAGAACATTTGGGGCCAGTTACTACGGTAGCACTTCAAGGATTAATAGAAAAGACATCTTCCCTAAAAACTGCTGGTTAGTATTAACAGTACTTAACTAGTTGCATCAGTAGATCCATTTAATGCAAGGATGCTTCCAGTATTTCTATTTTTATATGTTGCTCTTCTGAAACAGAATGACTTGGTAATCTTCACAACCCTGCAGAGTAGGCCAGTATTTTTAATTCCATATTGCAGATGGAGGACCGCATTTTTGAGTGTTCATAGTTGCATATTTATTTTTTATTTATTTAAACAATTTACATCTTTACTTCAGCAACTCTTTACATTTCACAGCACTTCTAATATCAGTAATATCAATATTAAGGTAACTGTTCACTTATATTATCTGTCCTGATGTATCTTTTCTGGGGTATTTCTTTTGAAATAGTCTTTTGGGTACAGTACATTAGTTATTGTAGATCAGATGCAATTCCTTTTATGGACCTTGCACTATGCATTCTGTATAATGTGAAAGAAGGTCCAAATTATTGCTAATGTAACTTTATTCCATATTCTTGCCATCCCCTGGTGTCTTTTAAAGTCCATTCTTCTTCTCATTAAGTATTGATGTAAACATTATATTTCCTTTTTCCAAGTAAAATTCATTTATATAAACGTGTATATTTACACATCAGTGATGTTGAAATGAAAATTAAGTCTGTTAAGATAACTTCATTTATTGCATTCATTATTTTCCAATCAGTTGCCTCCTATTTATGTATTTCCTTTAATTTAGTTTTTCTACTATAGGACCAAAGGAAAACATATATAACATAGAAAATTCATAATTATAATATTCAACTTTTTATTTTTATGAAAATGTCATGGCTCTATTACAAATTTTGAGAGCTAATAGAAAATATAGTAATACTTTTCTCCAGAAATATAACTCACAAATATTCCAAAAGAAGTTTGCCTTGCAGCAAACTGATGATAATATATACTAAACCCCAGGACACCTTTATTCCAATTTGTTTGCCTGATGTCACTAGGGCAGTTTGTTTAAAAGAAGTGTAAAAGAGAATTAAATGGGAGAGTAGTTTAGGCTTTGCCTTGCAAAAAGGGCAAGATAACAATTGTGCCTTTTAAAGTGTTATTTGTAAAGTTATCAGACCATTTAACATGCAGTTCTTTTCTTGTGCAGAAAGGATTAGTTCTGCTTTTAATTCCACCCAACTCCATGGCTGCAAATAAGTTGGAAGATATGATCCAGGATCTCCTGAATGATTTTGGTGTTGGGGTTGGCTATCTGGTATATTTAAAATAAATTAATTTTTTTTTTTGTTCATGGATCTGTAAAATTTCACATAATTTGGCAATGTTTATATAAGTAATTATGTAACAGTGTTTTGCACAATTTGGGGCCTGAAAGCATTTCTTAACAAAAAGTATAATAGGAATCCAAAGGTGAGAGAAAAGATTTTGAAATAGTGAGAAGCAAAGGAGAATTTGGTCTGGAGCAACAATTCCTAATCTGGTTGTCCTCTAGATATATAAACTTGAACTCCTAGAATTCTTAATGAAAGCCAGGTTAGTTGAGGGAGTCTGAGCTTGAGAAGGTTTGTCAACCTGAAGTCATAAATACAGCAGGAGAATTACATTTTCCTTTTATGAGATACAAAAAAGCAGTGCTATAAAACTTGGATTAATATTGAAAACAGGCAAAAGGACTCCTGTTGACCGCCAGAAAGGTGGATGAAGTGAGAAAGAAAGGATCAAAAGTTTTTTTTATTACATTTCACTCAGAAGTAATTTATGTCACTTGAAGGAGGGGGATGGAAAAGTTTGAGAAGTTAGAATTGAGTTGCTATAACTCTTATGCAGGGAACTCAGAAGTAAACCTTATTGAAGTAAGCTGGACAAGATTTTGGAATCACCTCAATGGTGAGTTGATTTTGCTTTTGCAGCTAGTACTTTGAGTTGGTGACAATCCTGGTCTCTTTAAGTTTTGGAGGTGATTCCTACCTTGGAACAGGTTTGTCTGCTCCTGCACATAACATAGTAATATTTTAAAGCCAGCTTTATTTTTGCTTTATTTCAAGAAATGAAAAGCTCCATGTAATGTACTAAACTAACCTTGGTTTGATTGTTGCAATCTAAACCAAACTTTTTTTTTTTGTACCAGTCCCATCTGTAGGAAGTGTGTAAGCATACAATTTTCTATAGAAGTATATAGCTTTCACTCAGGACAGTGTTCAATTTGGATATAAATGCATGTATAAGTGAAAACCACAAGTTTTATTGAAAAACTACTATGGAATGCTTTTCTTTTACTGTAACAATAAACAGTTTATTTTAAAAAAAAGTTTAGAAACAACTGCTTTCATGTTCAAAATACTTAAAATTATCCAGATTTGTATAATCTGAAAAGATTTATTTTTTTCTTTCAAATCATATTGGGGGTCATTCTTTTTGGCAGTTAACATTCGCAACAAACTTGTAAGTTGAGAACATGAGCACACTAATAATGTCTTTTTATTGTTAATTTACTCATTACTCATCTGTGAATTTCATGTGTGACTAGAGCAATTTGAGTACAGCTGAGATACTGTGAACTTAGTATTTTCAGCACCAAGTTGTTAAGATGTTATAGTATCCTTTCTCATGTAAACTATGGCCAAACAATAGCAAATGTATTTATTTTAGAAGCAAAGTATTTGCATTTTCACTTTTAATTTACTGAAATTTTTGTTTTGAATGCATTGTTACATTTTGCAAACATATTGTACTGGAATTCAAATTTCATATTTCTAAATCAGTAATAATAGAATATATAATCCTTAGAACATCTTAGAATCAGATCTAAATGATTTTACTAGACTTCAGTTTTATTATTTTAACATTCTGGAACCAAAGCTGTATAAGAAAAAATGTTGTTGAAGCAAAAATGAGAGAAGCTAAAATGCCTCACAAAAATAGAAAAGGGTCTTTACCTTTTGCTTTCTCATCAAAACATAACCCATCTAAAATATGCTATGAAAGTAAAAATTAAAACAAAACTATCTAAATGGATAAAACCTGTTCTAAAAGGAAACAATTAAGTATGGGCTAAAAATGCAGTTTTATAGAATACCAAAAAGGACAACTCAGGGAAAATAATAGGTTTTCCAGCTTGCCTTTCAAAAAAACCCTGTGTTTCATCTCAAAAAAGTGTTTCCGTTGGCCATTCTTTCCTAATCTTGTGCCTTTCAGTTGTGTTGGTTGATTGCTCCTTAGGAGCCATAGCTGTCTTGATTGAATAATTTGCTGCTGCTCTGGGGAGAGGGAAAGTGCAGTTTTATGGGTTTTATGTTGTGGATTTTAATGTTGTAAGTCATCCAGCACAGAGTCAGTGTGTGTGAGTTGGGCAGCCATATAAATCTGTTTAATAAATACAATCCAATCTCAAAAAAAACAACGAGAGCAGAATTCTGGATAAGGTTACAGCCAAAAGAAATGATTTTCCATTAAAAATCTATAAACTGATGTGCTACTGCCTGGTCCAAACAACTTCTACAAATGATTCCTAAAGCACTACTGGCAGTCTCCCAAACAATTGGCCAGACCAAATTAATACTACCTGGAACTGACTGAAGCTCTTAGCCATGACTGCAGGTTACCATGCAGAGATATCTGTGTTTCAAAACTTAAAGAATGCAGATGCTAGATGAAGCCTTCAACCTTGGAGGGTATCATATTTTTGGAGAAGTCCCTAAAAGATCTTGCTCAAAGTTAAGGAGAAGAAAGAAGTCCTTCCAGCCCACCTGTATTGGTGGCTACTGCAGGTAGTCTGCTGGGGTCCAAACTTAAATTCTTTTCATCCCTGGTCTAGAACCAGAGGTAGAAGAGAATCCAGAGTCCCTTGGAAGGGAACTGAATTGAAGCAAAAAAAGATGCAGCAATAACCCAACCATTTATGTTCTGACAAAATCTATCAAGAAAACATGGAAATTGTTTTTGGCAGAGGCTTTAGTTGCCAAGATCTTTTGAAAGCGGCTCTCGAGATTCCCTTTTTCTCTACAGATAGTTATCTGGATTCCTCCTAAGTGCAGATGAGTTTTTTCACTGAACATAGAGTCAGTTCTGTAGTACATTTTTTTTCCACCTATGTTTTTTAATCCTATGCTTCAAAGTTCTAAATTCTGCTTGTCTGTCTCTTAACTTACTGTTCTCTACTGCCATCTGTAGACCTTGATCTTGCTTGCCAGAAGCGTGGGAGAGTAAATCTCAGAAAAGATCATCTCTTGTCCATTATAGGAAAAATCTTTATGAAAATCCTGTGTTCCAGTTAAAATATGTGGAAGGATATTTATTTATTTGTTTGATTGTTTGTTTAGTGTATGGCATCTACAGAGGTCATGCAATCACTGATACGATGGAAGGACATTTGTAATAGAGTATCTATGCATCTTGAAATTAAAAAATAGACCTGGCAAAGTATGTCATATATTATGTATTTATTTTATTGGTTTATCAGCCATCTCTGTTTCTGTGACAGCTCTAGACAAATACACAGTCGTGTAGTAAATATGTCCTTAAAACCAAAACAAAAGGTTAATCATAGCAACTTTTAACAACTCACATTGGAGAAACCATAAATACTAATATAACCATCAATCAAATTCAGAAACCAGATCCCAAATTATGCTGCTTTCGGATCTGCTGAAAGAGCCAGATCTTCAGAGGTTTCCTAAAAGCCAGCAGGGACATGGCCATGTGGATATCCATGAGAAATGTTGTTCCTGAGGGCAGGGGTGGCCAGAGAGAAGGCCCCTCTCCAAGGCCCCATAACACAATCTATAAGAAAAGTCTGAAGAATGTGATATATTACATATTTCAGTAAAGTAAGAAAGAATCTGAACTCTACACAAACTTTAAAAGGAATGAATTTGTGAATGAATCAGCCCTGGAGATCAGTGAGATGACAGGTGCCCAATGACCATCCATACATGTTGAGGTATACAAGCATTTCCTTCTTTTGATTATTTTCTACCTGTATGGAATTGCTTTGTAGAATGGTGGCCTATCTTCAGATCAGCAAAACAAAAACAAAAAAAACCCTGAAGCTGGATTCACACATTGTGCTAAACTTGTCTTTGACTTAAAATATGTCAACCCAAACATTAAGGGGTATTCAGATAACAATGGATTAGTATGGTAAATATATGAAACTTACTGAAGAGACATCACATAATAAAGAGTTAAAAAGTTGGGTTAATATATTCTTGTTTATCTTTAAAGAACAATCAAATGAACTTTTTTTTCTTTTTCTCATTCTATTTAGATTAGAAATGTGTGTGTAAAACAACATGGTCATCTTTTTTTTCAAATGTAGGATTAGAAATACTATAAACTACTTCCAGTTCTGGGAAATACAGTCCATTTCTCTAAATGGAAGAAATATCCCTGGCTTTTTTTGGAGCAACCCATTTTGCAGAACACTTGGGGAAAAACAGAACTTTTGGGAACGAAAATACACTATTCTATATATCCCAAGTAAGAGCCTGGATAGATCAGAACGATTAGAAAGTCATGAATTTTACAAAAGTTATAAAAAAACTTTTTTTTTCTTTTGGGAAAATACGACAGTGGGGATGGGGAATTAGCTCTCATTACATTGGAAATGAAATTACTCATAACTTTTACTATAGCAAGGGAACAAATCAAACACTTTTTACATTCTGGCCTGGTTGATTGCAAATGAATCTTGACAGTGTCTCCAATTGTTCACAAGTTCCACTTGAACAAAGGCAAATCAATACCATTCCTTAAATCAATTCTTATGGAAGGCAGTGTATCCAAAGTTATTGATATTATTGTGCCTAACATTGACCACAGACTTCCCACGCAATACTTTGAATGGCTCTCCATTTTTCTTAGTGAATTTGCCAGACCTGACAAAGCATATTTATATTAATAGCATTATGGCTTTTATGTGAGATTGGACAGATTGTACCGACTTGCGTCACTTGCTGCTCTTACTGGGTTGACAACAGATAGTGCTGGTGGCGTGTCTGCTTTTTAATTGCTTCTACTTCTAGAATGTATGAAGAAAATAGAATATCCAAAGCTGAATGGTGTGGCTATTGCACTTACAAGCAAGCTGATCAAACTGTTACTACTGCTTATCTTACAGGAGATTAATATATGGTATCTAGAATCATTTGTTCATATCCACTTACAATTATAAGAAATGGTAAACAAAGGTTATAATGTTTTATTTGAACAGAAATGTTTTGTGTTCAGGGACAGACCTCAAACTTCTTCCTAAAACGATAATCTTTCTTTTAAACGTTAACAGGTGGAGAAGCAAGGCCTGGTCCAAGTGGCAGCATAGGGTGCTTCAATCTGTGGAATGTCTTCAGGTATGAAAAATTAACCACAAATCTCTGATGGGTTGAATCTAAAATATATTAAATTGTAAAATAATATGAGGATAGAGAAAATTACTCCAGAAGGGAGGATAAGATTGATTTGCATAAGATCTTTCTCTTGTTTAATGAGAACTTTTGGAAAAAGTCTCATGCACCATGTCTATGTAGATACAATAGATTATACCATTTCTTCCCTTGCATTCTCAGGGAAGATAACAAATACGGTGGGTCATAACTCAAAAAATTAGGCCAACAAATAAATTCAGGTGCTGCCTCAGGAATGTAGAGACTTTACAACAGGTTTCCTTAAGGGCAGTTGAATGAAATGCACTATTTTGAAAAAAACTAAAAACAGAATTAGAAAATCACAAGCAGAATTTAATAATTTGATTTAAGTCAAAATCACATTCACAGAATGCCAAACTCTCTGATTTGCCAATACAGGAGAATATGTATAGCTCAGAGTTGAAATGTGGGGTCCTTGGTGCTCTCTGCGCTTGCATTGATGATGTTTGAGTAATGAAACCTGCAGAAAATAACCAAGCTCAGAGAGTACCAAGGATCCTTCATTTTTGATTTGCACACAGTGCCAAGCAGTTTTGCATCCAGTTGTTGTTGTTGTTGTTTTTGTTAAATTCAACTTGGGTACTTTGAATGTCACACGATGAAAAAAGTAAAAAGTTGACAACTCAGGTAGGGAATTTTACATTGATTGCATCCTTAGTTTGCAGAAAACAGGGCTTGGGGGTCTCAGATTTATTCACGGAATGCTTGGTTCTAATTTTATCTTTTCCACAGCTGCATAGATTTGAGAGGAGGCTGGTTTGAGCACTGTTACTTTCTGTGTTTAATGCACCCCTTTCAGCAAGCCTTCCGTAGATTTCTTCATTTCACTATCTATTGTTATGAATTGTCCTAGAAAGATAAATTTGAACATCGCTCAGTTTCACTGTTGCTCATGGTGTGGTATTTCACCACAAATCATGATTTAATTTTCAATGCTCAGTATGACTGAAATCCAAGGAGTGGCTTGCCTACAGTGATAAACAATTTTTCAAAAACCACAAACCCATATGGTGAGCAATTCCTCATTTGAGATGCTTCTTAAAGCAATATAAGCACAAGATGAGTCTATTTCATTATATTCAATTTTGCTTTGGGCTGGAAAAACCAAAGAAAATTGCATGCCTAGATGGTAAGTAATTGATGACATTGCTTAGCATCTTAAGACACATCTGTTAAAGCACCAGCTTTAGCAGGCTTTGGAGCTTGAAGTAGCCTTAGTGCTAAACGTAACGTAGCAGGTGGTTCCATATTTTATATGCAAAACTTTAGAAAATATGTCTGTTTCTTTTATTTATATAGCAGGATTATTCACCAGATAACCCCAAACTCTAGTGTTTGTACTGAGAATTGGATAATAGAGAAGAAGGAAATGTTCTGTTCTTAATTAAACCAACCAAAATCACCCAAAGGTGCTTTTTTCGAGAGGCAACTGGACTTTCTGGTTTTTCTTTGAAGACGTTTTGTTTTTTATCCAAGAAGCTTCTTGGAAAAACCAGAAAGTCCAGTTGCCTCTTGAAAAAAGCATCTTTGGGACAACCATGACCTGGATGACTGAGAATCTCTATAGATATTTAGCAACCAGAATCACAGTGCAATTTTTTTGACCTCTGCAGTTTGAAGACAAAACGGATGAAGTGTTTGGTAACACAGAAGAAGAACGTGAGTATGCAATCATTTGCTCATGAAATATTTCCTTCACCCATTTTGTTTGTGTGTACAGTATGTATGTATGAGTTACAAATGTTTCTGTTAAGATCATCCAAAAGTCCAGGCACCTGTAAATGCTACATATGCTGGTAAAGATGAGAAAGGTTTTTCACTATTACCGTAGTTATTTTTCACAGAGTGTGAGAAAAGTCTAATTGAAAATGGGGGACTGAGGACTGGAAAGAATTTAATAAAAGTTGTACACATAATTTAAAAAGTGCACATTATGAATAACTTCCTCTCAAAAATATCATAGTCTTTCAGAGAACTCAATTGGTAATATGTTTAGGTCAGACAAATCACGTTAAAAAAAGTATGAGTAAGTTCAGCTATATGTTATAGCTGACTCTAAATGAGTGCTTTTTTTTTTTAAAGACATCCCGTTGTCTTCCCCTCTTTAGGTGCAAACATTATAGATTCTGAGATGTCTGAGAAGACAGTCCACAACCTCAGTCCTGCTTTTGACAGCATCCCCTACAGAATGCAGAACCGGACAGGATCCACCAACTCTTTGCTGGATGACAGTGATTATTTCCTGAACTCAGGAGACCTTGCAGGAATTCCTGTGGTTGGGAGTGACAACGAGGAAGAGCAGACTTTTGCTCCAAAGGATGGTCTCTCTTCTGCCCTTCGCTCTGAAGATAGCCGGGCAGATGGGAGGAGGGTCCGGGATCATGTGGTGGACAATGAAAAAGACACCCAAATGCAAAACATGATCCAGAAGGATCTCTCTCCCCCTTTTGACAAGGGACCCTCTGTGTTTAAATCCCTGCGGAAAGACTTTAGCATTGCAAGAGATGATAGTAAAGACACTTTTTTGACAAAGGAGAAAACCAGAGAAGGATCTTTCCAAGAACGTGACAAACGTTTGGAAAAAATGCCGAAAGAGCTAGATTCCAGATTGAAAAGCAGTTTGCTTGATAAATCAGGTAATATTATTCACTCAGTTTTACTAGGAGAGTTCAGAGCTCCTACTTTTTTCAGGAACTGGCTCATACTTCAAGCTCAGGATAACATGGATTCTTCTTTTTCAACTAGCATGGGACTTCAGCCATTGTGGGGTTTCGTTTGCAACGAATCCTAGTTAGCCTAGCATATTATGAGAACCAGATCAGTGAGACATCGACAAAGATCTTCCCTGTAAATCATGGTGGTTCAGTGTTTTGGCTTGCTTGGGCCACATTGAGTGAAGAGGAATTGTCTGGGTCCGTATCAGTGGTGACATTCAAATTTTTCCCTACCGGTTCTGTGGGCGTGGCTTGGTGGGGTCCTGTGACTGAGTGGGCGTGGCCAACTCGATGTCACTCACGCCCACTCAGTCACATGACCCTCCCCCACCAAGCCACGCCCACAGAACCCGGTAGGAAAAAATGTGTGTATGAGCATGAGAAGGGCTCATAGTGAATGCTGTGGCAGAGAGAAGCCGAACTTTCCTCCCTCCATTCACAACGGAGCTGCTGCTCCCTTTATAGTCCCCTCCCGGTCCCCTCCCCCCCGGGGGTCGAAGTACCTTAAAGGGACAGACTGCAGCAGCTCCGCTGTGAATGGAGGGAGAAAAGTTCGGATTCTCTCTGCTGCAGCATTTAATGTTGAAGGCTGTGGCAGAGAGA
>QLTV01002567.1:3029772-3044435 GCA_003457575.1 Thermophis baileyi
TAGTCAAAAGTGTTTGTGAAGGTTAACAAGCACTTTGGGGAGAAACTCTGAACTTGAATGATCACTAAACCTATTTTAGTTTGGACCAGTGTGTGTGTGTGTGTCATTTCTGGGGGTTTGCTACGCTGGGGCACAACAAAATGGTGCATAGAGGACCCCAAAATAATCAGCCACTCCTATGCAACATAGGAATTTTAAATGCAGGAAAAGGCATTTCACAGATCGGGATATTTACAACAGGACTCTCATATGTCGCTGATTGCACTGGGGTTAAGTGGTGTGTATTCTAGATAGGGGCTTGGGTGCTTCTGGTTACAGCAGCTGGAATTTCATCTGTGGCCATTTTGTTTCAGGATTATGGCCAGCAGCCAAAAACTCAGGAAGGGGAACTGAAAATCAGTGCTGTGTTTTCTGTCAGTGGCAGCCCTCTCGGTAAGGATCAAGATTTGTGCTGGGTGGGAGTTAACAGACATTTTGTGTCCATCGGTTGCTCGGAGAAACAATTTCACATGTTTTACATAAAGAAGACTAGCCCTCCGCAACATGGCATCTTCTAGAGGTGTAATGGGGTGTACTTACTTGGTTTATATCCTGCCTGGCCTGCAGGAGTTCAAGGTTGCATATGTGCCTGCCTCCCTTTATCTTCTCCCCACAGCTTTGTGAAATAGGTTGAGGTAAGAGAAAGTGGCTGGCCCAAAGTTAGTCAATGAGTTTCCATGCCTAAGTGTCGAATTAAAACTGGGTCTCCCTGGTCCTAAGTCAGAGGTGGGCTGCTACCGGTTCGGACCGGTTCAGGCGAACCGGTAGTTCCGCCCACCGGCTGGGCCCGCTCACCCGCCCCGGCGCTATCCTGTCCTATATATCTCACTCTGTGGCTCGCTCGCCCCGCCCATGCAGCCCAGCTGATTTCCACGCCTCGGCCGCTCTACTCACTGCGGCTGCCCAAGAAGGTGTGCTGGAAGCCGCGCGCATGAAATTGCCGTGTGTTTGAAGCCGCACGCTCACATTTTCGGTTCTGCACTAGGCAAACCAGTTGTTAAATTATGTGCAGCCCACCTCTGTCCTAAGTCAACACCACCACTCCATCATCCTTCCAGAATTCCCAGCCAAGTTAATTGTTTGGATCAGGAAAAGTTGGCCTGGAGAAATTTTGTAAGAAGTATGAAATAGGGGTTGTTGAATTTTTCTTTTTCATCTGTCAGGATTGGGGGGGGGGGGCGGGGAATGCATTTGCAGGCAGTGTAAAGTAAGTCTTAAAATGGGATTCCACAGATGAGAAGACAACCTCAGTAGCATTGTGTGTGTGTGTGTTCTCTTTTTGGCAAGCTCCGCAGCTGACCTCAGGTTTCCCACCTAACACGCCATCCTCTGGCATGAACAAGCTACTTCCTTCGGTCCCAAGTACGGCTGTTCGGGTGTCCTGTTCGGGATGCAAGAAGATCCTGCAGAAGGGGCAGACGGCGTATCAAAGAAAGGGCTCTACTCAGCTCTTCTGTTCCACACTGTGCCTCACGGGATACACTGTACCAGCTGCCCGACCACAACCTTTCACCAAGAAAACCTGTTCCAGCTGCTCAAAGTAAGGGCAGATAAAGGACTCACTCAACGCTCACCTGGTCCTAAAGGGCTTGGTAAAAATAGCAGGGGAGAATGTCAATCAAAGGGTGGGATCATCCAGAGGTCATCTGGAATCCAACCTTTGGATTCCTTATACGTTTTACTCTCTGCCTCTGGACTTGCAGCATAGTCAGGGTTAAAGCATCATGGCCAGCCTGCCACAGGGCTTTAACCCAAAGGGTGGTGCAGTTACATTTTGTAGTGCTTTGATTTTCTTCTAGTAAAGCAGAGCCTGTTAAAATCCTTTACAGTGCACCTCTGGGATATATAATGCTGGATAAATGAGGCAGCGCTTTGCCAGAATTAAGTCCACCAGTCTGGTCCAGTCTCCCAGAGTGTCTGTTGCAGCGACCCCTCCTTCTGTGGTTCATGGGGTAGCGACCAGGCCATAGGTCGTCTTAGTGGTAGATCTTGTTTTATGGAATGCCCTTCCCTAGTATTTCATAAGGAGACCAAAGCAGTTTTACTCCAGGACGCATTTGACCCTTGGTCTAGTTTGTTTAGTTTTATGGAAAGCTCTGGTATTTGCTACTTCCTGTTTTATGATACCATTTAATTTTGTATACTTTTGTTCTTCATTTGTATGTTGGCCTTGTTGTGTCCCACTCCTATGCCCATTCTCTTTAAGATTGGTGGGTGACTGTAATCAATCCAGGAGTTTTTGGGTAAATAAAAGTTGATTAATTAAAGTAACAATTGATTGTCTCACTTTGATAAACTTTCTTAGCCTAGTGTAGAATGCTGGCTGGATTCTTGTTATTATTATCCCATATATATCCTGGGGACATAACTGAATATTGGTATTTCAATTTCATATAATAGTATTTACTGCACACCTGCTGTGGCCTAGAGGTGGAGCTCTTGCCTCACAATCAGGAGGTTGTGAGTTCGATCCTAGGTAGAGGCAGATGTAAGGGTCTCCTGCTTGGGCAGGGGGTTGGACTAGATGACCTGCAAGGTACCTTCCAACTCTGTTAATCTGTTATTTGTGTCATCTGCCTTTGGTACTTTTCCCATATTATCTTCTCAGTTAAAAAAAAAAACCATGAAGGGTGCATCCCTGCAAAATCCTAGAAATACGCACACTATCTCAAACGTCTCTGCGTGGTCTCATTTTGCTCCAGGGAATCAGGGGACCTGGCAGGATTCCAATTCAGCTGGTGGGTGGCATTGAGCGAACGGCATTCTTGGCACCAATGATACTGTATCCGCTGAATTAAAGTGAATTACCAGACCAGTGATTCCACTGCTTGGCCTCCTTCGTCGTGTTCGGATTACAACTTCCGTGCTGTTTGAGAAACCTGCAAGTTGCAGATCCAATTCACTGGGAGTTGGCCGAGCGCCAGCGGCATTACAGATAACAGCCACTGCTTTTGTTCTGTGCGGATCCGTTATTTCCAAGTCTGAAAAAAGTTAACTCTCCTCCTTTCTCTCTATCTGTTTAGGGACATCCTGCATCCAAAAGATGTGATTACAGCTCAGTTTGACAATACAAATCCCAGCAAGGATTTCTGTAGCCAGTCCTGTCTTTCCGTGTATGAGTTGAAAAGGAAGCCTGTTGTCACCATCCATACAAACAGTATCTCCACCAAATGCAGCATGTGCCAGAAGAATGCAGTGGTAACCATCTTGGCTAGTCTTCCCTTGTTCTGAATGTTTGGGGGGGGGGTTACATTCTGAGTTGGCTGCCTTTAGAGGTTAGAGCCATCACGTTCAGCGCACGTTCAGCGACAAAGCTCCTCAGGTTGCTTTGATGAAGCCATTAAACCTACTGAACTTTATGAGTGAATTTTTGATAAAAGCGTATTGCCTGTGCGCCTGAACTGAAGAAAAGGCAAAAGATAACAAGGAACCATCTGCAGCTCTGCAGAAGAACCTGATTAGCAATTGTGTCGGTTTTTGTAAGATGTTTCTTGCAACTACATCAGTAGGAGATGACTAGGCTGAGCCCGAGGACATCTTCAATTTGGAATTGCTATGCTCCCACAAGAGACCCAAGTCCAACCTCCTCCCTTTAATTCTGTTGACTCTTATCTAGCGCCAGTTTGCTTTGACCGTTAGTAGATCAGATTCTTGTGTATAGGTAGCATGGAATAAACTCATAGTACTTTTGAACTCTTTCCCAGCTCCTGGTTTCTTGCACCCTGACAGAATCTTACATACAGATATAGATGTTGCTTTTCTGAGTTAAGTTTAAGAGGCATAACCCTTTCCTTTCCTTTCCTTTCCTTTCCTTTCCTTTCCTTTCCTTTCCTTTCCTTTCCTTTCCTCCTTTCCTCTTCCTTTCCTCCTTTCTTCTTCCTTTCCTCTCCTTTCCTTTCCTGTTTCCTTTCCTTTCCTGTTTCCTTTCCTTTCCTGTTTCCTTTCCTCTTCTTTCCTCTTCTTTCCTTTCCTTTCCTTTCCTTTCCTTTCCTTTCCTTTCCTTTCCTTTCCTTTCCTTTCCTTTCCTTTCCTTCCCTTCCCTTCCCTTCCCTTCCCTTCCCTTCCCTTCCCTTCCCTTCCCTTCCCTGAAGATTAATTCCATCTTACCATATCTCATCTGTAACTTCTGTATAAAATAGATGACAGAGGTGAGTTTTTGGACCTTTTAAGAGTTTGATGGCGCAGTGGTTAGAATGCAGTATTATTGCAGGCTAACTCTGCCCACAGCCTGGAGTTCGATCCTGACGGGGCTCGAGGTTGACTCAACTTTCCATCCTTCTGAAGTTGGTAAAATGAGGACCCAGATTTGTTGGGGGCAATTGGCTGACATTGCAAACCATTCAGAGAGTGCTGTAAAGCACTATGGAGCGGTATATAAATCTATTGTTATTATTTTAAAGTTCATACTTACCAATATGCAAATTATATTCAGTTCTTACTCTTTTAGTCTGCCTTGAACAAAGGGAAAAATAGAAGTATTGAACTGGTTGAACCAGTGTCTGGATTCAGTAAAGAAAGTGATGCTTAATCCAGACTCAACCAGATAAAGCAGAGGTCCCCAAACTTGGCAACTTTAAGACTTGTGGACTTCAACTCCCAGAATTTTCCAGCCAGCTATGCTGGCTGGAGAATTCTGGGAGTTGAAGTCCACAAGTCTTAAAGTTGCCAAGTTTGAAGACCTCTGAGATAAAGTACTCAAAATCAGTAGGCTGACTGATCCAATGATGGGGCATCATATTATTATGAATAAGGTAACAACTCCCTCCAAAAATAAAATACACAGTCAAGGATGCTCCTTGGATTCGGGCAGTTTTTGGTCTCTCAGATGCAACATGTGAGAGGAAACCCTGACCCAGTTTCAGCTGATGGGCTCAAACCATGTTTAGACAAGAATAGACTGTTCCAAATTGCTCTGTGTTTATAAGAAAAAATTATCAGAAGTAATAAAAATCAATACTTTAAATAGGTTCTTTTAATCTGATGTTCATCCCATAGATTTGAAGAATTTTTGTTAAAAAAAATCTGTGTAAGATGAATTATCTTTAAAAAAAGAAATTAACCAGTTCTCAAGAGAGTCTTAATTGCACCTCATTTAGAGACCCCAAATAATCTTCCCCTAACTGTCTCTGTGACAACTGAAATGATCCACTCATTTAGTAAGAAGCAGACAGTTCGTTCTTAATATTTAGTGACAAAAATCCAAACTTGGCAATAAAGCATTTATTTCCATGGCTTGTCAGAGTTTGTTAACACATTCATAAGCCCCCAATAATTATTTTTAAACATTATGTCTGCTCTTAGCAACATACTTCAATATTAAACATTTAGCCTTGGGTATATTTGGGGATAAGCTCCAATGAGTTTTGCAGCACCTATAGCACAAAAGCTGGCATAATAACCTTCGATGTATGCAATTCATTGCATTAGATTCAGATTTAGTCATACTTAGAACATTGTAATCAGCAAGAGGAGTTTCACTTTCAGTGGAGCTATTCTAAACATTACAACAGAGCTGTGCAAATTGTTTTGAATTCAAAACACTTCAAGCTTGAAACTTTTACGCTTGAGGGGGCTGTTTTGGCCTTACGTGATGAATTTTAGAGCAGCTGCAGAATGGTCAAGAGAGTATCAGGATTGCTTCCAGTAAGAAAAGCTGCTTTGAACTTGAATCATGGGGTTCTGGCAGGGGTGACATGCTCCCGGTTCGGGCGTGGTCGGAGAATCGGAAGCGACGGCAGCGCAAGGCTTCTCCCACCCGCCCGGACGCCGCCATTTGGGTTTTTTTACCCTCTGCGCATGCACAGAACGCTTTGCGCATGCACAGAGGGTAAAAAAACCCAAATGGCGGCGTCTGGGCGGGCGAAGCCTCGCGCTGCTGTCGCTTCCGGTTCTCCGACCACCGGCAGGCAGGCAGGCCCGAACCGGGAGCATTTCACCCCTGGGTTCTGGGCTTAAAGCATTTTGAATTTGGAACGTTTTGCATTCAAGGAGGCATCCAACCAGAAGTCCAGCTCCTAATATTGCATTTTTCCATGATAAAGTGCAAATGGGATTGAATTGAGACTCCACCTTTTTTCAGTTTATAGGTACTTTTCACTGGGTCCCGTTCTATACTGATGGGTGTGATAACACAATAGATGGGAAGTGTCGATTATATTTTGATCTCCGCCCCCCCCCCCCCAAACATTAAAGAGAAACTTTTAGGCTACTGCTAGAGATATTCGCTTCACTCATTGCTAATTTCTGTTTGTCCAGCTTTTTAGTTCGGTGCACTTCTTTTTTTAATTTTGTTTGTATCCCTCATACAAAGGACAAAGCAGTGTTCCATTTCCCTCCCCATTTAATCCCTGTCATGACCTCCTGGTTAGGCTGAGAGTTAGACTGGTCTTAAATCACCCAGGGGGTTTTATGTGGCTGAATAGAAACTCCAATCTGGCTGTCCCCAAGACCAGCCCAACATAAAATCGGTATTATACACTGGCTCAGATAAAGTCAATTTAAAACTCTTAAATGGTGTCTGGAATATGCTTATGCTGAACATTTCTAATGCCAGATGACAAAAAAAAAAAAAAAACCCCATAAATGTAATGGTAACCCTAAACTGAGCTCCGGCAGCAGCAGTAAATGATTATAATAAGTAGAAGTGTTCCTCACTTAACTTTGGTAATTGGACCAGCAATTTAATCCACTGCTAGGCGGTGCAGTCATAAAGTGTGTGACTGCACCGACTTATGACAGCAGTTGTGGCAGTCCTAGTTGCCGTTGTTCGGTGAATCACATCTAGTCACAGCATCCCATAGTCATATATTCACCATTTGTGACCTCCTGCCAGCTTTCCCAATGATTGCAAGTCAGTTTCTAAGAGCCTGAATCACAATCACATGACTGCAGGGATGCTGGGAGGGCCACAATTGCGAAGATCCGTTTTAAGTTCCTCTCATATAAGTGTGTCATAAGTTGCACTGGCTGCTGAACAAATGGTTGTTCCAGAAGGATTACCTGTCTGCAAGAAGTAGTTTAATTGGGCATCAGAATAGCTGCCGCTGTTGTAGTTCTTTGACAGTATTTTGCTAGTTTAAACTAAATTTCCCCAATCTGTTGCCTGATAGATATATTGTGCTTAACTTTCATCCGGCACGGCTACAGTTCTTATATTCTACAGTTTCCCAATCTGGATGCCCTCCTGATATGTAGAGTTCAACTCCCAGAATTCTCCCCACTAGCAAGTCTACACATCTAAGAATTGCTATTATTGGGAAATGTTGCTGTATTGGGATGCTTTGTTTGGGCTTGCTAAAGAAGGTGAGAGTTGTTAGTCGGACTTCCTGGGAAGCCCCCCACACCTGGAAAGGTTCCTTTTAGAGGTTTTTCAGCTTGGACCAAACCAAAATAGATTGAAAGCACTGCAGACTGGAGGATCAAGCAAGCTCATTGACCTGTCTTTGCATATCATAAATGGGGCTTTAATCTCTCCTGCTTTTTAAGAGTCATCCAGATCAGAACTGGTGACCCCAAAATGTTTGGGGGGGGTGTGTGTGAGAGAGAGAGGGAGGGGGGAGAGGGAGAGAGAGAAGCTCCTTTGATAGAAGGAAAACTCTGAGGTCGTTCTTCTGGCAATAACTGCCTTGCTTTTCCTACCTACAGATTCGGCATGAAGTGAATTACCAGAACGTTGTACACAAGCTTTGCAGCGATGCCTGCTTCTCCAAGTTTCGTTCCGCGAACAACCTGACCATGAACTGCTGTGAAAACTGTGGGGGCTACTGCTACAGTGCTTCGGGACAGTGTCACATGCTTCAGATAGAGGGGCAGTCCAAAAAGTTTTGTAGCTCAACATGCGTCACTGCCTACAAGCAGGTCTGGGTTTTCTCCCGCCTTCTAACTTTTGAAGAGCACATTTCTTTGCAAATAGGACTTTGCGTGTTAAGTTTCCTAAGGGATTGGGAAGGGTTCTAAGGAATGGGGAGGGCAGCTTCAAGACAGTCACTTCAATGTAAGAGGCTCTCTTGAGGCTGCATGTGGGAGGAGGCGCTGCCCATCGGGGGTGTATGTCAGATATGGTCCTTGACTTACGATCACAGTTGGCACCAGAATTTCCATGTCTAAGCAAGGCGATTGTTAAGTGAATCACGCCTGATGACATTTTTTGCCACGGTTCTTAAGCAAATCCCTGCAGTTGTTAAATGAATCATGCAGTCATTAAGCGAATCCGGCTTCTCCCATTGACTTTGCTTATCGGAAGCTGGCTGGGAAGGTTGCAAATGGAGATCGCATGACTCTGCAAAACTGCAGCCATCGTAAATACATGTCGGTTGCTAAGTGCCCAAATTTTGATCATGTGACCATGGGGATGCTACAACAGTTGTAAGTACGAGGACCAGTCACAAGTCATTTCCTTCAGTGCCATTATAACTTCGAACAGTTCCTAAACGAATGGCTGTAAATCGAAGACTACCTGTATTGGCTTGAGACGTCTTCTTCCATATCGGACAAATCCCTGCAAAGTAAAAAGTTGAGGAGATAACTGATAGCAAGCAGCAGCCCATTTCCAGTATTTTTCAAATCTTTTCAAAATCTTACTAATTTTAGGGGGAGTGGAGACCTCTCAATATTTTCCACAGTGTAAGAGACAAACATTTTCAAGGAAGAGATCTATCTGTCCTTGAGTGCTCTCCATATGAGGACCCCAATTTTTCAGGAATCTCATTGGTATAGAGATTCTGAATATATCAGGCTTGTGTCTGCTCCTGGGGTCAGTGTAAAAAGAGGGCAAAGATAGAGAGCTGACACCTGAAAAACACCTGATGAGAACGATTGGAAAAGGGAAATGAAGCCTTTTCTTTTCCAAACAGCATTCCTGGTATTCCCCACTTTACAATTTTCAGGGAAAAAAATACCTGGGCTTATGGGGAATGTATTGAGTCAAGAGGAAATTGTGTACAGGTAGCCCTCGATTTACGACCACAACTGAGTCCAACATTTCTGTTGTTAAACAAGACAGTTGTTAAGTGAGTTTTGCCCCCATTTTACGCCCTTTCTGGCCAGAGTTGTTAAGTGAATCCCTGCAGTTGTTAAGTTAGTAATACCGTGTTTCCCCGAAAACAAGACCCTGTCTTATATTTTTTTGAACCCTGAAATAAGCGCTTGGCCTCATTGCCATGCACTCAAAAACCCGATTGGGCTTATTATCAGGGGATGTCTTATTTTGGGGGAAACGGTGTGTGTGTGTGTGTGTGTGTGTACCGTGTTTCCCTGAAAATAAGACCCTGCCTTGTAAGCGCTTGGCCTCATTGCCATGCACTCAAAAGCCCGATTGGGCTTATTATCAGGGGATGTCTTATTTTGGGGAAAACGGTACCACTGTTAAAATGAATCTGGCTTCCCTAATTAACTTTGCTTGTCAGAAGGTCTCAAAAGCTGATCACATGACCCCGGGACACTGCAACCCTTACCCTGTTTCCCCCCAAAATAAGACATCCCCTGATAATAAGCCCAATCGGGCTTTTGAGTGCATGGCAATAAGGCCAAGCGCTTATTTCAGGGTTCAAAAAAATACAAGACAGGGTCTTATTTTCGGGGAAACACGGTAGATGCCAATTGCCAAGCGTCTGAACTTTGATCATGTGACCCACAGGGATGCTGCAATGGTCGCAAATATGAAAAATGGTCATAAGTCACTATTTCCGTGTTGTCGTAACTTCAAAAAGTCATTAAAGGAATGGTTGTAAGTCGAGGACTTCCCGTACTTTTCCCTCCATCTTATCATTTTTTCGATTAAGACTGAGCTCTCTATGAAGATGCAGAGTCCCTGCCTTTCATGTGATATAAACAACTGGGAGTAACTTTCTGTGGTCTGCCAAATCGAGAGAGCGCATGTTTCAGGTTAAATGAGCTTTTTCTCCTCGTATTGTTGTTTTATGTATGGTTCCTTTTTTTTTTTTTTCAGAAGTCTGCAAAAATTACCCCCTGTGCAATGTGTAAATCTCTGAGATCTTCAGCGGAGATGATTGAAAGCACAAATAATGTGGGGAAAACAGAGCTCTTTTGTTCCGTGAATTGCTTGTCGGCACACAGAGTCAAAGTGGTCACATCGTCAGGTAATTCACGTAATTTTCTCCGTAATTTCATATGTGTTCAGAAAGCAACAGGACAAGCATGTATTAAATTCGCTCTCTTTTCTTGGCACGTGTTGCTTAATTTATTTTTCCTGCCAGGTGTCCAGGTCCAGTGTAATAGCTGTAAAACCTCAGCCATCCCTCAGTATCATCTTGCAATGTCCGATGGAAGCATACGCAATTTTTGCAGCTATAGCTGTGTGGTGGCTTTTCAGGTACATCTTAAGTCTCGGTCTCTCTCCTTACTTTTTGATTGCATCGTTCTGAATACAGATGAGTCAGGGTAAGTGGAATGCGGGGATTTCTCAGGACAGAACCAAGCCGCATGTTCTGTCATACAGTATACACCTCCTTGCTAGCACTGATGATGTTACTTAGTTAGGGTAATGAAACATCGGCCAGAAAACAAGCAAGCTCAGAGAGCACCAGTGACCCCCTCAGTGTTATATACCCTTTGATGTGAAGAAAGCACATGTGGCTTTAATTCTCAAGGAAGCCACTAGAACTTGCCCCTGTTAACATTTTTAGACAGTTTTGTTAAATTTGTATATCAGAAGCCTTTCTGTTAGAGGGCTGACAGCCTTTGGGATGCTTGGAAGAGGCCAAGTTGTCCTGGTAAACAGAAGACTGGCAAAAAATATTGATCTCTCTTTAAGCTGTTGCAGCATGGACTTTCTATCCCTTCCACCGCCACAAACAGCTGGGTTGTAGGCCATATAATATGCAAGATTGCTCCATAGAAGTCTGTCAGAAGGTTACCCTATGGGACCTGCAAAACAGCCACTGGATGGCAGGAAGGAGGTAGAATTTTCTGAATTTCTTTGCTGCCATCTAGTGGTCCTATAGATGTTTGCAGCTAAGATACAATAGCCCCAGTTTTGATGGCTTATGGTTAGACTGTTTTAAGTCTCAGTTGGGTAGTATTGGAGGTGAATTGGACAGGGATAGGGCTTCATTGGGCAAATCTGCATTGGCTCCTCTCTTTATCGTTTCCAGAATTTGTTCAACAAGCCCACGGGAATGAACCCCTCCGTGGTACCCTTGTCGCAGGGCCAAGTGATTGTCAGCATTCCCTCAGGAGCGACGGTCTCTGCGGCGGGCAATACTACCTCAACCGTCTCTCCCAGCTCGGTCAGCAGCTCAGCCGCGGCCGGCCTCCAGAGGTTGGCTGCCCAGTCCCAGCAAGTCTCCCGCACCGTCGCCAAGCTCAGGTGTCAACACTGTAATCGTCTCTTTGCAACGAAGCCCGAAGTGCTCGACTACAGGGTAATTGGCACCTGCCATTGTTGTTGTTCACAGATGCCTTGACGTCGGAGAGATGAGGGCTGTAATTGTGGACAAGAAGCCTAGTGACAGGCAAGGTCGTGTGTATTCCATGCTTAGTTTCTCCCCCCCCCCTTTAAACCATAAAATTGTTTGCACCAACAAAAAAGTGAAGCTTGAGACTTGTGTGAATAACGCAGATTGTTCCTATTTGCATAATGTCTCCTTTTGCTAAGTCCTTATGCTAAATAACTACATTAAAAAAAATTATTCTGCAAACCTCTCACCCGTAAGGTAATTAATTCCCGTGGGGGGGGGGTATAGGACAATTTGCCATCGCCAACTCACCTTGGCCATCTCACCACAGCCAACTCATCACGGGACAATTCCAAATGGAATTACCTAATCCAGTCGTCCCAAAGGTGCTTTTTCAAGAGGCAACTGGACTTTCTGGTTTTTCTTTCAAGAGGTTTCGCTTCTCATTCAAGAAGCTTCTTCAGCTGAAGAAGCTTCTTGGATGAGAAGCGAAACGTCTTCAAAGAAAAACCAGACAGTCCAGTTGCCTCTTGAAAAAGCACCTTTGGGATAACCAGGACCTGGATAACTGAGAATCTCCATACCTAATCCAATAAATGTTATCCCCCACTGTCTGTTCGACATTATTTCCATTTTTGTCAATGGAAATAATGTTGAAGACATTGGGGATAGCATCGCATTGAGTTATCCCGCGTGGAATTGTCTTGCGGCGAGTTGGCTGGGACGAGTTGTCCCATTCTGTTTCCTGGAGGTTTTTGCAGCTCATAAAAGTGGCAAGTGACACACTTTTTTTTCCAGCTGCTGGGAATCTTCTTTTACCACTATTCTGTCTTCTGAGATTCAACAGGCATTGCTCACATGCTTTTTAACTAATCCCGTACAGCTCTTGGCTATGGATTTTTAATGACAGCTGTGAATTTTCATTTCTGAGCAGACTACAAACTGGCAGCTCTGCAAATGGCAGCCGGTAGTCTTGATTAATGACAGATCTTGGCAGGTTCTGGTGTGGGGTGTGGTGTTTGGTTTTTGTTTTTGTTTTTTGGTCTTTTAAATGGAAATATGTGAACTTGCGTTTCTTTGAGAGAAGCACACGATGGCATGTTCTTTTCTGAATTGGGCTCCATTATTTTATTTTATTTTTTTGCTTGATTGCAGGGCAAAATGTTCCAGTTTTGCGGCAAGACTTGTTGTGATGAATACAAAAAGATAAACTGTGTCATGTCAATGTGTGAATACTGCAAAATTGACAAGATTGTTAAAGAAACGGTGCGATTTTCAGGCATTGATAAATCATTCTGTAGTGAAGGTAAGAAAGCATGGGCCTAATTGCCATTCAGTTCCCAAGATAGGCAGCGGTGGAAATGGTAATTTTAATCATCATCTCTTCCGTATATGCTCGTGCATAAAATAAAAAGCTTTAACTTTCAAATTGCAAAAGAGTTTGGTTCTGAAATTGTTACACATTGGGGAGACGGTTGGAGAATTCTAAGTCATTGTCATTTGTTCTTTTTGGCTCTTTTTTCTAGGCTGCAAGTTGCTTTACAAGCATGACTTAGCCAAACGTTGGGGGAATCACTGTAAAATGTGCAGCTACTGTTTGCAAACCTCTCCAAAACTGGTTCAGAATCACTTTGGAGGCAAAGTGGAGGAATTCTGCTCAGAAGATTGCATGTCAAAGTTCACAGTTTTGTTTTATCAAGTAAGTTATCCTGGCACTCTTCAAATCTGTCTTCGATCGATTCTTCCTCTTGGAAAAACATTGCTTGAGCACAGCAGGGTATCTTTTATCACCGTTGAATTAATTGGGATAGAAAGTACTGCATCCTTAAGCATTGTCAGTGAGCCTTAGAATGTATCTTTTTTAGGTCAGCCTTACCTCTATGTATTCAATCTAAAATTTGTGCAAATGTTACATAATGACCTCTTATGGTACACAGGTAGTCCTCCTTTAACAACTACAGTTGGGACTTGCAACACTGTTGCTAAGTGTTCTGGCCATTAAGCGAAACTTCCTATGACTGTGACAGACTTACAAGCTCATTTCCACTGCGGTCTTTAAGCAGCTTAGCCAAAGACATTAAGTGAGACATCATGTGACCATAACTTGAGATTTTACCACCGGCTTTTCCATTGATTACGCTTGTCAGAATCTGGTTTTGAAGCATGCAACTGATGATCACGTGACCACAGGGTGCCGCAATGGTTCTGAGTGGGAGGACCAGTTGTAAAGTTACTATTCATTGCAGTCGTAACTTTGAACGGTTGCTAAACAGGGCATTCACTAAGCAAGGATTACTTGTATGTAATAATATATAGAAATAATTTAATGGTTTGTTTATTTACTCAGCACTGTGTGCTGTTCCAATTAGGTAGCTCCATACCAAACACAAAGTAAAGATTGCAAAGCATAATAGAGAATTATACCGCTGTATAACATTTCAGCAGCTAGCAGCTGGCTGATCTTATTTGCACTCGGCAGCTAAGCAAAGGTTTGCCTGTTTAGTACCTGAATAGGAGACTGTCCTGAACAGGGACCAAGAATTAGCAAGCAAGCAAATACAGGATGAAATGCGGCAATAAACAAAGATTGTGACTGAGGTTATATAGGCAGATCCATGTCGCTAGGAGTTATTCAACTCAAGGATCCATTTCATATATACAACACACAGAGTCCTGATTAATTGTCAGTCACATCAGAGGCCCGATAGCAGCTTACTAGCAGCAGGTGATGGAGAGATCTGTACTTCCCAATGGGTTATCAGATGGGATGGGAAAAAGGTGATTCAGTTACATGTAATTAGGCCTAGTGGTACCTTCATTGTCCCCTCGATTTAGGATTCTTGAGTCTCGTATTTTCCAAATGTGACAGAGAGAAAGAGAAAAAGAGAGAGATCTGATTTGGAATGAATGAATGAAAGAATGAAAGAATGAAAATATTGCAAATCAGAGAGATAATTTTTTATCTTTTTGACTGGGTCACTGCAGATAATTTGCATGAACAAAATTGTTTAAAACTGAAAACCATACAATAGAATCAAATATTGAAAAGTTGCCTTCTATCTCTTGTACCTCTTTCTCTATAGATGTCGAAATGTGATGGGTGCAAAAGGCAGGGAAAACTCAGCGAGTCCCTGAAGTGGCGGGGTGAAATCAAACATTTTTGCAACTTGCTTTGCATTTTGATGTTTTGCAACCAGCAGTGTGCATCAG
>QLTV01002567.1:3044553-3055976 GCA_003457575.1 Thermophis baileyi
AGTGAATCTGGTCCACATGGAGGTAGGGTATTAGATACCTGTGAGCATACCCTGTGAATTACTGAAGCTTCCGATGATGTACATTATTGCAAATTGGAACAGTTTTGGTATGTTTTCTTGATAGTAACTATGATGAGGTACAGATACTCCAAAGGGCATAATGGTTTGATGGTATGCTTCGAAGGAATGGGGGGGGCGGAGTTCTTTGTCTGTCCTCTTTCTACTCAATCATACTCTAGTCTAGGCCATGCTCAGGGGAATTGTGAAGTTGAAGTCCACATGTTTTAAATTGTCATGGTTGAGAAACACCGCCCTACAGAAGAGACAGCATATTTCCGATGGCATCCATTGCAATTATACTGTGTCACATTTTGCACTTGACTTTGATTCATTGACCAGCAAACTTCCCTAATGTTACCATGTGCTCTAGGTGTGGTAATTGACTCCAAAAATCTTAATAAAATATTAATTTTATTAAGACGGACCTTGATGATAGGTAATGCTCAAGGCTATAGGGGATTCAGCTGAGAGGATGGTAGCCACCTCTGCCTATTGCGGTAGCACGCCATCTCTCAGCTGCATGCACAACGGATTGTATCTCAGATGCAGTTCGCACAAAGACATCGCTAATTTGAAAGAACGTCACAGATCTATCTTGGGGATAGATATTCCCCCTGACGTTGCATACACTCTGATAGAATGCCCTAAACACATTTCGTCTGTATGTTGGATGTAGGTAGGCCTTTTTTAATGTCTATGTATAAACACTAGAGCAGGGGTCCTCAAACTTGGCAACTTTTAAGACTTGTGGACTTCAACTCCCAGAATTCTCCAGCCAGCATAGCCAAGTTTGAAGACCTCTGAGGTAGAGTCTTGCTGTCATTAACTATGTTCCAACTTGCTTTCCTTTTCCACCCAGCAAATGTTTCTATGACACCAACATCTTCAGCAGGGCCCCCTTTATCTCTCAGGAAGGACTCCACCCCAGTGATTGCAAATGTGGTGTCTCTTGCCAGCACGCCTGCTGCTCAGCCTACAGCCAACTCCAATAATGTCTTGCAAGGTAGGCAGTGGATGTGTCTTTTCTCCTCTACCTGTTAAACCCACACCTTCTGTTAACGTTGCTTCCCCGGATGCACGTTGACATGTTATTGCTCCAGTATGGAACTCTGTCTCTCAACCATGGCAACTTTAAGCTGTCTGGACTTTTGGGAGTTGAAGGTTAAAATTGCCACAGTTGAGAGATGCCAGTGTGGAATGAGAATGTTTGAATGAGCAAGCAAACATATAAGTGTGCTTTTGTGATCTGAAGCCCGGAATCGCTTTCAATGTTAAAAAGGAAGGAAGACTTTTTTTCTGTTTTTGTTTCCTCCTAACAGGTGCAGTTCCTACTGTAACAGCAAAAATAATTGGTGATGTAAGTTTTCCTGAAAATAATACCTCCTGATGAATTACACTTGTACTTATATTCTGACTTCATCACTATGTCATACATTGATTTTTCCCTCATTTCTTTTAATTTTTGATAAATATTTTTAAAATCCTTCCTTTCTTCCTCTTCCCTCCCTCCCTCCCTTCCTTCCTTCCTTCCTTCCTTCTTTTCCTTATGGCAACTTCAGCATAGTTTTAATTCATGGGATGAGTGTCCCTCAAACATCTTAGATTCCAACTCATCCCTGACCAGTATTACTAATAGGGAAAAAAATGTTGGGCTTGTGATTGCCTGTACTTGTGTTATATACATAGTGATGTTATAATGACCAGTGCTTTTTGCATTCACAAAATTAAGCTACGTTGTAGATACTTGTCATAACCTGGAAGGAAAAACTCCTTTGCTAGCTTCGATTCTCAAGCTTCCCTGGAAAGTGACTTTGTATGTTTGTTTAAGATTTCAATTTATATAGCTGCCCATCTCTCAGACTAGGCAGCGAACATAGGATTAAACAACTGGAGGAAGAGCATAAAATCACAATCACTTCATAACATAATAAGGACTTAATGGTACCCAAGTTCAGTCTAGCTTACACCATATAAACACGGAATCCCATTAACAGTCAAACCTCACTTCCTGGCCCTCATACCCAGGGGAATATGCAGTCTTAAACACTAAAGTGTTTTACCAAAAAATAAAGCAAGACACAAAATCATAGGCATAATTCTACCAGGAAGCGTCCTTAGAATGGACAGGACCCAGAACAGAAGGGAAGAGGAGGAGGCAGAGCAAACTAGTAACTGAGGCTTACTGGCCGTACTTCCTCTTGTCTAGATATCCCCCTTTTAAGGATGTGTAACAAACAGACTCTTGTTTTCTGACTTGAAACTAGGCAAGTACCCAGACAGATGCTTTGAAGCTCCCGCCCTCACAGCCACCCCGGCTCCTCAAGAACAAAGCCTTGCTGTGCAAGCCCATAACCCAGACCAAGGCCACTTCTTGCAAGCCTCATACGCAGCATAAGGAATGCCAAACCGGTAAGTAACAAACAAGGATTGGTTGCTGCTTAGGCTTGCAATGGTAAAAAAAAGGTTCAGCAGCAATGCACATCAGCTTTCAGCAAATTGGGACAATCTAAAGCAGGGGTCCCCAAACTTGGCAACTTTAAGACTTGTGGACTTCAATTCCCAGAATTCTCCAACCAGCTATGCTGGCTGGAGAATTCTGGGATTTGAAGTCCACAAGTCTTAAAGTTGCCAAGTTTGAAGACCTCTGATCTAAAGCATGCTGGCAGGGGGAATTCTGGGAGTTGGAAGTCCACACATTGCTGAAGTTGAGAAACACTATACTAAAATAATATTGGCAGAACGTGTAATTTAGCACAATTCTTGTTTAGGTTGTTGTTTAGCAGCGTGGCAGGGAGGAGGGAGAAGCGAACAAGAGGCTGGGATGCAAAAACTCCATTGTAAATACTTTTAGAAATTCCTGGGTGGGAAATACAGCCACATTGCACAATATCCCTAAGAATCCTAAAGTTGTTCTGATTTTGAGAAAGGAAACCCAGCAGTGACTGAGTCCTGTTGCCATAGATAAAGACAATAAGCCTCCATTGGCCTAAGAATGAGTCATCTGTTGCATTTGCCGGCCAGGGATTTATCTTGAAATAATGGCAATATGGGGGGGGGTGAGGGGGAAGGCCAATGAACAAGTAGGTATACCAAACGGGATGGTGAGTTGGGTACAGCCATAACAGTTAACAGAAAACAAGAATGTAACATGCTAAGAGAGATGAATGGACAGCTGCTTTTCTCCAAGAATCACACCTTTTCTTTTTAACACGGCAATGGAAAGAAGAGGAAGAGGAAGTTCCACCCAAAATCATTATGGTGCCTGTTCCTGTACCAGTGTTTGTGCCAATCCCACTTCATCTCTTCTCCCAGTACACACCAGTCCCTCTGGGATTGCCAGTCCCGGTGAGTGATGTGTGGGGTGCCTCTTTCTTCCAGCCAGGTTTCCAAGATGTGCTAGTGAAGGGTTGCACGAGTGGGCTTCTACCTGGCCAAGGTGCGGTGCCTTGGCATGACCCCTTGTCATTACAGGTGGCCCTTGACTTATGACCAGACACTTAACAAAGCTAAATAACTTCAAAATTACAAACCACCCGGATTCAAAGTTTCAACCAAACTTTGAAGGGATGGACTTGATTGAATCTCACTTTCTGCCGTTACCTGATCAAACTTCGGGCACTTGGCAACACGGCTGCATTTGCGGTCATTTGCAGTGTCCTGCAGTCAAGTGACTCACCCCCAGCCCCGTAGATTGAAACAGCCCCATCCCTTCGGTTGATGTCACACGATTGGATGGCTTTCTGTGACTAGACATTTGTGGCCCTTATCCCTCTCACATGGTATGATGAAATGTGCATCTGTGGGGGGAGGGGAGAGGAGAGATTTGACCAATGTAGATCTTTCCATGAAAGAGAACTGGATCAAGAGATTGCACAGTCCCGAGCTTGATGAGGGAGGTGGGAAGAGGTTCAGGATAACCATACCCTAGAACAGTGATGGCTAATCTTTTCCGGACCGAGTGCCCAAAGCGTGCGCATGAACCCCCAAAATGCAATGCGTGCGCGGCGCCCCGCATGCGCCCCATGCACGGCAGAGACCCGAAGACCAGCTGGCTGGCGGGAGGCACGCACATATGCGCGGCGGAGCTGAGCTGGGGCGACTGCTTGCATGCCCACAGAGAGGGCGCTGTGTGCCACCTCTGGCACGTGTGCCATAGGTTCGCCATCACTGCCCTAGAATCTCTCAGGAGCCATTTAATAACTTTAAAGGTTACAGCTTTAGTTTGGCAAGATTCTGTCCATAAGGTGTAAACAAATAAAGGACTCAATGGAATCTCACTGTCTCATCTCTGGGTTCGAGCCTGACATATGGATCACCCTTGGACTAGATGGTCTTCTGGAAATTTGCAGTTGATCTTCTAGCTAATTGTAGCCCCTCTCCCATTCTCCTTATCTTGAGAAGCCTAAGATGCTTGGTAAGGCTGCTGTCAATGAATCATAGGATGGGTTGCACTTTACAGCCTTAACTATTATGGAGCCACTTGGCTTTTCTTAAGGGATGGATTCTCTCTTCAGCATTGGCCAGGCTTAAGAAGGGAAGCTGTCTCTTCATTATAAATGATTCTTCACAGCTTCTGAGAAATAAGGGAAGTTGCTGGCGTTTCTCTCCAGGTCCCGGTTCCTATGTTTGTGCCCCCTGCCCCAGAGAGCACTGACAAAACAAGAGAAGCCATTCCAGACGTCAAAAAGAACTCGGCTAGTCCTTTTGAGGCCGATCTTCTCCAGATGGCAGAAATGGTTGCCGAAGATAAAGACAAGGAACACTCTCAAGGAGGTTAGTGGATTTTGTCTTGGAGAACGAAGGAAGGCAAATATACGTGTCCCAGGATAATGTTGCAGGAGCCAATCGGGGTCGGTCACCAGGATCCGAGATTTAGTCTTCTGAGCTTTTGGACTCGTGCTGGAGCCCATCCTCAGGGAACTGCTCTCTACTGTAATCTGTGCTTTGGGCTGTTCCATGCATAGTGACTTAGACACATTGTGGGTCCCTTTAGAATAAATCTGTTTCATATAGCATTAACTAGGTTTTGGAATTTTGCTGAGTATTAATTTGTTTTAGCTGTGTTGGTTTATCTTGGCCTTCCCATCTTATTTCAGGCTCTCAAACATCTGAGCATGAGCTGTTTCTGGACCCCAAAATATTTGAAAAAGGTGAGCCCGTAAGTCAGATCAACAGAAAGGCAAATTTCAACTGAACACGAGAAGAAACTTTTTTCTTACCAAAATACTTAGCTAGATTAGAACACACACATAACATACACACATCTGCATACACACTTTGAAAGTTGTGTAAAGTAATAACCTTGATCATCAGTAGGGATGTCCAACCTTGGCGACTTTAAGACCTATGGACTTCAACTCCCAGAGTTCCCCAGACAGCTTTGCTGCTTGGGAAATTTTGGGAGTTGAAGTCCACAAGTCTAAAAGTTGCCAAGCTTGGACACTCCTGGTTCACAGCAAACACCTGGTTTCTTTAAGGCCCCGTTTTCTAGTGGGCTTTTGTTGGACCTGCTTCTTAGCCTTCCCCAACCCCTTCTGCATTCACCTTCCTTCCTTCCTTTGCAATTTCAGACCAGGGCAGCACGTACAGCGGGGACCTGGAGTCTGAAGCGGTGTCGACTCCCCACAGCTGGGAGGATGAGCTGAATCACTATGCGTTACGCTCCAGTACAGTGCCTGAGCCCGAACCCGAACCAAAACAGTTCTCCAAAGGCGAACTGGAGCAGGACCTGGAGGCTGACTTCCCATCAGGTTGGTCAACTTTGGAAGAAAATGCTCCATGCATGTGAAGGTGTGGCATCAACTCCTAGGCCGCAACCTTTGAATCTCTGCACTGCTCGCAGAGTCATTTGTGATTTGCCTCATTATTGAAGATCAGCCCTAACTGCTACTGCTTTGCCGCTAAATCTGTGCCTTTGTTTCAAAATTAGATTCCTTTGACCCCATCAGCAAAGGGCTAGGTCTTCATTCACGGACACGAGCAAGGCGGAGACATAGAGACGGTTTTCCGCAACCAAAAAGACGGGTAAGAAATATGGTTGGATTCCTTGTTTATCACTAAAACCAGAAGATCAAAGATGATTGGCAAATGGGCCAACGATGGCAGGTCAGGGTGCTGAATGAAGTCCTACTTTTTCCAGCAGTCTAAGCCAATGTTTCTCAATCTTGGTAACTTGAAGACGTGTGGACTTCAACTCCCAGGAATTCCGGGTTCATTCATGGATTCAGAATTCTGGGAATTGGGAGTCCTCCTATCTTCCAACTTCAGCAGTCTCCAGTGACATAGAATATCCACAGGGGAGGTTTTCTTCCATTTTCCCTGAGAAAACGCTGCAGTGAGGCTGGCATGTCTTAGATCAGGGGTCTCCAAACCTTGGCAACTTTAAGACTTGTGGACTTCAACTCCCAGAATTCTCCAGCCAGCAAAGCTGGTTGAGGAATTCTGGGAGTTGAAGTCCACAAGTCTTAAAGTTGCGAAGGTTGGAGACCCCTGTCTGAGATTGATTTCAGCCTGTGTCAGCAACAGTGATTTATAATAGTTGCAACATCCTGCAGTCACCTAATCACCATTTGCGACCTTCCCAGCCAGCTTCCGATGAGCAGAAGTCAATGGGGAAGGCAGCAGAGAGAGGTTGCAAGTGGCTCTCATGTGATATCTTGCTTAACAACCAATTCGCTTAACAACTGCACCCCTTGATGACAAATTTTCCGGTCCCTACTGTAGTTGTAAGTTGAGGACTACCTCTAATAGTCAAACAAAGCACAACTTTTTACAATTTTTGTAAAAAGCTTTTGACAAACCTTTTTTTTTTTTTTTTTTACTTTCCTTCCTTCAGGGCAGAAAGAAGTCCATCGTTTCTGTGGAACCCCGAATCCTGGTTCAGAGCTCCTATCCAGGCTGCTCTGTTTCTGGGATGAGTCTCAAATACATGTATGGAGTGAATGCCTGGAAGAACTGGGTCCAGTGGAAAAACACGCAGGAAGATCAAGGAGACGTGAAATTTGGAGGTAACGCCTTTTTTGTTTTGTTTAGTTATCTTTGTTTTAGGTTTGGGTTCAATGGTGGAGATAAAAAAAAAAGCTTGGCTCGGCCTTTGGACAGAATCATGTTTTTTAAAAAAACCAAAATGGCTAGAATCTAGATGAAAATTGGATCATAAGACTTGGCAATGTATCATTTAGGAATACTAGAAGCGGGTTCTAAGACCCTGATTCTAAATTCTGCAGCAGGAAGGCCCATCTAAGGCAGTTTTTGGCTTAGTTTCATTGTTCTACTTGCTGTACTTTGGGTTCCTATATACCTGTGATGGTGAAACTATGGCACGCATGCTGGAAGTGGCACGCAGAGCCATCTCTCCGGGCACACGAGCCGTTGCCAGTTGCTCTTCCGGGTTCCTCGGTGCCGAAAATGTTACACTGCTATATACAAATGATATATTCCTTGACTTATCTCTTATTCAGGGATGGGGTTGAAAAAAAGTCCAAGATGGCAGCCACAATCATCTGATGAAAGCCCTGCCCCTTTTTCTTTTAGGTGTGGCTTTGATTGTGTGATTGTGGCTGCCGTACTGATTCCTTTTTCTGTTTGGCCCCATCTCTGCGGACTCTCCTGCCACTATTGCTAATTAACTCTGGAAATCACCCCAAAGGGCTGAGCTGAGAACCATCTCCTTCTGACGGTGCTTCTCCTTCCTACAGTTCGGTCTGTGAAGCTCAAAGAGGACATCCTCTCGTGTTCCTTTTCGGAGCTGAGTTTCGGCTTGTGTCAATTCATCCAGGAGGTGCGGCGACCAAACGGCGAAAAGTATGACCCCGACAGCATCTTATACCTGTGCCTTGGAATTCAGCAGGTTATTTTTCTTCTTTATATCCATTTTCTGGAGTCACGTGTCTTTATTTGACCTTGGAGGAGTAGCAGGAAGATAGAAATGGCAAATGGGCTTATTAATTAGGCTGGGCTTTTATGAACGTCCCTTGTTACCAATCTGTTTTTAGGTTCTAGCTTTTATATGCAAAAACAGCTCTCCCCTCTGTATTGCTGGCCCATAATTCTGAATATAGAAAAGAATATTTGTTGTTCAGGGTTGAGCTGTGGAGTCCTTGCTGCTCTCTGAGCTTGGTTGCTTTCTTGCAGACGTTTTCATGACCCGACTTTGTAACATCATCGTTGTGAGTAAGTGTGGGGTTTGATCCCTGTTTACATACAGTAGCTTGCCCTGCCATGTTAGTGGGGATATGGTTTTGCCATTGGTAGTTCCTTCATCATCAGTTGGAACTACCACCTTGATTACCAGTTCAGGATGCACCAAGGACTCCACAAGTCTGAATACCTGAGGTCCACATATGTACATATGTATCACATATGTACATATGTATCACATATGTACATATGTTAAAGTACCACTTTAACACGTCTATAGGCCGCTTGATTAGCTAAGATTGCCCATGGACCCCATCCATGCCCCAGACACCTTGGGTGCTATAATGTTGAATGTGCAAAAAGAAAGATTCAACAACTGCCTGAAGAATAACTTAATGTTCGCTATACTTAATTTAATTTAATTAACCTTAAATGTAAGTGAAATCAAATCAAATCAGACTTTTATCCTGGTCCTTCCCACTATTTTTGGCATGCCAAAAAAATCAAGGCTGCCCTTTAGTCAAGGAAAGGTTTGTATACCTTTACCTTAAAACATGGGCAAGGTTACTTTGGGACAGGAGTACTCAAGCGGTGGGATGGACCCCTTTAAGGCGATCCAATCTACTTTAAAAGAAAACCTCTCCTTAAAAAACCTGATCCGGCTTTCTTGGGAAAAGGAGAAGGCAGGTCAAAACCCGCTGTGGATTTTTGCTCTTTTCTTTGTGCAAGCTGGCTGTAGATTTGGCTGGAAAAAGCAGGAACAAGCTTGACAGCATCCGTGGCTTGAGTGCATAAGCAAAGCAAGAGTTCAAAAAGCAAAACTTTCATCCGCACCAGGCTCCAGTGGACAGTTGTAATAGTTCAAAGTTTGAGGAATAGGCAACAGGTAGTTCTCAGCTTACAACCATTCATTAGGTCACTGTTGAGAGTTAACAACGGCATGGAAAAAACTGACTTGTGACCATTACAGCATCCCCACGGTCACATGATCAAAATTCGGATGCTTAGCAACTGATTCATATTTATGACGGTTTCAGTATCCCTGGGTTTTGCGACCTTCTGACAAACAAAGTCAGTGGGGAATCAAGATTCATTTAACAACCGTGTTACTAACTTAACAACTGCAGTGTTTCGCTTAACAATTGTGGCAAAATAGGTCGTAAAATGGGGCAAAACTCACTTAACAAATGTCTCGCTTAGCAACAGAAAGAAATTTTGGGCTCAACTGTGGTATTTACTTCCAGTGTTTTGCACTGATCGCTGACGTTTGTTCTATTTTGGTTTTTTCCCAATATTTCTTTATGGCCACCATTAGGTAATCCTCTATCAAAGCATAAAATCATTATAAACCATGCACACATGATGGCAACACTCTTAATATGTCAATAAAATTTAAAAGAGCCCACTGCTGATTGGGTAGGAAAGAAAATATAGATATAGGTCTACACCACTTCTCTGAAATGCCATTGTTTCTATCATTTTGTGGGGGTGAGGTGACTATATTCCACATTTAGAGTTATTGTCACTGATTTACTTAAACAGATGTCCAAGAACTCAGAAAATGGCTTGTTCTCTTACCTCCTCCCTACCTAAGAAAGTCAGTTTGAATTATATCCCTTGCAGCTTTTCTGCAGGCCAAAGGGGTTGATAGTCAAATTTCAAAATCTCAGTTTGAGGATGACTAGATTTTAAAATAGGTGGCATTCACCAAGAAATCCCCTATGTATTCTCATATGGACCTGGCATCAATGGTACATTAGACCTGAAGGAATACTTGAGGTCATGCTTGAAAATATGGCTAGTGGGAGCATCTTGACCCTATGAGGGCCTGTATTTTCTGGCTACTTTCCAAACCCTTCAAAGTATCGAAGGTGGTTGTATTAAGATGGGATGACAGAACTGAATCTGTTGCTAGGCCAGAGGCGCTGTCTCTACATTTCTTTAGAAACATAGTCATTTTTTCCTTTCTTTTTTGTCTTCTCCTTTGCAGTACTTATTTGAGAACGGTAGAATAGATAACATTTTTACTGAGCCCTACTCCAGGTTTATGATTGAACTTACAAAACTGTTGAAAATCTGGGAGCCTACAATACTTCCAAACGGTAAGCTTGGCAATTTGTTCGGTTAGTAAAGGCCTGTTTGTTGGTGGCCTCTTTTGAAAAGTGAGCAAATACCTTTGAAGGAGGATGGGGCTTAACTCCAGACCTGCGCCTGTGATTTGATCTGGCTTGAAGTGACTTTTGTTGTTGTTGTTGTTGTTTTCTCTCTTGCTCAAATCTGCAGGTTACATGTTTTCAAGGATTGAAGAGGAGCACTTATGGGAGTGTAAGCAGCTGGGCGCCTATTCCCCCATTGTGCTCTTGAATACGCTGCTTTTTTTTAACACCAAATACTTCCAGCTCAAGAATGTCACCGAGCACATGAAGCTGTCCTTTGCCCACGTCATGCGACGCACCCGGACTCTGAAATACAACACAAAGCTGACTTACTTACGCTTCTTCCCACCTTTCCAAAAGCAGGACGTAGAACCAGGTGGGTAAACCTATCCTTCTTGCATTTTCCCAGAGAGTGTTATTGACCAACCTCCAACCCTGGGATTTCTTCCCAGTCACCCATTCAAGCACTAACCAGATTGGGCCCTGCTTAGCTTCTGAGGCCAACATTACCAGCCAGCTGCCATTTACTGGGAAGCCCAAAAATCCATTGAGCAGGAGAGTGATACAACCATTACTTTCATTTTCTCTCCCCACCCCGCTTTCCTTAACTTTTTTTCAGCCCGTCTTTTGGATTAAGCATTCGGGCCCTAGGATGAAGGGCAATATCTTATCAGGCAGCCTCCCTTTTTGAAAACACTTACCGTATTTTTCGGAGTATAAGACGCACCGGAGTATAAGGCGCACCTTAGTTTTGGGGGAGGAAAACAAGGGGAAAAAAATCTGCCTCTGCCTCCCAGCAATTTGCCTCCCAGCAAACAGCAAACAGTACAGATGATATACACTGTTTGCTGTGTATTTCTGTGCATGTGTGCCTGACCCATAGAAATAGCAAAGAATTGGAGAAATGTACATTATGGCAGTATATTAATGCCAGAAAGTTTTCTTAAATGTAGTCACACTAACTCCTCCCAATTATTTAAATAGATCTACTCCAATCATGACTAAGTCAGGGTTTAACTCAGCTGCCTTATTTTAATACTAAAACAGGACACTGTTACATTTCAGATT
>QLTV01002567.1:3087856-3099592 GCA_003457575.1 Thermophis baileyi
CGGGCGGCAGTTGGTTCCACAGAGTCGGAGCGGGTACAGAGAAGGCCCTCCCCCACGGGCCCGCCAGCCGACACTGTCTGGCTGATGGGACCTGAAGAAGGCCAGCCCTGTGCAACCTCACTGGTCGTTGGGAGGAGTGTGGCAGAAGGCAGTCACGCAGATAAACTGGTCCTAAGCCATGTAGGGCTTTAAAGGTAACAACCAACACCTTAAATTGTGACCGGAGCGCAATCGGCAGCCAGTGCAGCTCGCGAAGGATGGGACTCGTTTGGGTGTACCTTGGCACACCCACGACTGCTCGCGCAGCTGCATTGTTGACAAGAAATCCACCTAGACCAGGGGTGTCAAACTCAAGGCACGGGGACCAGATCCGGCCCACAGGGTACTTAGATCTGGCCTGTGGGGCTGCCCTGGAAACAGCGAAGGACCGGCCCGCGGTGCTTCTGCCAGCAAAAACAGGCTCCCAAGCTCCGTTTTCAGCTGCCACGGCCTCCTGCAACCCTCTGCCAGTGAAAACAGAGCTCGGGAGGGCCACGTGCAGCCCTCCCAAGCTCCGTTTTCACTGGAAGAGGATTGCAGGAGGCCGTGGCAGCCAAAAACGGAGCTCGGGAGCCTGTTTTCGCTGGCAGAGTGCCCGGACAACCACAGGTCACTCAACGACGAGTGACGTTGAGCTGGCCAGGCCTATCCTGGCCAAACAGAACCCTGATGCGGCCCTCAATGAAATCGAGTTTGACACCCCTGACCCAGTGGTGAAATCCAATTTTTTTTTACTACCAGTTCTGTGGGCGTGGCTTGGTGGGCATGGTGTGGCTTGGTGGGTGTGGCAGGGGAAGGCTACTGCAAAATCCCCATTCCCTCCCCACTCCTGGGGGAAGGATATTGCAAAATCTCCATTCCCACCCCACTCGGGCCAGCCAGAGGTGGTATTTGCCAGTTTTTCGAACTACTCAAAATTTCCATCAGAACCTGCTGGATTTCACCCCTGCCCTGCCCTGCCCTAGACAATGACATGTGAAGCTCCACTTGAGGGAGACATATCTTTGTATACCAACAAAGAAGGGGATTCTGGGAAAGTGTCTGCCATGGCATTCCTGTAATGTTCTGACCTGCTTTTCCAACTCTTTATATACCTGTGCTGCATGCCCTCTGGACTCAGCCCTTTGCGACTGGCCGGGCTTGAGGGTTGCATCTCGGGCAGCTCTTCTTCCTTGGGGAGACTTCCAGGGTATTTCTTGCCATCTGAAAATGGAAGAGAATCTTCTATCAAGCACCTTAGAGCAAGGGTCCCCAACCTCCAGTCCGTGGACCGGCACCGGGCCACGGCATGCCAGAAACTGGTCCTCGCAAACAAGCAAAGCCCCAACCACGGGATGCAGGCAGCACACGAAACCACACCCTCTCTGGTCCACGGTGTTGTGGCCCGCCAGTGGAGCTGGCAGCAGATTCGGACAGTGAGGTTGGGGACGAACATGGGCCAGTCCTGGAGTCTGGGGAAGGCTCTGACGAGTGCTCTGCGTTGGAGGCAGAGATGGGGCCAGGGAAGTCTGACAGTTATCAGCTGCCTTTGGAGTCAGACATCAGTGAGGCAGACGAACAGCTGGAGCCTGTTACCAGTGTGCGCATGCGCAGAGCTGCCAGACGAAGGGAACAGCTGAGGAACAAGGGTCGACTTGGGAGTAAGGCCACAGGTGGACAATGAATGGCCCCTCCCATAGGGAATAAAAGAACGAAAGGGGAGGGAAGTTTGCAGGAGACAATTAGTTCGCTTAATTGGTTCGTGACTTTCAGAGACTCCTTGCCAAGTTTTGAAGATATCGGCCTGGCAGCTCTCCAAGCCAGATAAGGTCTGTGACTGTAAATTTACCCTTGAAAGACTTTGCTGGATGTGAATGAGAAGAATTCACAGTAACTTAATAAAAAGGGGTTTTTGTCGGGACAAGAAGTCTGCTTCGTGGTTTGGGAACGCCTAGGTCAGAACACATGGAAAAACCTCTCTCCACAGAACCAGTCCCTGGTGCCCAAAAGGTTGAAGGCCAGTGCCCTAGAGGCCACAGAATCCTAGGACCTCCTCCTCCCTCCCCCCCAAAAAAAGAAAGCTGGATTTCTCAATGGGACCCAAAATGAATCTGTATTCATCCACGGTGAGTTCTATGAGCCGAGTTCATTTAAAAAGGAGAGAAACAGGCTCACGAGATTACAAGTAGTCCTCAACGTATGACCACAATTAGGGCCAGAATTTCCATTGCTAAGCAAGGCGGTTATTAACTGAGTCACACCTGACTTTTTTTTTGCCATAGTTGTTAAGTGAAACATTGGTGTTGTTAAACGAATCAGGCATTAAGCGAATCCGGCTTCCCCGTTGACTTTGATTGTCATAAGCCAGCTGAGGAGGTCACAAATGGTGACCTCATGACCCCAGGATGCTGCAGTCATCGTAAATATGTGTTAGTTGCCAAGCACCTGAATTTTGAACATGTGATCATGGGGACGCTGTGATTGTCATAAGTGGGAGGACTGGTTGTAAACCACTTTTTTCAATGTTGTTGCAACTTCAGATGGTTGCTAAACGAATGGTTCTAAGTTGAGGACAACCTGTAATCAGAGTCCATAATAAGTATATTTAAGGATGCAGAACGGGATTCTCACCTGGACCCATTCCATCCTCTTGCTTCTCTTCCTTGCCATTCACCATCTTCTTGTCCTCTTTCTTCTGCAAAAAAAGGAGTGGGAGATATATTAAGCGAGAAGGAAGCAGGTCTTCAACCAGTATGTCGGCAGAAGAAGCCTCCATGCTTGCTATCTTCTTGTGGAAGGAAGGAAGACTCACGAATGAAGGCAAATATACAGGTCCCAGGATAATGTTACAAGATCCAATTGGAGTCGGTCACTGTGATCAGAGATTCTGACTTCTGAGTTTTTGGACTCGTGCTGGAGCCCATCCTCGGTGGAACTCCTCTCTCCTGGAATGTGTGCTTCGGACTACGTAAATCTCAGAAAAGTAATCCTTTGGTCCCGGTGACCGATCCAGATTGGAAGGAAGACTGTCCACTTTTTCTGGGCATCTGGGCATCAAGAGCTGCGGTGGCGCAGTGGTTAGAGTGCAGTACTGCAGGCTACTTCTGCTGACTGCAAGCTGCCTGCAATTTGGCAGTTCAAGTCTCACCAGGCTCAAGGTTGACTCAGCCTTCCATCCTTCCGAGGTGGGTAAAATGAGGACCCAGATTGTTGGGGGGCAATATGCTGACTCTGTAAACCGCTTAGAGAGGGCTGTAAAAGCACTGTAAAGCGGCATATAAGTCTAAGTGCTATTGCTATCTGCAAAAGCCCCCGAGATGCGGGGTTCCAGAAACCCAAGGCTGCCCTATCATAAGAGGGGCACAGCAGAAGAGAGACTGCCAAGTGGCGGATCCAAAAACCTCTGTGGAGCAGCTGCGCATAAATGTTTAAGAGTTGTGGCAGGCTGAATTGTGCTCCTGGTTCATTCAGAAGAAGAGCTGCTATTTGCTACCTCTTCTGGAGGCATCACCCTATCTAAGGCCAGAAAGAGCAGCTCACGGTCTTCTCATCTGCTGGAAGAGACCAGGAAAACCAATCACCCTTGCATCAGCTCCCTCGGCTTTTCGCGTCCGTTTCATGATCTCTTCCAGGCGCTGCAAGGAGAAAAAAAGATGAAAAGGTGGTCACAAAATATACCTGCTCAACTGCAAAAGTTTGCTGTCTCATCAGTCACAGCAGGAGGGGGGGGGAAAGTCTGATTTATAAAACAGTGAAATTATTTTGGGCATTATTTGGATGTTTTGTTATGGGGTAAGGATGCAAGACCAAGGGTCTCCAACCTTGGCAACTTTAAGACTTGTGGACTTCAACTCCCAGAGTTCCTCAGCCAGCTTTGCTGGCTGAGGAATTCTGGGAGTTGAAGTCCACAAGTCTTAAAGTTGCCAAGGTTGGAGACCCCTGTATCTAGTCCAATCCCCTGCTCAAGGCAGGAGCCTTTGCTGGCTGAGGAACTCTGGGAGTTGAAGTCCACAAGTCTTAAAGTTGCCAAGGTTGGAGACCCCTGGGCTAGACCATTCTGTACATTTTTTTTCAAATCAGAAAGGTTCACCCAGGGAAAATGTAGCGGCGAGCTCTTCCAAACCTTCAGAATGTCCATTGCCAAGCAAGATGGTTGTTAAGTGAATCGCACCCAATCGTATGATCTTTTTTTGCCACGGTTGTTAAGCAAATCACTGCCGTTGCTAAGTGAATCATGAAATCATTAAGCAAATCTGGCTTTTCTCATTGATTTTGCTTGTCAGAAGCCAGTTGGGAAGGTTGCAAAGGGCGATCACAGAAGACCCCAGAACACGGCAACCGTTGTAAACAGATGCCGGTTGCCAAGCACTTGAATTTTGATCACATGACCATGGGAATGCTACAACAATGCCCACCTTTGGGGTGGGTTTTAACTCTGCTTGCCAACGAAATGGAATTTAACCAAAGACGTCATGGTTTTCCAATTGCAACTCTTTAAAATCCAGGGGTTCAAGTGCCAACAGCCAGACCCATCCATGTGGAGTACAAATAGTCCTCGACTTACGACAATCGAGCCCAACATTTATGTTGCTAAGCGAGAAATTTGTTAACCCATTTTACGACCTTTCTTGCCACTGTGGTTAAGTGAATCGCTGCAGTTGTTAAGTTAGTAACACAGTTGTTTAAGTGAATGTCATTTCCCCATTGACTTTGTTTGTCAGAAGGTCGCAAAAGGGGATTACGTGACCCCAGGACATTGCGACCGACAGAAATATGAATCGGTTGCCAAGCGTCTGACTTTTGATCGTGTGATACCATGGGGATGCTGCAATGTCGTAAGTGTGAAAAATGATCATAAGTCGCTTTTTTCAGTGATGTTGTAACTTAGAATGGTCACTAAACGAACTGTTGTACGTCGAGGACTACCTGTACAAATAAGCTACTTTATCGCTTTGTGCCTATTTCACAAGAATCTTCTTAGACTGGCAGCTTGCCCCTGGGAAAGACTAGATAAGTCTAATTGCCTTCAAGGGAGGGTCAGAGCTTATGTCTTGTGTTTCCATTAACGACTCCAGACTATTCCCCATTTGACCCCTCCTCCTGACTGGGACGGTTGCTCTCCAACACAGTGATCAAGACAAGTTGGCCTGCTTGCTTTGGAAGCAAATCCCCAAGTGGCCTTTCTCCTGTACAGAATAAAACTATGATAGAGATGTCCACATCTTGCATGATTAATTGGCGCAGCACTCCAGGTGCAACCAACCAGGGATTCTGCGCCAACCCTCTTACCTTCTTCCTCTCCAGCCGTTCTTGTTCTTCTCTCTGGAAATGTTTTTCTCGTTCCACTCGCTGGCGTTCAGCCTCTTCCCGGGCCCGAGCCTCGGCTTCCTCCTTCTGCAAGGAGAGGAGAGGAGAGCACCTGCCGTGCAAGAGGTGGCTGCCCCCCCTCCCCGTTTCCAGCTGCTGCAGAAGGACCAGGAGCGGAAGTGGGACTTTCCGAGTCAGACCCCCCCCCCAAGAACGAGAGGGGGAAAAAAGGCAGCTCCTCTTGCTAGACCATTGGAAAATTCAGAGATCCATCCCTGGAAAGGGGAAGGAAGTTCTTTCTGCGTAAGCAAAATATCAACCCTTCTCAGCAGGACAGGTAGACCTCGTTTAGCGACTGCCTCATTTAGTGACCGAAAGTTATGTTAGGAACAGTGGTGGGATTCAAAAATTTTTACTACCGGTTCTGTGGGCGTGGCTTGGTGGGCTTGGTGTGTTGGGCGTGGCAGGGGAAGGATACTGCAAAATCTCCATTCCCTCCCCACTCCAGGGGAAGGATACTGCAAAATCTCCATTCCCTCCCCACTCCAGGGGAAGGATACTGCAAAATCTCCATTCCCTCCCCACTCCAGGGGAAGGATACTGCAAAATCTCCATTCCCTCCCCACTCCAGGGGAAGGATACTGCAAAATCCCCATTTCCGCCCGCCCAGCTGGCCCTCGGGAGGCAGAGAATAGATGGGGGCGGGGCCAGTCAGAGGTGGTGTTTACCGGTTCTCCGAACTACTCAAAATCTCCGCTACCGGTTCTTCAGAACTGGCCAGAACCTGCTGAATCCCACCTCTGGTTAGGACCAATCCCCCCAAGTCGCAACACACCTGCTTCTGCAGCCGTTCTTGTTCCTCCTGCTCCGCCCGGGCCCGTTCCTGGGCCTCCTCCTCCTCCTGCCGGGCCAGTTCCTCCTCCTGCCTAGCCAGCTCAACCTGCTGCTGCAGGTGGTCTCTGGCTTCTTGCTGAGCCCGCTCCTCCGCTTGGCGCCTGCCGGAGGCCAAGAGTCAATGTTGAAGCATAAACCACGAAAATGAAGAAGGGAAAGCACCCGCTAAGGGCATTTTAGCATGCCCCGGAAGCAATATGCTTGCATTCCAGAAGCTTAACCGAGGTGGCGCAGTGGTTAGAGTGCAGTACTGCAGGCTACTTCAGCTGACTGCTAGCTGCAGTTTGGCGGTTCAAATCTCACCGGCTCAAGGTTGACTCAGCCTTCCATCCTTCCGAGGTGGGTAAAATGAGGACCCAGATTGTTGGGGGCAAATATGCTGACTCTGAACCGCTTAGAGAGGGCTGGAAAGCACTGTAAAGCGGTATATAAGTCTAAGTGCTATTAACTCAGGTCATGCAAAGAGAAAATAAAACTCTGCACATGGTCCATGTCACCATCTCGTTTCACCCATTCTCAGTTGATTATCTCATCACTTCCCTAAGGCAGGGGTCTCCAACCTTGGCAACTTTAAGACTTGTGGACTTCAACTCCCAGAATTCCTCAGCCAGCAAAGCTTTGCTGGCTGAGGAACTCTGGGAGTTGAAGTCCACAAGTCTTAAAGTTGCCAAGGTTGGAGACCCCTGCCCTAAGGGATGAGACACTCGACCTAGAATGAGATGAGATGAGATTCTGGCTGGTCACTTGAAGGCTCATTGTGCCCAACTCTCCAGGGGGAAAAAAATAGCATCCTCCTCCATGAGGGCTAGAAACCTTGCTTCAGCTCCACTGGAAAACTCACCGCTCCTGCTCCTCTTGCTCCCTCCGTTCCTGCTCCTCCCGCTCCCGCTGTTCCCGTGCTTGCCGCCGTTTCTCAGACAGCAATCTAGCAGCTTCTTCTCGGTCTGTGGTGCCAGCCATCGGTTTGCCTGGCGTTGAGGGAGGAGGTGGAGGCATCGGGGTGGCAGCCCCAGCGGGGGCAGTGATTTCTATAGAAAGCCAAACACAGGGTTAGTCCGCTTCGCCCAGAAGGAGCCTCCCCACCTGCCCACCAGTATCTCCACCCCAGGCATCACATCCGTAATGGAAGGGAAGATGTAGCTTGGCTTGATTGTAATGAGTCTCTGGGATGGTTAATAGCAATAGCAATAGCACTTAGACTTATAGACCGCTTCATAGTGCTTTACAGCCCTCTCTAAGCGGTTTACAGAGTCAGCATTTTGCCCCCAACAATCTGGGTCCTCATTTTACCGGCCTTGGAAGGATGGAAGGCTGAGTCAACCTTGAGCCGGTGAGATTTGAACCGCCGAACTGCAGCTAGCAGTCAGCCGAAGTAGCCTGCAGTGCTGCACTCTAACCACTGCGCCACCTCGGCTCTTTTTAAGGTAGCCCAGAGACTGTTCAGTGGCTTTGGATAGTCACCATAGCTGCATTCACACAATGCTCTTAAGCTCAGGCTAAGTTATTGCTAAACTAACCAAGAGGGCATGCTTTACCTAACAGGAGGAGCCCCCCCCAAAAAATTTAACCAAGGTTAGCATTATCCAAGCTAGTCCCAAAGGGGCCTTTTCAAGAGGCAACTGGACTTTCTGGTTTTTCTTTGAAGACCTTTCGCTTCTCATCCAAGAAGCTTCTTCAGCTCTGGATGAGAAGCGAAACGTCTTCAAAGAAAACCCAGAAAGTCCAGCTGCCTCTTGAAAAAGCCCCTTTGGGACAACCATGACCTGGAGGACTGAGAATCTCCATAGACACTATCCAAGCTAGACAAAAGGCATCTGAGCTTCACCTGAGATGGTTTAGGAGGCTGTCTGCATGCAGTCCATCTCAGCTTGCTTTGCAGAGTGGATATTATAATGATGTCCCTTACGAGATAGGCCAGGTTGGGAAACAGACCCTATGAGGACTATTGAAACTTGATTATCACATGATATAATAACAGTATCTTGAGATCCTGCCAGTTTCCCTGTCCTCTTTTATGGAAAATCTATATGCTGTTATTTTGAGTCTCTTCCTTACATTTCCTCTTTTCCCCAGACTGAGATTTCATTCACGGTCTCTTTTGCATTCCTTGCTATCTTTGCTTCCTTCTCCATGTAAAGTTGGAAGCTTCCATCCCTACCCTGAGCAATCAGAGGAAAGGTGGAATATAACATGCTTTTTTCCTTCCTTTTTATGCTTTTGAATCATACCTGTATTAGGATTGTAATGTCCCAATATAGTTTTCTAGCCCCCTCTGCGTACCGTAGTCCTCGACATACGACCATTTTAGAGCCTGCCCATTATGGTCATATGTTGTGAAAATCATAAACTGAGTCCATCATGTGACTGACCCAATTTTATGACTTTTGTGGTGGTCATTAAGCAAATCACCACGGTCGTTAAATGAATCTGTGGTCATTAAGCAAACCAGTGGTTCAGAGGTGGGTTCCTACCAGTTCTATCCGGTTCTTTAGAACCGTTAGTAGATCGGCGATGACGTCACGGAGACGGTTCTGTCGGTGTCTCCGTGGGTGCCGCCATCTTGGATTTTGCTTCTGTGCATGCGCAGAAGCTAATTTTTGCTTCTGCACATGCGCAGAAGCTATTTTTTGATTGCTGCGGGCACGCAAAGCGCGCACGCCCAGCACGATCCTGAGCGAACCGGCAGCAAAAGGATCCAGAACCCACCCCTGCAGTGGTTCCCTATGGGCATGGTTCTGCCGAAAACTGGAAGTGCCACTTTTTAGGAAAATCGTTGTAAAACATGGTCACATGACTGCAGGATATTGCAAACAACTGTAAATGTAGTCCTGTTGTTGAGCACTCAACATTCAGTCATGTGGCCAACCACTGGATCTTTGAATTCAGGTTGTAAATCTCCTTTTAGGGGCTGGTCATAACTCTGAATGGATTCCTGTATACATTTTCAAATTCAATTGTTAATTCTTTAATTTCCACCTCTACGCCTTCTTTTATTTGACTGCATTAGTCTTGGACCGCAATTCAGTGTTAACTAACACCAATTATGGCCCACCTGCTGGTGTTTCACTGTTCCCAGTTGCCTTCGAGCTCTCCTCCGGGGCTGGAGAAGCTGCCCCACGTTCCTTCAGTTCATTCTTGCGTTCACGGGCCTTCGGTTGGCCCTCGGGCTCCCTGCGAACTCGCCTCTTGGGTGAAGACTGGGCACTGCGAGCCAGGCTTGACCGATGTGAAGTGCTGGGTCCCGGGCTTGGCGAGGCTGGGCGCTGTTTGGCCACAGGTGGCAAGGGTGGCTTGGGCTTGGGGCTTGGGCTGCCAAAGGGAAGCATAGAGGAGATGGCATTAGAGACAAGGTGGGGGAAACAGCCAGTCCTATTCTGGAGACCCTTCCTGGAGCAGAAGTGGACAAAACAACTCTCCAATGATATGATTTCCAGGGAGAACTCATGCCCAGGATCTAACATCATCCCAGCAGGAACAACATGCTGCAAAAAACAAAAACAAAAACAACAACAACAAAAAAACAAACAAACCTGAAGTCCTATTAAAATTTGTAATTATCCATTTCAGCCCTTCCCAACCAGCTGAACGTGTGCAAAGCTCCCAGCTTCATTTGCAAAAGGTGCTTCAGAGCATGGGGACATGTGAATCTAAAACTCTTCCTGCAATCCTAGGAAGAGATGCAGCTGCTTTAAAGGGCTGCAGACTGAGGCTGCTTTCACAGCCCTGGATGCAACAAACCATCTTTTCTGATTTATGTCCAAAAACTCAGAATTATTGGAATGGTTCCCTTACTGTAACTGTAATTTCGACGACTCCTGTGATAGATTGTACAAAATGGAATTATCATCCTAATAGGGAGGGTTATGAGGTTAGGAAAAAAGAGCATTATTGCAAATAGCGGTATTCTGGGTTGGCAGCTTCATCCATATGGCCATCTTGAATTTTGATACATGGATTGGATTGGATTGGATTGAAGTGGAGTGGATTGGAGTGGAGTGGAGTGGAGTGTGGAGTGGAGTGGAGTGGAGTGGAGTGGAGTGGAGTGGAGTGGAGTAGAATATGGAGTGGAGTGGAGTGGAGTGGAGTGGAGTGGAGTGGAGGGGAGGGGAGGGGAGGGGGGGAGGGTAGGGGAGGNAATGGAATAGAATAGAATAGAATAGAATAGAATAGAATAGAATAGAATAGAATAGAATAGAATAGAATAGAACAGAACAGAACAGAACAGAATATTGGTTTAGTCATTTGACTACATTAAAAGTATAAAATAATATAAATATATTAGATGCAAAGAAAACAATAGGATGTGTTCACAGCAAGCCATCCCCCTTACGATTAACTCCAATCTTATCTAAATATTCTGTCCTCTTTGAAATGATCTTTGATATACATCTCCCATAATCGGAGAGGATTGCAGAGTTGGTTTCCCAAATCCCATTTAGTCAGTGCTAAATGAATTCTGCATCTCGTCAAGATCCTTGTGACTTCTTACCTGCCTTCGGGTACATGCAGCTGACGTGCCTGGCCAGAAGGCGTAGAGTGGCGTTTGCGGAGGGCTAAGGCACTCTTTTCTTGGGCGTTTTCCCGATCCTTGTCTTTCTTTTCTTTCTTTTTCTGATGCTGAGAATAGGAGAAGAAAGAATCATAAAGCAGAACCCACTTTGATGGCAGAGAAGCAGTTCTCCAGAACTCTGGGCCAAATCAATTCACAGTAACATCATCTTCAAAGCTGGGAGGTTGTTGAAAACAGTGCTTCTCAATCTTGGCAATGTATGGACTTCAACTTCCAGAATTCCCCAATCCTTTAAGATGTGTGGAAGTCCCAGAACTGCCAGGTTGGATCAACCTTTCTGTCACCTATCTGTACAATCAGTTGCTTAGCAACTGAAAGCTATTTGGTTTTCATCCATCTCTGCAGGCAACAGCAGAAGCATGTTTGAACATAAAAAGCTCTGGTGTATGTAGTATTTGGCTAATCGGTGTCTCTCTCCCACCCCCCATACTTCAGGCCTGGAATTCAGGCATCCCTTTCTACCTAAGAGGCCAGGACTCAGGTTTAATTTAGGAAGAAGACTATGAGAGCCCCAGGAATTAAGCAAATCCTGGAAAACAACCACTGAGAAGACAATTTTCATTTTCCATTGGATGAAACTCCTGCAATTTCCTCAAATTGCTGACCCCCGTCAAGGTCATTATAGTTCTCCTCATCCCAACAGGCAGGTGGAAAATGAGATGTAGTCCCCCACATCTGGAGTAGGGGACAGCAGCAGAGGTGGGATTCAGCAGGTTCTGACCAGTTCTGGAGAACCGGTAGCGGAAATTTTTAGTAGTTCAGAGAACCGGTAAATACCACCTCTGACTCCCCATCTATTCTGTGCCTCCCGAGTCCCAGCTGATCGGGAGGAAATGGGGATTTTGCAGTAACCTTCCCCTGGAGTGGGGAGGGAATGGAGATTTTGCAGTATCCTTCCCCTGGAGTGGGGAGGGAATGGAGATTTTGCAGTATCCTTCCCCTGGAGT
>QLTV01002567.1:3100158-3123026 GCA_003457575.1 Thermophis baileyi
TTTTGCAGCATTCCCCTGGGGTGGGGAGGGAATGGAGATTTTGCAGTATCCTTCCCCTGGAATGGGGAGGGAATGTAGATCAGAGAACCGGTAAATACCACCTCTGACTCCCCATCTATTCTGTGCCTCCCGAGTCCCAGCTGATCGGGAGGAAATGGGGATTTTGCAGTAACCTTCCCCTGGAGTGGGGAGGGAATGGAGATTTTGCAGTATCCTTCCCCTGGAGTGGGGAGGGAATGGAGATTTTGCATAACCTTCCCCTGGAGTGGGGAGGGAATGGAGATTTTGCAGTGACCTTCCCCTGGAGTGGGGAGGAAATGGGGATTTTGCAGTGACCTTCCCCTGCCACGCCCACCAAGCCACGCCCACAGAACCAGTAGTAAAAAAAATTGAATCCCACCACTGGACAGCAGGTTAGGGAAAGCTGAGCTACTGCAGCACTCAAGACCATAAATCTGCCAGTCTCTGTTGCTTCTAACAGGAGAGAGGAAACTTTGGTGGGAATGAAGATGTAGATCTAAAGCAGCATTTCTCAAACTTGGCAACTTTCTGGGCATCGAATTCTTAATGTAATGTATTACATGGCCACAAGGGGCCGCTCTAGAAGCGGGAACATCTAAGCCTGCGATTGGCTGTTGACTTGTCAGCCGAGTATAAAAGGGGAGCTGTCAAGAGAATTAGCTCAGTTCACGTTATGTAGAGTTTTGGTTATCGTTGTGTGTTCACATTAAAGAGTTCCACTAATCTGCAGAGGAGTCGCCTCCGTCTATGCGCCCATCCTGAATATATCTATATATGTATATATAGCACTTAAAGTTGCCAGATTTGAGAAACACCAATCTAAAGAGTTGGGATGGTTAAAAAAAAATAATAATAATAATCATAGCAACTTACAGGAGAGGAGTGGGGCTTATTCCGGGGGGTTACATCAGGGCTGCTGGTTGCTGGCCGCCGTCGCTCCGCACAACGGTGTACACGCTGGTTTTTGCAGGGGCTTACAGGGCTGGCAGAAGCTGAGCGGGGGCACACGGGGACTGTTGGCGGTGAATGAAAACAGAAGGCCTGAATCTTCTCTAGGGTTGTTTAGCAATACAAGACGTTCAGTGCTCGCTTGCGCCAGCAGCGGGCGAGCGTGTGCGTGCACACGCCATTTGTGTGAGCCGCAGGCACTCATGCACGCCGCTCATGGAAATGGAGCTGTGCGCGCGCGTGCTTGCCAGCCGCTGGCGCTAAACCATGCCCTCCCCCTCCCCGCCAGTCTGCAAAGCCGGAAATGTTAGAGAACTCTGGCTTGCTTATTCAATCAGCCAAACATGACACGCTAAACCACAAACCCTGGTTCATAAACGTAACGGCCGAGTTCACGGAACACAAGCTAAAACGAACAAATCAACATAAGGATGCCACAGCAGTAATTTGCCTGATGCAATTGCAAAACCCGTCATTATTTTGGTATCATCGTGGCTTGCTTGGGGTGCTGGTGAACCCATCCCGCCCTCCTCTAGAGGAGGAGTCTCCAACCTTGGCAACTTTAAGACTTGTGGACTTCAACTCCCAGAGTTCCTCAGCAAGCTTTGCTGGCTGAGGAATTCTGGGAGTTGAAGTCCAGAAGTCTTAAAGTTGCCAAGGTTGGAGACTCCTCCTCTAGATAACATTTTAGCCCCTTTAGATCATTCTGCTTACCCTGCTCCTTGCCATTGCCGGCTAGCGTCACGGCGCTTCTGCTGCGGGCCAAGAAGGCGAGAGTTGGGGTCATCAGCCGGTCCACAATGCTACTCTCCCAAGCACTAAGTTGAAGACTACGATCTGGGGAAGGAAAAACAAAGTTTTTGGTTAATCCAAGCTCTGGTAGGCTCAGTTTCATCCTAGACCAACCTTCCAGTGTTTGGAGCTGCAAAGCGCTCCTTGGATTTCTGGTCTGCAGAGGAGTTCAACAAGACTAACTTTCCAAATCCCTTCCTCAAAACTTGTAGCTACTACTACTACTACTACTACTACTACTACTACTACTACTACTACTACAGTTATGTTAGGAGCATCAAAGCACTTTCAGGTTGAGAGGATTAGCCAGTGACATCACCATTGCCCAAGGGACATCCAGTTAGGGGATCTTTTCATGTCCCCATGAAACTGCCCACCAAAGTGGTACCTATCTATCTACTCATGGTTGCCCACTTTTGAACTGCTGGATCAGCAGGAGCTGGAGCAAGTGATGGGCGCTCACCCCATCACACGGCAGCAACCGGGTCTCAAACACGGGCCTGCCAATCATCAGGCCAGCATCCTAACCACATGAGCCTCTGTGCTCCCCAACTTGTAGCTCAGGTGCCAAGATGAGATTCTGGTTAGCCGAACCAGGTGTGGAAGGCAGGACTGGTACAAAGGAACCAGGTTTAAGATGTTGGAAGAAAAAAGAAGCTGTGCCCTGTGCTTGCCCAAGGACAGGAAATATTGATTATACTTAGTCCTCGACTTACAACCACAACTGAGCCCCAAATTTCCATCGCTAAGCAAGACAGTTGTTAAGTGAGCTTTGCCCCATTTTACAACCTTCCTTGCCACAGTTGTTAAGTGAATCCCTGCAAGTGTTAAGTCAATCATTCAGCCATTAAGCAAATCTGGCTTCACGTATTGGCTTTGCTTGTCGGAAGCTTACAAATGGTGATCACATGACCCCAGGACGGGACATAAGTACATGCCAGTTGCCATGGGTCCGAATTTTGATCATGTGACCGTGGGGATGCTGCAATGGCCGTAAGCGTGAAAACCAATCCCAAGCCACTTTTTCAATGCTGTTGTTAACTTTGCGCGGTCACTAAATGAATGGTTGTAAGTCGAGGACTACCTTTATTCCATTCTAACTAATGCACTTGTTAGGCTTATGTCTTCCCTTTCCTCCTGCAGCTGAAGTCAACCTACTAGCCCTCTCTATGGCCCTTTCCCCCAGTAACAGCAACCCTGCAGGGTAGGTTGTGCTGAAAGGGAGGGAGTGGCCCAAAGTCCAGGAAGGGCTGGCCATGGCAGAAGGTGGGACCCAGCCCAAGTACTCTGGCCCTTTCCTAGCCCCCCTGGCCCCTATCCCACACATGAACAATCTTCCAATAGCTTAACCCATAATCTCTTTCTGCAAGAGATGGTTTTAGATCTTTGTCATTACGGAGTTTTGCGTGCAACTGCCTCCATGGGTATGACAAAAAAGGAAAGAAGGTATCAAGGAGAGAAAGGGTGTCCCCACTCATCCCGAGTCCTAGACTCATCTGCCTACATCGCCCAACAGTTTAATTCCTGATAGATTGCAGTTTTTGGTAGAAAGAGGGTTACAAATCCAGACTGGGATGATTTGATTGATGGAATCCAATCAAAGATGGACTTTGCCATCTCCTTCCTTTTGCTTCCTCTTCATATTTCTAAAGCAGTGTTTCTCAACCTCAGCAACTTTAAGACGGATGGACTTCAACTCCCAGAATCCCTCAGCCAGCATGGTCAAAAAAGTGATCACATGACCCTGGGACATGGCAACAGTCGTAAATATGAGTCAGTTGCCAAGCATCTTATCTGACTGATAAGGAGCCAAGGTGGTGCAGTGGTTAGAGTGCAGCACTGCAGGCTACTTCAGCTGACTGCTAGCTGCAGTTCAGCAGTTCAAATCTCACCGGCTCAAGGTTGACTCAGCCTTCCATCCTTCCGAGGTGGGTAAAATGAGGACCCAGATTGTTGGGGGCAAGAGGCTGACTCTGTGAATCACTTAGAGAGGGCTGCAAAGCACTATGAAGCGGTATATAAGTCTAACTGCTATTGCTATCTGAAATTTGATCATGTGACCATGGGGATGTTACAACCGTTGTAAGTGTGAAGAACAGTCATAAGTCACTTTTTTCAGTGCTGTTGTAACTTCGGGCACTAAACGAATGGTTATAAGTCAAGGACTACCTGTACGTTGAGTCCTTGGTGGGATGACAAATGTATTATGCTTGTCAACAGTGAGGACAGAACGGTGTTAATATTACAGAGTCAGGAATCCAGGGTTAATCCTAATTCCTACTACAGTTTAAAGATGAAACTGAAATTAGTTAGCCTTTCTTTCTTGTCTAGTACAGATAGTCCTCGATTTATAACTGTTGAGCAACCATTCGACGTTACAACAGCATTAAAAAAGAAAAAGCAACTTGCAAGAGGTGCTCGCACGTACAACTCTCGTAGCATCCTAAGTCACGTGATCAACATTTGGGCGTTTGGCAACTGGCAGGTATTTAGAGTGGTTGTAGCATCCCTGGGTCACATGACTGCCATGGCTGGCTGAGGGATTCTGGGAGTTGAAGTCCTAAGTTGCTGAAGTTGAGAAACATTGTCCCAGAGCAGCGAGCTCCAAACTTTCCAGCTTGGTGGAGGCGGGGTGGGGTGGGGGGAAGGGGGGGATGGTTTTGCACAAGCATGCATGCCGCTTTCACAAATGCAGCTTTGTATGTGCACACCCGCGCATTCATCCACCACTTCCACAGCCTGGTTCTAAACGGGCCCAAGCACCGAGCCACGGATCGGAAGTTGGGGACCCCTGTCCTAGAGGAAAAAATCAGGCAATCAATCTTTATAGACACAAAAGGTTTTAAAAGATTTAGGTGGGGAACACCAGGTTCAGATCATAGTTGATCCTGGAACTCATTGGCTGTGTTCACATAAAGCTATCCAGCCTTTTATTGGGCAACGAGTGGTTTTTGAGTAGTGGCAACCCAATTCTGCTCCCAGCATTTTGTGTGTACAAGATCATTGGCAATACAGGAGAATCCAGACCTTTTGTTTTGTTAAACTATTTTTTGTGCAGAGGCATCTGTGGAAGCACAGAGAGTCAAAAAAGTCAAGATGGCGGCCACAACTGAAGCCACCATCTTGACCCCTCCCTATGAACACTTTTGTTTGTGTTTATTGCTTGACCCCAGCCAAAGTATTGGAAGAACATTGTGCAGGGCTCATAATCTCACAACAGTTGCTCGTTTCGTGATATATTAAGTGATGTTTCCAGTTTCACTAAACTGGTAAATAAACCAAAGTTAGCTGATTTACCTCCTTATGCCCTGAACCAGAGGTGGGTTCCTCCCGGTTCGGACCGGTTTGCCCGAAACGGTAGCGACCCGCTGGTGATGTCATGGTGACGTCACGGAGCCGGTTCGGTCTGTGCTGGTCCGTGGGCGCCGCAATCTTTTTTTTTTGGGGGGGGAATCTTTTTTTTTTTTTGGAATTTTTTTTTATTTTTCGGCACTGCGCATGCCACGCAGCGCGGGAGGAAGCGAACTGGCAGCGAGGTAAGTTAGAACCCATCCGTGCCCTGAACGTGTAGCCGGTTTCTCAGTCTCTAATAATTCCATTGGCTGCCCAAACAAGCTACACTTTAAAGCCGGCACACTCCGGGAGATTAAAGGAACTTTGTAATAGTTACGTAGCAAACTACATGTTGACATTCTGGGTATGGCTGATAATTCTGCAAACAATGTTGACACTCGACTGGCAAACCACCTTTGCCTGAAAAACCTTTAGCTTTGTAGATTCTGCCAGAGGAAGTGACTTGCAACAAACACAAATATGAACAATGGGAGGTTGAAATAGCAAATCTCATGTGGCTAATCATGGCCAGGAATACCCCACACCCTAAAAGTGGGAAACCTTTTCGTTCGAGAGACACCCAAAATTCCAGCATTTTTCGGAACAAGCTTGTTTTCAGTGGCTCTGGAGAACAGAATATAAAGGGCATTTTAATGCTCTTTATTATGTATGTTACTAGTCTAAGGAGCTTGAAAGCTTCAGTAAGAGGAAGATGGGGTGTACAGTATTTGATTTTAATATATTTTATTCTGTGTACCTGTATATTTTGTCTTAACATACAGGTAGTCCTAGACTTATGACCACAATTGAGTCCAAAATTTATTTTGCTAAGTGAGCATTGTCCCGTTTTATGACCTTTCTTGCCACAGCTGTTAAGTGAATCACTGCCATTGTTAAGTTAGTAGCAAGATTGTTAAGTGAATCTGGCTTCCTCATTGACTCTGTTTGCCAGAAGGTCACAAAAGGTGATCTCATGACCCCAGGACATTGCAACCGTCATAAAGATGAGTCAGTTGCCAAGCATCTGACTTTTCATCACATGACTATGGCAATGCTGCAGTGGTTGTAAGTGTGAAAAACGGTCATAAGTCGCTTTTTTCAGTGCTGTTGTAACTTCGAACAGTCACTAAACGAACTGTCGAGAACGACCTGTATTTTATTTCTTAAAAGTGGGATCTGTTTAACAGAGTTTAATGGGTTTGAACAAAAGAGTCAAGCTATCTATCATTTCAACGTTTTATGTTGTTTGTGTGGTTGTTTTATTTTTTGGTTTGTTGAATCTGCTCCTGTTTGAATTGAAAACTACCCAGAATCACAGATGTGAGGTGGGTGGCTATATAAATTGAATAAATTGTTAAATAAATAAATACAAACATAATTTTAGATTTATAGCCTTGCTTAATTTGGCTTGGTCACTGCTGTAAATACCTTCCTATCCACTAATCTCAGCATTGCGAGATTACAGATACGTGGTGTTTTTTTTTTTTTTTACCTAAAAAGGCCAATTTTTTTTTATAAAGAAAAAGTTGAAATCTTTCTCTTGGCATCCATACATACCTATGAGCACACTGCTGTCTGAATAATTTCACCCCAGGACCGCACCTAATTCCACATGCATTAACCATCCCTTCCGTTGGCCTTTTCCTGAATTTTGTTCAGATGCTCAGGATATTTTTTCATCATCGCTAAGCAACGAGGAAACAAAACAATGGCGGGCAGAAATACTATCTTTAGCAGCAAAGAGACGTTAGGGCAGAGAGTAATTGGAGCCTGTCGAACTCAGCACTGTAGGATCTGCTTGCAGGGGCCAAGTGGGTAAAATTTCCCCTCAATGGAGAGATAACTCCACAGGAGGGTCAAGATGCTTTTCAGGTTGAACATCTGGGAACTGTCACGCAAAACATCTGGAGGACATTAGGTGGTGCTCTCCTATTTTGTAGTGTCCGTGCTAGACATCACCATCACTGCAGGGATCAAAGTAAACGTGGCTTATTAATTTCCCACACAGTTTATAGTTTATATTTTGGGGAAGTTCCACCTTACTATTTCATAGTGCTTTTAGCATTTCAGCTGAGACCCATTGCAAAGAGCTGCTCCAGAAACATACAGTTAGGAGGAGAAAGGTCATTGCAAAGGCCCCATGCTTTGGGACCAACTAGACCAGTTTGGTCTACTGGTTAAGGCAGCAGGCTAGAAGCCAGCAGGCAGTGAGTTCTAGTAGCGCCTTAGGCATGAAAGTTCCGATGAGTGACTCTGGGTCAGTCACTTTCTCTCAGACCAACTAAATTCACAGGGTTGTTGTTGTGGGGAAAATAGAAGGAAGAAGAAGTATTGTATATGTTTTACTCCTTGAGTTAGTTATAAAAATAATAAAGGCAAGATATGAGCCGTGGTGGGGCAGTAGTTACAATGCAGTACTGTAGACTAACTCTGCTCACTGCCAGGAGTTCGATCCTGACCGGCTCAAGGTTGACTCAGCCTTCTATCCTTCCAAGATCGGTAAAATGAGGAGTCAGCTTGTTCAGGGCAATAGGCTGAAATTGTAAACTGCCCAGAGAGGGCTGTAAAACTCCGTGAAGAAGTATGTAAGTGCTTAAGTGCTGTATAAATAAACAAGCAAACAAATAAATTAATAATGGTTGAGGTACTGAGCAGGGATTCACATTTCTGCCAGCTGCGCCCCAATGTGACCCAATGGGCGAAATGAGGGAGAAAAAATATCTGCTTCTTGAAAAGGATCGCTGGGAACTCTGATGTAAAGCATTTTGAGCATCCCAAACACTCTCCCTCAATGCAAAAGTAATTTCCTGCCCTGCTCTCCCCCCCCCCCGCCCCAAACAGCTGAAGATGCTGGATAGCAGAACTGCAGTACAGCCAAAGAGATTGAAATTATGAGGCTGCTGTGCCCAAAACTAGTAAGGATATCAACCATTTTTAGCTTTTTGGGGAATTACTGAGTCTCATTTGTATTTCTGTAACTGTCTGGTTTGACATAGCAACCAAACAGGACAGGTACAGACTTCAACGGATAGTTAGGATTGCAGAAAAAACGATCACAACCAGCCTGCCTTCCACTGAGGACCTGTTTACTGCATGGGTCAGAAAGAGGGCTGAGAAAATATCTACAGATCCCTCACATCCTGGATATAAACTGTTTCACCTTCTTCCTTCAGGACGCCACTGTAGGGCATTGCATGCCAAAACAACTAGACCATGGGACAGTTTTGACCCTTGTGCCATCAGTCTGCTGAACACCTAATTCCCACAGCACTGTCCTATGTCTAAGGATATTTACCCGTGTAGTAGGGCTGTATTACTATTATTCTTCCCATCTTTACTACTACCTTCTCCTATTGGTATCTTACTATATTACTTTGCTGTTTGCATGTACACTGAGAGCTTATGCACCAGAGACGTATTCTTTGTGCGTCCAATCACATTTGGTTATCCTATCCTATCCTATCCTATCCTATCCTATCCTATCCTATCCTATCCTATCCTATCCATTCTTTCCTAATTTCGTTCTATTCTATTCTGTTCTGTTCTGTTATCTGAACCTTATGCTCAAGCTTTGCTCTTCCTTACACCCCAGTTGATTACAGATAACAGGTAGTTCTCGACTCACAACTTGTTGCTTATTAGCCATTTGAAGTTATGACACCCCCCCCCCAAAAAAGGTATTTCTGACCCAGATTTGAAGTTCTGATGGCTGAATCACTCTTCCCTCCCCCCCCAAGTCATCATAATTTGGGCACTCGGCAACTGGTCCACATTTCCGACAGTTTGCAGTGGCCTCTGATCACAAGTGCAATTTACAATAGTTTCCTGCAAAAAAAACTCCTATTTCAGACAACACTTTTGCTTTATGACCGTGTTATTCACTTAACCACTGTGGTATTCATTTTATAACCACCATTAAGTTCACTTAATGTCCGCCGTAAAAAAAAGTTGTTAAATTGGGTCAGTTGTATGATCACCTACTTAACAATTTGCAAAATGTACGACCGTAATTCGTGGCTCAGTTGCAGCTGTTAAGTCAAGGACTACCTGTCATTATCATCTTTTAATGACCCCATAATCCCTTGCGGGGTGGAGTCTGGGCAACTGAAGGGAGCTGAGTGTTTACTGGCCGGATGCCGTTTCTGTCGCCAATGCGGAGTTTTGTTCAGCAGATATATTCTCATTGTGCCCAGAGAGAGAAATACCTGCCTCTACCTAGGATCGAACTCACAGCCTCCTGATTGTGAGGCGAGAGCTCCATCTCTAGGCCACCGCACCACTCCAGAAGTCAAGGATTATCTGTATAGGGAGTTAAAAATATGCTTCACACGTGTACTGTAATTAATTCAGTAGAATATATAATACAGGCCAAGGTTGGAAGCCACACTAAGTCTCCAGTGCAGTAGTGGGTTCTAAAACCCGTTGCTACTGGTTCACACGTGCGTGACGCTTCTGCAGATGCGCAGAAGCGTCCCAGGCAGGTGGGCGGAGCATCCAGGGCGGCTGGGTGGAGCATCCCGGGCGGCTGGGGGGAGCGTCCCGGGTGGGTGGGTGGAGCCTCCCGCCGCCGCCGCTACCCGTTCTAAGAACCGGGCTGAACCGGGAGCAACTCACTACTGCTCCAGTGCCCCTGAGAATCTGAAGTTCTGTGTGTGTGTGCGTGCACGTGTTTGTGTGTATGTCTGTGTGCCATCCTGTTCTGTCGATCAAATAAAAAAATGCTTTGGACTCCTTTGCATCTCTAACAGTTATATAAAATCAACTCATTCAAGAAAAATGTCCATATTGTGCTCTTAACCAAAATGCAGGCACTGCCTCCTTCCAGTATAGTTTTTTCAACTTTGTAGTCTAGCCTATAGCCCTGAGCTCTCCTAGTGGTCTCCCCTTCAGTCTGTCCCGCTTAGCTTTTCAAGTTCTGCCAATATCTGCTTGTGCTACCACTACTTTGGGACACGGTTATATGGAAGGTGGGCAAGAGAGGGTCCTTCCTGTTTGATCTCGAAGACAGCAGAGGTGGGTTTCAGCAGGTTCTGACCAGTTCTAGAGAACCGGTAAATACCACCTCTGACTGGCCCCGCCCCATCTATTCTCTTCCTCCCAAGTCCCAGCTGATCGGGAGGAAATGGGGATTTTGCAGTAACCTTCCCCTGGAGTGGGGAGGGAATGGAGATTTTGCAGTATCCTTCTCCTGCCATGCCCACCAAGCCACGCCACGCCCACCAAGCCACGCCCACAGAACCGGTAGTAAAAAAAATTGAATCCCACCACTGGAAGACAGATAATGAAATTCTCTCAGACATTCATTTTCCTTTTGATCAGTTGCTGAATTTCAACGCTGCCACTATACTTTCTTCTTTTTATCTACCGCGGCATTCATCTGTTTGCATGTTGAGCTTTGCATTCAATCCTTTTGTTTGTTAAAAGCACTTTGAAGAGCTGGCATAGGAAAAAAAAAAGCAGGCCACAAATAGATTGCAATGTAGGTATCAACAAACGGACCAGGCTGGGCAGCGAAACCTGGGATGGGTCTATGACAACTCGCCGTGGGACAACTCACCATGGAACAATTCGCTGTGGCATAAGAGTTACTGTACACTAATGTCAAAGAAATGGTGGAATAGAATCATTAAAGAAAGAATACAAAAGGAGGGATAAAATGGAATGTGAATGACAAAAATTAAAATATTTTTTTATTTATATTGAATAATTAAATTGAATTGTTCAATTGTCCCGCAGCAAGTTAGCCATGACAAGTTGCCCTGGGACATGGCAACAGTCGTAAATATGAGTCAGTTGTCAAGCATCTGAATTTTGATCATGTGACCATAGGGATGTTGCAACCATCGTAAGTGTGAAGAACAGTCATAAGTCACTTTTTTCAGTGCTGTTGTAACTTCGGTCACTAAATGAATGGTTATAAGTCAAGGACTACCTGTACGTTGAGTCCTTGGTGGGATGACAAATGTATTATGCTTGTCAACAGTGAGGACAGAACGGTGTTAATATTACAGAGTCAGGAATCCAGGGTTAATCCTAATTCCTACTACAGTTTAAAGATGAAACTGAAATTAGTTAGCATTTCTTTCTTGTCTAGTACAGATAGTCCTCGATTTATAACTGTTGAGCAACCATTCAACGTTACAACAGCATTAAAAAAGAAAAAGCAACTTACAAGAGGTGCTCGCACGTACAACTCTCGTAGCATCCTAAGTCACGTGATCAACATTTGGGCGTTTGGCAACTGGCAGGTATTTAGAGTGGTTGTAGCATCCCTGGGTCACGTGACTCAGGGGTAGGTTCTAACTTACCTTGCTGCCGGTTCGTTTCCTCCCGCGCCGTGTGGGCGCGCCTCGTGGGTGCGCGCATGCGCAGTGCAAAAAAATAGTAAAATATAAAAATAAAGCCAAAAACAAGATGGTGCCGCATGCGCAGTGCCGGAAACTCAGCTTCTGCGCATGCACAGAAGAAAAAAAAATCCCAAAAAAATTTCAAAAAAAAAATTCAAAAAAAAGATGGCGGCGTCCATGGACCGGCACCGACCGAACCGGATCTGTGACATCATCATGATGTCACCAGCGGGTCGCTACCGGTTCGGGCGAACTGGTCCGAACCGGGAGGAACCCACCTCTGACGTGACTGCCATTTGTGACCTTCCCAGCCGGCTTCCGACAAGCAAAGTCAAGGGGGGGGAAGGAGATCTGGATTCACTTAGTGACTGCATGACTCACTTAATAACTGCAGTGATTAACAACCCTGGCAAAAAAGGTCATAAAATCAGGCATGACTCACTTAACAACTATTTTGCTTAGGAATGGCCCCCAACTGTGGCCATAAGTCAAGGACTACATGGATCTCCTGTAAAAACGTTCTGGAGAGGACATGCCTTTAAATGGCTCCCTGAGACTCAGTTTGCAGACCAAATCCTTGTGCTTTAGTACTCTGCGTGCAGATTTGCACAGAGATTTGAGCAACTGAGCAGTTACCTCTGGTCTCTGGTGTGGCCTGGCTGGGCTCACACTTTCTGTTTGGTCAATCCTTGTTCGATTGTGACTTCCTAGATATACCACCATATCTGAGTTCTGCTGGGACTCAACAGGTAGTGTGAACTGGCTGCTCTGACTAGGAAACCACAATGTCTGCCTTATGGTGACGCATAAGCCCAGCCTATCATGCATTCTTCCCAGTGGTGAAATCCAATTTTTTTTACTACTGGTTCTGTGGGCGTAGCTTGGTGGGCGTGGTGTGGCTTGGTGGGCGTGGCAGGGGAAGAATACTGCAAAATCTCCATTCCCACTCCACTCCAGGGGAATAATACTGCAAAATCTCCATTCCCACGCCACTTCTGGGGGAAGGATACTGCAAAATCTCCATTCCCACCCCACTCTGGGGCCTGACAGGGGTGGTATTTGCCAGTTCTCCGAACTACTCAAAATTTCCGCTACCGGTTCTCCAGAATCTGTCAGAACCTGCTGGATTTCATCCCTGATTCTTCCCCAAACTATGGCCAGAGGAATCAAGATAGTTTCATGCTTGAGCTGGATCACAAATTATTTGAGGCCTTTAACTGCTCCTGGGATCAGACAGCAATGCTGATCAGTGAAAAAGTGTTTCAAATGAACAAGACAATAATTCTCAATTCATCTTGAGGAGCAGCTTTCCCTGTTAGATAATAACTTGTAAGCACTACAGATGAGAAGTGTGATCCCCTAATTTGAGGAAAAAGGAAGGAGGGGGTGAGAATTGTTTCTTCTAAAGCAGGGGTCCACACTTGGCAACTTTAAGACTTGTGGACTTCAACTCCCAGAATTCCTCAACCAGCTTTGCTGGCTGGAGAATTCTGGGAGTTGAAGTCCACAAAGTCTTAAAGTTGCCAAGTTTGAAGACCTCTGTTCTAAAGTGTCTACTCTCACATAGTTACAGATTACTTAAAATCTAGGAGAAAAAAATAAGCACATTTTTTTGGGTGGGGCATGCAATTCCCTACATTAATCTGCTGTGAATCCTATGGGTTATTCAACTAACGTTTAAATTTCGAAGTCTACCTCAAGCAATATACAAGATAAGCAAACAGGGAAGGTGAACAGAAACGTTAATTGTGTTACTGAAAAACTGCATGTACTTGATAATTTTTGGCCATTGGGAGGTGCAAGGATGTTCTGTCCCCCATCTCTTAAAATTCTACTGAGCCCCATCTTCCATCTGCTAAAATTTCATCCTGTTTTGTAGGCTTTCTCAACCTTGGCAACTTTTAAGATGTGTAGACTTCAACTCCCCAAATCTCCCTGCCAGCAACTCTGGGTGTTGAAATCCACACATCTTAAAATTGCTAAGGTTGAGAAACATTGCTCTATTGGCTAGGTTCATGCTTCTTTTGGTAACCGTAAGACCTAGGACCTTGAATCTTTTAAAAATGCTGAACACTCCATCCTGCACTTACATGCTTGTCTAAAATAGTGTTTCTCAATCTCAGCAACTTGAGGTGACGACTTCAATTCCCAGAATTCTCCAGGCACTATGACTGGCTAGGGAATTCTGGGAGTTGAAGTCCACGCATCTTCATGAGATTGAAAACCATTGGTCTAACACAGGAGTGTCAAACTCGCATCGTCACGTGATGTATCGCAACTTTTTCCCCCTTCGCTAAACCGGGGGTGGGCGTGGCCAGCATGTGACGCATCCGCCCGCGGGCCGCGAGTTTGACACCCCTGGTCTAAGACATATACTAGAACAGTGGTTCTCAACCTTCTTAATGCCGCGACCCCTGCCCTGCCACCGCGATCCCCTCCCCGCCCTCTCCCCACCCGCGCGCGCGTTGCCAGTCACCAAGATGGCGGGCTAGCGCGCGCTTAGGCGACCCCTGTGAAACGGTCGTTCGACCCCCAAAGGGGTCGCGACCCACAGGTTGAGAACCGCTGTACTAGAAGGTCTGTCTCTCTCTCTCTCTCTCTCTCACTCTCCTTCCTTCTTTTCTTCCTTCCTTTCTTCTTTCCTTCCTTTCTTCTTTCCTTCCTTCCTTCCTTCCTTCCTTCCTTCCTTCCTTCCTTCCTTCCTTCCTTCCTTCCTTCCTCTTTCTTTCTTTCTTTCTTTCTTTCTTTCTTTCTTTCTTTCTTCCTTTTTCTTTCTTCTTCTTTCTTTCTTTCTTTCTTTCTTTCTTTCTTTCTTTCTTTCTTTCTTTCTTTCTTCTTTCTTTCTTTCTTTCTTTCTTTCTTTCTTTCTTTCTTTCTTTCTTTCTTTCTTTCTTTCTTTCTTTCCTTCTCTTATCAGTTTACCCCTGTCACCTAGTTCCAGGACTATTGATAGGATGGGTTTAAAATTGGGGCCTCCTTCTTCCCATCCCTCGCCGTGACACAGCTGCATGGCCCCGGGGGTCTCTTACTTCTACTGGGTGAGTTCCAGAGAGTGGCAGAAGATTTGGAGAGGCGCTTGTTGATTATAGAGTCCACATGTTTGGGGAGATTTACAGCAGAGAGAGAGCACCTGCTTGCACCTACAGAGGGAAAAGACACACAGGTGTTAAGGGCAGCGGTGTGGGGGTGGGGATCTGGTGGACGTGCGAGCATGCAGCAGCAGGGAATCATGCAGTGAATGCAATGAGTTGCAAAGGAGATTCCCTGGGAAAGCCATTAGGGTGCCTCGCTTCGGGCTGCCTGCAGGAACAGGAAACCGTACAAACACCTTTTTATGTGCTGATTCGCAGCCTAGTGTATTCTACTCCAGCACACGTCCCCACCACTGATGTCACAGGCCTCAGTGAGCTTGGCAGAAAGCAAATTAGCACATGTGGTGGCACAGTGGCTCTCGGCAGGGCTATGCCCTTCCCAGAGGCCCACTGGCAGAAGGTCTGATTTGGAGATATATATATATATATATATATATCTTGTTACAAGCTGACTTTGACTCAGATCCCATGCAGCTGAGAGAGGCTGAGTCCCACAGAAAGCAACAGATGACAGCCTTCATAGAAGATGTTAAATATCGGGTTCCTGGGCACACTTAACAGCATGTTTACACTGCCATGGCCAAAAGATGAGCAAGACGTAGACTCAACCATCCAGCAAACAGGTCCCTTTTTAGAGACAGAAGCTGAACCACAAACAGCTTGGATTGACAGCAAAGCAGCTTTTTCAGACCGACATTAGGGGGTGGTGAGTTTCGAAAGGACAAAACTGAAAGCATTTTCAGTGTTCATTTATAGGACACAATCAGAATTTGAAACAAACCCTGGCTTTTTATTCCAGGGCCACAACAAATAAGCGAGGTGGTTAGTTTATCCTCATTGCTATCTGCAAGCCAACGTTTTGAAAAATTGACCAAGTAGATGATTTTTTTTAAAGCACTCTTGAAATTTTCATAGTAAAAAGTGGTTGTGCTTCTCTAACATGCCTAACTTGATGGCTACAGGTTTAACTAGATCAGTCATTTGCACAACATGAGAAGCCTAGCTAGTTTTAAACTTGTTAGGGCTTTTTTGTGACTTTATGTGTTCTGTGAATCCAGCTTGGGATTAGTTTCTGATTCAAAGTATTATAGCAAACCAGGGAATAAAATGGCTCTATCACAGAAATGGCGAACCTTTTTTGGTTGGTGTGCCAAAAGGGTGTGTGCGTGCGCGCTAGCATGCGCGCATGTGCCCACACCCATTTCCTTCCCCCCCGCACATGCGCACAACCTCCCGCTGCCCCGTGCATGCGCACAGGCCTCACTGAAGCCTGGGATGGTGAAAAACGGGCAAACCGAAAGTTTGGAAAAACGGACTTCCGGTTTGCCCATTGGGCTGTTTTTTGCCCTCCGGAGGCTTCAGGGAAGCCTCCTGAAGCCTCCGGAGGGCGAAAACGGCCTTCCCCAAGGCCAAAAATCAGCTGGCCAGCGTGCGCTGGAGCTGACATAGGGCAACGCCTCGCATGCCCTCCAATATGGCTCCGCGTGCCACCTGTGGCACGCGTGCCATAGGTTCGCCATCACTGCTCTATCACATCAGAGGTGGGCTGCTGCCGGTTTGGACTGTTTCAGGTGAACCAGTAGTTCTGACCAGCGGCTGCCCCCCCCCCACCCCGGCGCTATCCCCTCCTATATAATCGCCGTGTTTGATGCCGTGCGCATGCACGGAAGGCGCGTGCGCACTCACATTTTCGGTTCTGGGCGAACCGGTTGTTACATTATGTGACGCCCACCTCTGCATCACCTGGTTAAGTGTGTTTTGTGAACAAACCCAACCAAAATATGCCTCTGGAACTTGCTTTTCTTTGTTTCATATGGCAATGTAAACATAAAATAATGATTTGGACAATTTTTCTGCACATTGGGTCACTGGTAGCATTCTGCATGGGTCTCTATATTTATTCTAGGCTGAAAAATAAGGGCTGATGTGGAATTCTTGTTGCCAAAAACCACATGGAACGACATGCCCAGTTTTGTCTAAATCCAAAGCAAAATTCTTAAACCCAAAACCAATTTAGAGTAACAGTTGCCAATATTGATGGAAGACTTGTAATAATAGAATCACAGGATTTGTCTCTGCCAAAAAACAGACTAATTGCAGATAATTATTTGAACGTTATATATCCTATTTCTATTTTGCAATAAATAAAATCCAGCCACTGAATAGTATTTAACTTATTTGGTGAGGCCAAACTAGTTAAGGAGAGCAATTTCATGCAATGACCTGAACTATTTTGGAGAATTCAGCGAAGACAAAATATTGTTCAACATTATTTATTTATTAAGGAACCGCTCACTCTGAAAAGTGTCTCGAAAGAGCCCTTCAGGTAGTCCTCATTTTGCAACTGCCTTGTTTAACAACAATTTGCAGTTACAACATGATGAAAAAATAACTTAGTGACAAATCTTCGCATTTATGACCTTTGCAGGTCTGTAAGGAGTTAAGATTGTAAAATCATGACATTTCACTGAACAACTGCTTTGCTTAATGACTTACCGTATTTTTCAGTGTATAAGACGCACATCCCCCCCCCAAAAAAGTGGGTGGAAATGTCTGTGCGTCTTATAGAGCGAATGTTGCCGAAGCCCCGCCCACCCGCTGGCCTCTGCCTCCCAGCAATTTGCCTCCTTGCAGCAAACAGCAAGGTCAGCTTCAGCACAGCCTGATTTAGCACGAGCAGCTGATTGGCGGTTGGATCTGCCTCCAAGAATACCACCTATCAGCAGTTCCAGGCTGCGGGGATCACCGTCCCCCATCACCACTGCCGCCTATCGCCGCCTTCGTGTGCCCCGTTTTTGGCCTCCATGCGCCCCGTTTTCTGCCTCTGTGCGCCCCATTTTTGGCCCATTCCAGGCGGCCGGGATAGGCAGCGCTGGTGATCCCCGCCACCTGGAATGGGCCGAAAATGGGATGCGCGGAGGCCGAAAATAAGGCATGCGGAGGCCAAAAACGGGACGCGCAGAGGCCGAAAATGGGACTTGTGGAGGCAGCGATAGATGGCAGCAGTGATGGGAGGTGGCGATCCCCGCAGCCTGGAACAGCTGATAGGCGGTATTCTGGGAGGCCGATCCAACCGCCAATCAGCTGCTCGTGCTAAATCAGGCTGTGCTGAAGCTCACCAGGCTGTTTGCTGTTTGCTGCAAGGAGGCAAATTGCTGGGAGGCAGAGACAGATATTTTTTTTCTTGTTTTCCTCCCCAAAAGCTAGGTGCGTCTTATAGTCCGGAGCGTCTTATAGTCCGAAAAATACGGTAATTGTCTATCCTGTTTGTGGTTGCTAAACGAAGATGAGATCAAAAACCCACCAAGTTCACCATTCACTTCCCAACAAGATGTAGCTTCCAACTCTCCATACATTGGCCAGCAGATCTTCCTCATAAAGATACGAAGTGCTTTGAACATCTGAAACGTTTGTTTTTATCCCGATCAGCAGCAATTTCCAATCAGTTCAGATAGTTAAAGAAGAGCACAGCAGAACGGTAAATAATAATAATAGCCTGGTTTCCTATGGAGAATTATTAATCGCCACAGGCAACCAGGAAGTTGCTACGGAATCAGTTATGCCTCTTCTTTTAAAGGTAGTCCTTGAGATATGATTGTAATGAAGCTTGCCTATAAAATACGACCTCTTTTGTGGCCGTAGCTGTCATTCAGTGAACCAATGATTCACTATAGACATTGTTTTGCCGAAAACTGGAAGTGCTGGATTTCGGAAAAACTGTCATAAAATGGGGTCACGGGATCATGGGATGTTACAAATGGCTGTAAATGCTGCCATGTGACCAAGCAACTAAAGTGGGTGGGTGGGCGACTGTCAGAACTTTGCATCCGGGTCTTAAATCCCCTTTTCCGGATTGGTCATAAGTCAAGGACTACTTGTTTTTTTTGAAGCCCTTCCAGAAAGTTTCTACTTTGTCATCCTGCATTCTGCATTACACATTTCTCTCTCCAATCATGGGAGCTTGTGGTCGTATAACCTCCTCCGCTGCCTTGGGGAATTCTGGGAGTTGAAGTCCACACGTCTTATTGCTGAGATGACGCTAGTCCCCAAGATCACTCCCCAAAATGCTTCCTAACCACACCAAAACAGGAAACCCTGGCCTTGTTCACACACACACACGTGGCTATGTCCACTTTGCATCATCATGCCTGCAGCATTCGTACGTGCCCAGAGTGTGAAGTGTGGCACCTCCCATTCTCATCCTTCACTTTCCCACCCTCCAGTCCATTCCTGCCCAAAGACTCCTGGGGATGGGAAGATTGCCAAGGACAGAATATGCTCTGCTCAGCAGTGCAGTCTTGGGCAAGCTGTATCTATGGCTCAGCTCCTTTCTGCCTTGGTCCCAATGTGGCCGCATGGTGGAAACTGCCAACCAATGAGGAGGAAGATGGGTGAGGCTCTGAGCAGCACATGGCATAGAAGAGAAAAAGCAGTGTGGGAACTTAAAGGTACCAAGCGGTCAAAAGTCCACTGAAAATGGACAACGGGCCCCAGCGAAGCTGCAAAGAAATGGAGTGCTGTCCTGTATGCAGAGGAAAGAAAGAAAGAAAGAAAGAAAGAAAGAAAGAAAGAAAGAAAGAAAGAAAGAAAGAAAGAAAGAAAGAAAGAAAGAAAGAAAGAAAGAAAGAAAGAAAGAAAGAAAGAAAGAAAGAAAGAAAGAAAGAAAGAGGAAGGAAGGAAGGAAGGAAGGAAAGAGGAAGGAAGGAAGGAAGGAAGGAAGGAAGGAAGGAAGGCAGGCAGGAAAGAAAGAAAGCTTAGCAGCTTGATTTTTACTTGTTTTTCTGTGAGCCTTTTATCATGAGTAATATTTTATTAAAAAAAAAAAAAAAAAAAAAAAAAAAAAAAAAAAAGGAGGGAGGGAGGAAGGGAAAGAGGAAGAGGGAAAGAAAGAGAAAGAAAGAAAGAAAGAAAGAAAGAAAAGAAAGAGAAAGAAAGAAAGAAAGAAAGAAAGAAAGAAAGAAAAGAAAAGAAAGAAAGAAAGAAAGAAAGAAAGAAAGAAAGAAAGAAGATAGGAAGAGTAGGAAAGGGACACAGGGAGGGAGGGAGGGAGGAAAGAATTGCCTTATAATTTCAAACTATAAACTAGGGTGCAGAAGCCCCTCCTTGTCCCAAGGACATGCGCGTGCAAAAGTGCCCAGCCGTGCAAAAGGCATCAAACCTTCCCTCCCCCCTAGGCCCGTTGTGCTTGCTGTTTCCCCAAGGAATATGAGAGCCGTGTCCCCAAGCGAAGCAGGGCCTCCACTCACCCTCCTTGTGCACAGGGGAGCCCTGGTGCAGCGCCCCAGCCCACGACCATCGCTGTTGCCGGATTTCAGCCCAGGTTTTCTTCACGGAGCGCTGGATGGCGGCTTCGTAGAGCTCCTGATCACAAAGGAGGAAAAGGGGAGGTTTAATTCTGTATTTTTGTTTGCCAATCATGCAACTTAGGGGTGTGCTTGTATAAACAATGAAGCTGAGCAGTTTGGTTAGAGAGGAAAAAAAAAATGATAAAAAGACTTTTTTTTTTACAAAACTGGAAATCCTTACAGGTCGTCCTTGACTTACAACCAACATTGGGATTACCATAGAACTTTGGTCCTTAAACAAGGTGCTTGTTAAGTGAGTCTTGCCCGAATTTACCTTTTTTTTTTTTGCTGTACTTGTTAAATGATTGCAGCTTCCCCATTGATTTTGCTTATTGGAAACCGGCTGGGAAGCCACATGACCTCAAGATGCTGCAACCGTCATAAATATATACCGGTTGCCAAGTGTCTGAATTTTGATCACGTGGTCATAGGGATGCTTGCAAGACCTGTAAGTGTGATGACCAGTTTTAAGTCACTTTTTTCGGCTCTGTTGTAACTTCAAACAGTCCCTAAATCAGGGGTGAAATCCAGCAGGTTCTGACAGGTTCTGGAGAACCATTAGCGGAAATTTTGAGTAGTTCGGAGAACCGGCAAATACCACCTCTGGCTGGCCCCAGGAGTGGGGAGGGAATGGGGATTTTGCAGTATCCTTCCCCTGCCACACCCACCAAGCCACGCCCACAGAACCGGTAGTAAAAAAAATGGATTTCACCACTGCCCTAAATCAGAGGTCTTCAAACTTGGCAACTTTAAGACTTGTGGACTTCAACTCCCAGAATTCTCCAGCCAGCATAGCTGGAGCATAGCTGGCTGGAGAATTCTGGGAGTTGAAGTCCACAAGTCTTAAAGTTGCCAAGGTTGGAGACCCCTGCTCTAAATGAACAGTTTTAAGTCAAGGGCTACCTGTATACGGACTTTCTGCTGAAAGAAGAAAAAATGAATTTATTATGGCATTTGGGTATTAAAAATAAGACTAAAGGGTTGGGGCAAAGTTTAAGGTGACAATTTCTCAATAGAAAGAAGGACAGAAGACACAACTGCATGATGGGCTTTTCTCCCCCCAATTGTTTTCTTGTTTCTCCATCTCTTATTTTCTTCGTTCTGTTCGTTTGTTTTGAGTACAGGTAGCCGTTGATTTACAACTATTCATTTAGTGACTGTTCGAAGTTACAACGGCACCGAAAAAAGTAGCATGACTTTTTCACTTTTCATACATCTTTCACACGTATGACTATTGCAGCATCCCCAGGATCACATGACCAAATCATGGGATCGCCCAAGGCGACCCTCTGACAAGCAAAGTCAAGGGGGAAGCCAGATTCACTTTACAGCCAGTCCTCAACTTACGACCACAATTGAGGCCATAATTCGTGTTGTTAAGTGAGTCATTTGTTCAGTGAGTTTTCCCCCCTTTTATGACCTTCCTTGCCACCGTTGTTAAGTGAATCACTGCAGTTGATAAGTTAGTAACCCGGTTGTTAAGTGAATCTGGCTTCCCCATTGGCTTTGCTCGTCAGAAGGTTGCAAAAGGGGATCCCGTGACCTCGGGACACAGCAACCGTCGTAAATATGAATCAGTTGCCAAGCATCCATATTTTGATCACCTGACCACAGGGATGCAGCAAAGGTCATAACTGAAAAATGGTCATAAGTCACATTTCTCAGAGTGGTGGTAACTTTGAACGGTCACTAAACGAACTGTTGAACGTCGAGGACTACCTGTATTAACTTAACAACTGGGGTGATTCACTTATCAACTGTGTCAAGAAAAGTCATAAAATGGGGCAAAACAACTGTCTTGCTTAGCCACAGAAATGTTGGATTGTGAGTGTAAATCAAGGCCCACCTGTATTTTCTTCCTTTAAACATTTCTAATAAAAATGGGAGAGGCATCGTGGAGGAAACGAGCTGCCTTTGCTTCTGTTACCGTTCAGGGCAACGTAGCCTCGGAGCAAGCAAACGTTGGTGGCCCACAGCTTGATTCTTCTTTCACTCCCCCAGAGCATCTCAAACTGACCTTGTTCCTCTCCATCTTTTGGCGCTGGCGTTCTTCCAGGACGGCTCGCCGCTTCTCTGCTCGCACTCGCTGTTCTTCGAGCCGCCTCCGTCTCTCTTCTAGCTGTTTTTCCCTCAACACGCGGGCCTTCTCTTCCTTCTCCAACCACACTGCCCGCTTGGCAGCTACTCACCGAGGTTCAAAGAGAGAAGAAGACACAGCGAGGTTTAGAGGCGCCATACACGGAAGGCCTCCTGCCCAGGAAGCCCACAGACTCACTCCCGGAGCATGTTAGCTTATCGTGAAACATGATGCTTTTGCATTTTTGGGAGGACCAGCTGGATGAAGCCCACCCTGCAAGAGCTGTAAAAGGCATCTCAACCAGCTTTAAGCACTGAGGATGTTACCTAGTTGGGTAATGAAATGTCTGCAAGAAAACAATGAGGCTCAGAGAGCACCAAGGATCCCACACCTTTAATTTACAGCAGGGGTCTCCAACCTTGGCAACTTTAAGACTTGTGGACTTCAACTCCCAGAATTCATAGCTGGCTGGAGAATTCTGGGAGCTGAAGTCCACAAGTCTTAAAGTTTATTTTTATTTATTTTATTTATTTTATTTTGCATGTATATGATTACAGCAAAGTATAAACATTAATATGAGTATATAATAAGTACAAACATGGTTGTGAGTACATATTTTTCGAATACATGGGGACTTTAGGACAGGGACGGTAGGCACGCTGGTGCACTTATGCACGCCCCTTACAGACCTCTTAGGAATGGTCAATGGTAGTCAGTTTAAGGTTAAAGATTTGGGGGTTTGGGGAAGAAACCACAGAGTCGGGTAATGTATTCCAGGCATTGACCACTCTGTTGCTAAAGTCGAATTTTTTGCAATCAAGTTTGGAGCGGTTTACATTAAGTTTGTATCTATTGTGAGCTCGTGTATTGTTGCGGTTGAAGCTTAAGTAGTCATTGACAGGTAGGACATTGT
>QLTV01002567.1:3126382-3141978 GCA_003457575.1 Thermophis baileyi
AGGAAGGAAGGAAGGAAGGAAGGAAGGAAGGAAGGAAGGAAGGAAGGAAGGAAGGAAGGAAAGAAGGAAGGAAGGAAAGGGCTTGTAGTTTCTTCCCACTCATAATTTTCTTAAAGGATAAGTTCACACTGAATGGAAAACCAGCTTTGATGCAGTATGTTGTGAGAACCCAACTAATTATAATTTAGAGAATAAAGACTTGGTTGAGAGAACAAAGAATGAACATGGCACCTGAATTGTAGCCAGTGATTCCAAGGGCCTCTTCTAAGAATAATGGATCCTACTTAGGCTAGGCTTATACAAACTACCAACTTTGAACAAAAATGGGTGTTCTTGCTGTAACTGAAAATATACAAGATTTTCCCTGATTTTTGTGGATGCTGAAAGTTTCCAAAGTTTTTGATATGGTTCCTGTGTGTGTGTGTGTGTGTGTGTGTGTGTGTGTGTGTGTGTGTGTGTGTGTGTGAAATTTATTTGGGCTTCTCTAAGAATTTTTATGTTTTGGATTGATCTGAATTATCCAACTCCTAAATCATGGGTGATTATTTATGGTGTATCCCCTCCTTGGGGCAATTTATGTTTCCAATTATGTTTAATTCAGAACCCCTTGCCTGAATGATTAGAAATTCAGAATATATCCCATACAGTAGGAAGGGAAAGAGCGTAAGTTTTTATTATTCTCTGATTATGTTTTATAGCTGGTTCAGCAATCAATATTCCTATTTATTAATATGTGAATTTGGAATGGCTATTGGACATGAATTTACCTGGATATTGAGCAAATTGGATTATCCTATCATATTGGTTGAATGGAATTTACAAGGTTTTTGAACAAATTTCGTCAGCAAGGATATCTTGCAAGCTTGTTGCTTTGTAAAGTGCAATTATCTGTTCTCAAAGATGGGTTTACTTTTCCATCTTTTGAGGTTTATTGCTAGGCATTCTTCAGTAACTGTTTAACTTGAAAGGTATTATCTGGCCCCATTGCAATCTTGCGTGGTTTTCAGACATGCTATTTATGCAGGGGCCTATTTCAAGACCTGTTTTTAATGCTTCAAAAATATATAGAAAATATTGGATCACAGATAACCCAATATTTCTCAACCTTGGCAACTTTAAGCTGTCTGGATTCCAACTCTCAGAAGCCCAGACATCTTAAACAGTGGTGAAATCCAATTTTTTTTACTACTGGTTCTGTGGGCGTGGCTTGGTGGGCGTGGCAGGGAAAGGATACTGCAAAATCTCCATTCCCACCAAACTCCAGGAGAAGGATACTGCAAAATCTCCATTCCCATCCCACTCCAGGGAAAGGATACTGCAAAATCTCCATTCCCACCCCACTCCAGGGGAAGGATTCTGCAAAATCTCCATTCCCACCTCACTCCTGGGGGAAGGATACTGCAAAATCCCCATTCCCTCCCCACTCCAGGGGGAAGGATATTGCAAAATCTCCATTCCCTCCCCACTCTGGGGCCAGCCAGAGGTGGTATTTGCCGGTTCTCCGAACTACTCAAAATTTCCGCTACTGGTTCTCCAGAACCTGTCAGAACCTGCTGGATTTCACCCCTGATCTTAAAGTTGCCATGGTTGAGATACACTGTTTTAACCCATGAAAAACATACAACGGGGAATTTAAAAAATAGTGTAAATATAAGTATAAACTAAGCATCTCATAATAGCCAATTCTGAGGAAGACAATTTTTGAACTGTTGCAGCATTAAAACTGAATCTGATTTACTCCAGAGTAGATTCAACCCAAGGATTTATCATCTGGTTTATCTGGACCAGCTGTTTCTGAAGCGCCTGAGTGATTTGCATTATGGTTTCTAAGCCAGGAACCCTTCTGTATAAGATGTAGAAGAAAGCTGATTGGAATTGGTACCCTATTTTACTTGATTGTATATATTAACGGGTTTTATGTTATGAGTTTTTGGGGGCTCTATTCCCATTTTTTGGGAATCTATCCAAATATCTTGAATGATGGATTGAGGGGGATGAGAATTAACTAAATTCTTCTACAATTCTGATAGGAAAATGTTACACTTCATTTGCAGGGATGGGTTGTTGTTATGTTTAACTGTCAACAACAGTAGAATTCATCTTTCTTTCTTTTTTTTTTTAGAAAGGGGAAAGGAAGAAAACATTCAAGTAAATGATAAATTCAAATTTTGGGATTCACAGGAAAAAAAAAAAGATCCCAAAATCCTTTCCATGACTTAATATATTCTGTGTAAATTCAGTCATTTTTGGAGATGCTTTCCCATTCTCATTCTCCTTTCGGGAGAAAAGAATGAAAGGACATTTTGTTCACAATCAATCACAAACACTAAGTGTCTTGGCCAAGAGTACAACAGAAAGAAAAGCATGTTAGTCTTGATTTTTTCCCCTTTCCTGTTAGGCTTAGTCTTGAAGAGAACAAGGGCAGAATTTCCTGAATCTGGAGTCTCCTTAATTGTCACTGGATGACAATTCCCATCATCCCCATCCTCTGTGTGGAGGGCAAAGCAAGATAGGAACCTAAGTCAGATCGCTTAGAGAACACCAGGTTGAAAAAAAAAAGTGAAATAACTAGACCATAAATCTGGATTTGATGGCCTGACATGGCTCAATGAGATGACTCCAAAAGTCGTCTAAATGCATTGGATGGCAGCTCCCACCATCTCCATCGTTTGTGTGGGCAAGATAGGAGCCTAGTCATGCCGAGTCAAACTGAAATAACCAGACTGTAAATCTGGATTTCATGGCTCAGTGAGATGACCCCTTCCACAAAGTCTGTGGTGCAGATGTTAAATGGCCTCCTTCTTACCCAGGTGTTTGGCTCGTTCTTCACGACGTTCCCGGGCCATCCTGTGTCTTGCTTGGGCCTTCTGAGAATCTGGAAGAAGGAGAATCCAAAGGCATCAGAAGAAGGAAGGGGACGTCAGATGGGTTGTGAAGATGATGAACTTGCCGGGATGGCTAAATTAACTTCTTTGCTTCTAGAGAAAACAGTATCTATACTTATGGCTGACTGGACCTATAGCCTTTTTGGCACAAAATGGAAAAATCGCCCTTATGATTTGTGGGCAACAGTGTCCCAGGCACACACCCCCCCAGATTCCCTCTGTAGGTTGGCTCCACCTACAACAAAACCTACCTTGTTTTGCCCTGGGAGTGGGTGAACCTTGGGCAAGGGGAGGCTGCTCGCTCTTGGGTGGCAGGCGGGCACTGCCACGCGTCTCCTCTGTTTGAGGCGGACTCGGGGCTCCAATGGGTGGGGGGCGATCACTCTTAGGGGGCAAGCTCTCTGCTTCTGGAAATGGGATAGCAGGCAGGGGGCTGGGCTGGCGAGTCTGGAGGGCAGAACTTGCTTCTGAGACAGGTGTGGTGGGGGTCTTGGCACCGGGAAGTTCATTTGGGGCTGGCAGTGTCACGGCTGCAGCTGGCAGAGATGGGGCTGCTGGATGGAAGGCGGGGGGAGTCCGGCGGCCCGGCTGAGCCTCTGCCTTCCCCAGCAGGGGAGCCTTCTGTTCATTTCGAGGCGGCAGCATCACTTCTGACATGGTCCGATTGGAAGCTGAAAGACAGACATTGGCTGGCTCAAATCTCATTCATCTGCTGATATGATCTAAAGCAGTGTTGGCGAACCTTTTCGGCACCGAGTGCCGAAACAGGGGCGCGCGCACATGTGGAGGGGAGTGCCGGAAACCGGAAGAGCAGCTCCCCGGCGCGCATGCACGGGAGCACCGGAAACTGGAAGAGACGTTCCCTGGCATGCATGTGCGTGCTGGGAAGCTGAGCTTCCGGTTTCCGGCAAGTGCATGCGCCCCGGTCACCTGGTCTTCCGGTTTCTGGTGCGCATGCGCGTGCAAAGACCAGCTGGCCGGTGCGCATGTGTGCACTGGAACCCGGAAGAGCAATGGGCGACGGCTGGCATGCCCAGAGAGATGGCTCTGCGTGCCACTTCCAGCACGCGTGCCATAGGTTCGCCATCACTGATCTAAAGTTACACGTGTTGTTTTAGAAGGGAATGACAAGCAAAGGGTTGTCCTTGGATGAGAGACCACAAGGAAAGCCTTATGCTGTGGATTAGACTAGAACAGTGTTTTTCAACTTGGCAAATTTAAGACTCCCAGAATTCTCCAGCCAGCTATTTTTCTGTTTCTGGGTTGTTGTTTTTTGGGGGTTTTTTTAGTTTCTCTTTTGCCAGTTTCTGTTTTTCCCCTCTAGTCATTTCTTAGGACTGATTCATTTCATTCCCTCCTGCACAAGGGCTTCTTGAACTCTGAATGACCCCAACTCCCCCAGAAGCCCCACCCCATTTTTTTCCTTCCAAGGCACCCCCAAAATATATAGATTGAGCAAAGAGAGCGTAGCTGACTGGAGAATTCTGGGAGTTGAAGTCCACTCATCTTAAAGTTGCCAAAGTTGGAAAACAATGAACTGGAAAGTAAAAAAAAAAAAAAAACAACCCCCAAAGAGGGAGGGCCAAACCATTTCCTCAACACTATGAAGAAAACATGGTCATCAAATTCTCTTTACTGTGGGTAACCGAGGCCGCCAATCAAACATTGTGCAAGCTGCCTATAAAACCTCTATTTGCTTTCAGAAGCATGGCATGACCAAATGAAGCTGCCAAAGACCACACACACACACACCCCACAGCTTGGATGCAGGTGCCATCTTTAGGGGTGAAGCCATCCAAACTTCCAGCTGGTCTGTCAAACATTATCTGACTTAAGACAAGTATGATTTTCATAGTTTCTGTTTTTCCGCTCTAGTCATTTCTTAGGACTGATTCATTTCATTCTCCCTTCCACAAGGGCTTCCTGAGCTGTTAGTGACCCCAACTCCCCCAGAAGCCCCCCCCATTCCTTTCCTTCCAAGGCACATCTAAAACCCATAGTTTGAGGAGAGAGAGAGAGAGAGAGAGAGAGAGAGAGAGAGAGAGAGAGAGAGAGAGAGAGAGAGAGAGAGAGAGAGAGAGAGAGAGAGAGAGAATGAGAATTACTAGTTTTGCTGATGCCCACATATGTAATTCCTCACTATCCTTGATTCCCACAGACATTCCTGCACAAACACACACACACACACACAAGCAAGCACACTGCTCCCCTCACAGCAGCAGGGCCTTTTCAGACAACAATTAAGTAATGCATCAAGAATGTCCAGCCGGAGACGCAGAGAAGCCCAGAGAACAAGGCTGCGAATGTTGGTTCTGCCAAGGGAGGGAGGGAGGGAACAGCTTTGAGCTTCTACGGAAGGAAGGCAGACCAGAGAGAGTTGGAGCAGCCAGCCGGGCGTGGGGGAGAGGAGAGAACAGGACTGGACAGCAGAGAAACCGTGGGAAAAATCTCCAGGGCGGGCTGGCCGGCCTCGGAAAAACCAGACCCAGTGGACTAACCACTACAGTGGCCATCCATCCTTTACTCTAAAGGGACAGCCCTTGATTTCAGATAACTGCCCTTTGTATTGATGTAATTTTCAAAAACTTTTGTCCCTTATTTTGGTCATTTCATTTTTACAGTACCCATGACACCATTTTCTGCACAGTCTTCCTTGTGCATGTGAAAAAGATGGAGATGGGACCATTTTTAAAAAATGCATTTACATGAGTTACTGTTTGGTTTTAAATATTTTTATTAGAAGAGGAGTTTTTGTCAAGTTTTAGCTATCATCTCTCTCTCTTATCTCTCTTCTATCATCTTATCTATGTATCATCTATAGCTATCCATCTATGTATCTAAGTATCTATCTAAGTATCTATCTAAGTATCTATCTAAGTATCTATCTATCTAAGTATCTATCTATCTATCTATCTATCTATCTATCTATCTATCTATCTATCTATCTATCTATCTATCTATCTATCTATCTATCTATCTATCTATCTATCTATATCATCTATCCCTATCTTTATAGCATCTTATGATAGATACATGTCTTTCTATCCCACATTTATCTGTCTCTCTTATCTCTCATTCTCTTATCTGTCTATCAATTATCTATCTATCTATCTATCTATCATCTATCTATCATCTATCATCTATCTATCTATCTATCTATCTATCTATCTATCTATCTATCTATCTATCTATCTATCTATATCATCTATCCCTATCTCTCTACAATCTTATGATAGATACATGTCTTTCTATCCCTCATTTATCTGTCTCTCTTTATCTCTCTCATTCTCTTATCTGTCTATCAATTATCTATCTATCATCTATCTATCTATCTATCTATCTATCTATCTATCTATCTATCTATCTATCTATCTATCTATCTATCTACCTATCATATATCCATCCATCCATCCATCCATCCATCCATCCATCCATCCATCCATCCATCCATCCATCCATCCATCTATTTTACAGAGCCGCCCATCTCGCAAGGAAGTGACTTTGGGCGGCGTACAACGAAACTGAAACAATGAAGCTTTCCTTGGCTTTGCTCTTGATTTCCTTTGTAAAGCAAAATTATAAACATAAACAATTAAAATGTTTTATCCTTATGGCCTTTTTTCAGGTTTGCCCCTTTTTCAGACTCGTCCTTTATTCCCCCCCCCCCAGGAAATTATGGTCACCGTAGCCTAACCACCCAAGCCATGATGTCTGGAATGGGAAGGGAGCGCAAAAAGAGCCAAAACGGACAATCTTAAAATCCTAAAATAGGAATTGATCGCTGAGTATCTTCAAAAGGAGGAAAATAATCATTTCACCTAATCCCTGGATTAAACCATGTTTGCGGTTCATACAATGCAATGAACTCTATAGGGACCAAAGTCAGACCTCACCAAGCTGAGCACATACACTACTGAAGTTGAAGGTATTCCATCTGCAGTTAACCCAGTTAAGTGGCAAGGTGGTGTGAATGCAGCCAGCCTGGAAGAGAGAAAGTGTTCTCCAACCAGGTAACCTCAAGGCATGCTGAATTATAATCCCCTCTCCCATACACATACACACATACCCATAGGCATCCTGGACAAGGTTAATGGGAGTTGTGATCCCATGCATCCTCCAGGCATTAGTTGGGGGGGGGGGAAAGGACCAGCTCCTAACATATAATGGTCCAATCCAGGGGTCTGCAACCTTAAACACTCAAAGAGCCATTTGGACCCATTTCCCACTGAAAAGAAAACAATGGGAGCCAATAATTTAACAACCGGTGTGACTGGATGGGCATGGCCAACTCGACGTCACTCACTTCCACCCAGTCACATGACCCCCCAGCCACGCCTACCTAGCTGGTCATTAGGGCAGAGAACTGGTTGTTGGCCCTGCCTGGCCCCGCCCGTCCCCTCCCAGCCACCTCTTGCCACACCCAGCCTCAGGTGTGTTGTTCACCATTTTTTCTCTCTGTCTGTCTGTCTGTCTCTCTGTATCTCTCTCTGTGTGTGTGTGTGTGTGTGTGTGTGTCTTTCTCTCACTCTCTCTCTCTCGCTCTCTCTCGCTCTCACTGTGTGTCTCTGTCTGTCTCTTGTCTCTCTCTGACGCTGCTGCTGTTGCCAGGGACGAGTGGGGCAGGGTCGCATTGTGGCTCTGCATCATAATGGGCTCCAGGAGGAGGAGAAGACCCTGTCTCCCCCATTGTGAAGCGCACTAAATTTCACTGTGCTGTGCAAGGCGCTGCGAGAGCAGCGGGCAGGCCATGGAGGCAGCAACAGTTCCGAGCTGAAGCGGCTTACAGCTCCAAGCCCAAAGCGGCGGGAGGTGAGTGCTGCCTTGAGTGCAAATGTACCGCGATGAAGGCAGAATGCTGTTGCTGCGCAAAGGCAAGTACAGGGACGCTTCGCTCCCTGTCTGGAATATGGAGCGAGTCTCCATCCCCCGCCTTCTCAGGCCAGGCGAGTAACTGGGAGAGGAGGGGAGGGGCCAGCCAGTGGTGGGATCAGCCAACAGGGAGCCGCAGCAGAGGGCCGAACGAGCCACATGCGGCTCCAGAGCCGCAGGTTGCTGACCCCTGGTCCAATCTATGACTGTTGTGTAGCTCCCTTTCAGACTGCCTGGTGTGGAGACCTTTGAGAGGACACTGTGGGGTGCTAGTGTGCAATCCTGTTCTCCCTCCCTCCCCTCAACAACCTGGCATGTTTTCCACCCTAATGAAACCACCCAAGGCATTGTTAACCTAGTTGTCCCCGAAAAAGCCAAATGTCAAGTCACTTCTACAGAAAATTGTATGGATGGATGGATATGTCCACGAGGTTTCCAAGAGCTGGGCTCCAGCCAAAATAGACTTTAGTTTTAAGGAATCCAAGATCCACTGTGTTTTACAGAAGCCAAGACTATCCATGTAAAGGATCCTGAGTTCACAAATTTGTGCCAGCACTGACTGGGGGAGGGGGAGGGGAATCAATTAAAAAATTGTTCTGCCAGTGTTTTTCAGCCTCGTTCTCTGTAAACATGAGGACTTCAACTGCCAGCATTCCCTAGAGCTGGCTGGGGAATTCTGGGAGTTGAAGTCCACCTACGATATCTTAAAAGGAAGAAGGATGGGAAACACTGGCTTAAGAATTTACCTATAATGCATTTTAGCAATACAATTTACTCATGTGTTGTGTTCCCTTTATTAAAAGAACTGGGTGATAGAAATCTTTGCTGATCCACTTGAAATCTCCCAGAGGGTTTTCGCTACCCAACTCTGATTCACATAGCTTCAAATGATATTTATGGAAATATGCCTATCAGGGGTCCCCAAACTTGGCAGCTTTAAGACTTGTGGACTTCAACTCCCAGAATTCTCCAGCCAGCATAGCTTGGGGACCTCTGTGTTATGTTAACAACAGGGATACCATTTGTTTAAGTGATTGATGCTTTATTGGAACCTGGGTTTGATCAAACCTTCTCATAAAAAGCACCTGTTCGAGAGAGGAAAGGTGCTGGTTTAATTTGGGGGCCTGGAAGGCAAATACAGGTGTTCCTTGACTTACGACCACAACTGAGCCCAAAATTTCCATCGAGAACCAAGGCAGTTGTTAAGTGAGTTTTGCCTCTTTTGACAACCTTTCTTGCCACGGTTGTAAAGTGAATCACTGCGGATGTTAAGTGAACCATCTGATTGTTAAGTGAATCCCAAACCCGGGACAATGCAACTGTCATAAATACATGCCAGTTGCCAAGTGCCAAATTTTGATCACGTGACTATGGGAATGCTGCAATGGCTGTTAAGGGTGAAAAATCAGTCATAAGATACTAACGGCACTTTCAGTGCTGTTGCAACTTTGAACGGTCACTAAACAAATGATTGTAAGTCAAGGACTACCATGTTTCCCTGAAAATAAGACCCTGTCTTATATTTTTTTGAACCCTGAAATAAGCGCTTGGCCTTATTGCCATGCACTCAAAAGCCCGATTAGGCTTATTATCAGGGGATGTCTTATTTTGGGGGGAAACAGGGTAGCTATATTGATTGGAAATCACTGGGAGATGTATTTGTCAAACTCCTGTTAAATTGATAAATTAAATCCAATGTAACAACTTCGGGAAAGAAGACACTGAAGTATAATAGGGGACAATTTGTCTCTGGCAACTGCCATTTCAGCTAGGATGAAAAGCCTTTTGGGACAAAGTATCCCTGCTCCTTTAATGCAAGAATCAATTCCCATCAATCCTTAAGTAGATAATAATTCAGATAAAATTTATGGCAATCCACAACTATTCTGGATGCCATTGGAGAAGGAAGTCCTCTTTTGTTATTAGGAACCAGCATTTGGCACCCCCTTATTGACTCTGGCTGAGCCCCCATTCCAAACACTAAAATAAACATCCTTGGATGAAAGACCACCAGGAATTCCGTGGGTGAGACTGGACAATTTAAAAGAGGTCCCTTCAATTAAATGCTGCCTTCTTGCAGGACAGAGAAAACATGCCTTCTCTATCCTGATCCCCACTCGTGTTTCTTAATCTTGGCAACTTTAAGATGTGTGGACTTCAACTCCCAGAATCCCCCAGCCAATATGCTGGCTGGAGATTTCTGGAGGCTAAAGTCCACACATCTTTAAGTTACCAAAATTGAGAAACGCTCATCCCCACCTTCTGGATCAGCACCCCCAGGACCAGACGGTGCCCCTTCCCCTGGTGTTCCAGGAAGCCTTTAAGACCTGGCTGTGTTCACAGGACTGGAGTTAAAGTGGCTGTGAAGTCAGGCCCCTGTGGCATTGTTACTTTGTACAATTTGTACTGTTTGTTATTTTAGACCAAGCTCCCCGTTTATTTAGATTTCAATTGTTTCATTCTTTTTTTTATGGATTTTGCAAGCAATGCAGCATCTACTGGAGTGGGAGGCCAAATTCAATTGAATAAAATATATTAAATATTAAATTAACCTGCTTTCGAGGGTCCAGAAAAGGACCCGTGCAAGATACTAAAGTCATAAGAATTAACCTGTCCAAGTTCAGTTTGGTAGATGCCAGGATTTTGAAGAATCTGATTCTTGTTAAGTTCAATGACTTACAACAATACAGAGGGACAGGGAGAACTAGCCAGAACCTTGAAGGAAATGAGCCCCCAACAGCAAAGATCTGAACAGTTTTAGAGTGTGTGTTCCCTTCTGTGTTCCACCCAAATACTGCCTGCTCTTCTGCAAATCTTCTGTTTCTATTCTAGGCTTCATCAATAGCCATGACATTTACGGAATTCTGGGAGCTGAAGTTTTTACACATTGGATGGAGAGTTCTCAGATTGCTGGAGATTGATCTAAGTTGGAAGCACATTGTGATAATATGGAACTGGCCGAGGGAAGTGCTACCCGCCCCAGCTATGCCTGGAAGATTATTGGAAGCTACATGAGGCTTTCAAAGGTTTTTAGAGTTCTTCCTTCAACAGCCATCCCCAACCATAGCCATTTGGGAATTGCAAGGCCAACTAAAATGTCCACAATCTGACATCTCCTAATATCTGCACTTCAGCTCCCAAATTTCTCAGCAATGTCATGATAACTGGAAAATTTAGGGACGTCTTCCACTTACAGAAGGCACCCAGACTTGAGAAAAACAGAGTAGAGTAGAGTAGAGTAGGGTAGGGTAGGGTAGGGTAGGGTAGGGTAGGGTAGAGTAGAGTAGAGTAGAGTAGAGTAGAGTAGAGTAGAGTAGAGTAGAGTAGAGTACAACAGAACAGTTTATTTGGCCAAGTGTGATTAGACCCACAAGGAATTTGTCTCCAGTACAGAAGCATTCAGTGTACTTGCAAACAACAGAGAAATAATAATACAACAACCAGTAGAAGTGGGTAATAAGAGATAATAAAAGGATAAATGATACTACAATCACACTCTATCGGTTAATATACAAGCACATTAGACAGAATTTAATAGCCACTGTATATTGTCAACTGCAAGAATTAGGTGTTCGGCAGAGTGATGGCACGGGGGGGGGGAACTGTCCCTGTGTCTAGCACCGTACAGAGGGAAGTAGCTGAAACGCTTGATGTCCAGGATGTGAGAGGTCTGCAAATATCTTCTCAGCCCCCCTTCCGACCAGTGCAATATACAGGTCTTCTATGGAAGGCAGACGGATTGCAATTATTCTTTCTGTAATGTTAGCTATCCATTGGACTCTGTACCTGTCCTGTTTGGTTGCTGTACCAAACCAGGTAGTTCGAGAAGTGCAAGTGACAAATTTACTATGCCTGATAGCAATGCAGCTGAAATCTCAGACACTGAGGAATCTTTCTCATTAGCTTCTACTGAATGCTTTTAACTAGACACACTGGAGACACAACCCAAGAGTTAGTGCATGCAAAGTGTGCTCCTCCACACTGCCCTTCAGAGAACAGACACACAACCAATATACACCAGTCCATCAATCCCCTGACAGCTCCCTTTATCCCAATCCCATCACTTTAAACTTTGAGCGGTCTTGGCACTGTGTAATTAGGGAGTACAAGCTGCTTAGTCAACAGTATCGTTCTACTGGATAATGATGGATGAGCCACATCCAGTGCAGGAGACAAAAGAAACTCAGCAGACAGAGCAAAGAGAAGAAGAGGTGGGAAGGGACATCGGAGGGGAGAGCAGGGTGACAACTAGACCAGGGACGGCGGTTGGCAAGGAGACCTGGAACCAATCATTCCCCCAAGCTTTTGAGAAGTAGATATGAATTCCTCTCCCTAAATGTAATTCTTATTCCACCACCAGATCCAGGAAGGTGAAAAGAGAGAAAGCTGGACTTGCCCATGCATCATTATTAAATGTTGGACATCAAAGCTGTTTTCTCCCCTCCATGCAAAGAGGGCATTTGTTTCATCTATCAAAGTCAACTGAGATGGCCTCACTGTGTGGTGACAGAAGGAACCATTTAGGTCAGTCTACCAAGTCTGTGAGGTTTCACAAACTGAATATTTTGTTGTTGTTCAGTCACTAAGTTGTATCCAACTCTTCGCAACCTTATGAACCACAGCATGCCAGACTTCCCTGTCCTCCATTGTCTCCTGGAATTTGCCCAAATTCATGTTCCTTGTGTCCAGGACATCATCTAACCATCTCATCCTTTGCCTTCCCCTTCTCCCTTTGCCTCCAATCTTTCCCAACATCAGGGTCTTTTCCAACGAGTCCTCTCTTCTCATTATGTGGCCAAAATATTTGAGCTTCAGCATCTGTCCTTCTAAAAGGTTGGTTTCCTTTAGGATTGACTGATTTGATCTCCTTGCAGTCCAAGAGACTCTAGTGATTCTTCTTCAACAACTGGACATTAGCTCTCCTAATTTTCAGCAATCATAGCCCCGGGAAGGCCCATTGAGTGCAACCTGCTCCTAACTGTAGAAAGCCCAAATAAAGCAATTGCGATGGATGACTGTCCAGAATGGCTCTTGATCCAGGCAGAAATGGCTTCTTGAAATTTTCCACCAAGGTTGTAGGCAGACAAGTCAGAAGGATAATCCTCCCCTCCCACTTCTTTAGGAGAAGGAGAAATTCTTCAAGCAATTCTCATTTGACAATAGGACTGGTACTAGAAAAATCCTATGAAGAGTTTTGGAATCCAGAGACAATTGTAGAGAAATTTCTCCAATGAAAGAGAGGAGATAAGTGTCCAGGGGAGCAGGCAAGAGATATTATGTACTTCATAATGCAGCTGATGTCATCACGGCTTCAAATGGACATAAAAGATTCATATATACTCCTCAGCTGCCTTGTAACTAAATGAAGTGAGACAAGTATGCTCACCCATAAATATTTCACTGAGGATCCCTTTTCCTTTGCCAGATTTTTTTAAAAAAAAATAATGCTTTCATTTAATTGAATGTGAGTCAAAACAAAAATAATTTGTAGAATTTTTCTGCCCAACTCGGCTCATTTGATCGTTTAGCCATTCTTTCTGTCAAACAGATTTTCCTTCCAGTTAGATCCTCGATTTCTAACACTCATGGTTGGAGGGACAAGGTATAGGGACACTAGTCTTATGATAGCCGGAGAGGAAGAACATGTCTCGGTCTCTGTTAGAAGCACATTTTGGAAGCATTTTCAAATCCAGATTCAGCCAGAATCTGCTCTTTGCTTTCGACTCTCCCAACTGCTGACAGTGTACATGTTTGCACAGAAACAGAGATGCCAAAACAGCTTCCTTCTTTGGCATCTGCCAGGCTCCCATATAAATATGCAAAGCACGTGCCACGTCATGTGTGCTAAGCACCTGCTGATAACAGTTTATATTGTATTTGTTTACTTACTGGAGAATTGGATTAGCCAGCTTTCCATGGCATGATTGCAGCATTCCAGTAATCAATCAATCAGCACTTAGCTAGCACTTAGACTTATATACCGCTTCACAGTGCTTTACAGCCCTCTCTAAGCGGTTTACAGAGTCAGCATATTGCCCCCAACAATCTGGGTCCTCGTTTTACCGACCTTGGAAGGATGGAAGGCTGAGTCAACCTTGCGCCTGCTGAGATTCAAACTCCTGGAGTGAGCAGTCAGTTAACCCTGCAGTACTGCATTCTAACCGCTGAGCCCCCACGGCTCATCTAACAAACCAATAAGTTACAACAAAGAAGATGCAGTATGGAGGGATGGATCGATACGTTGTATTTGATGTATTTTGAACGATTGGTCTTCAACTATAAATAATTAAAATAATAAAGCACTCATTCATGACAGAATATTTTTTTTAGTTTTTTTTTAAAAAAAGAGTAATTTGGAATATGCATAATAGTAAGAAAAATATAATTGATAAAGACATGTTTACTTTTATTTTAAATATTACATTTGGTGTGGTACATCTTAACTAATAAATTGTTAGGGGATATAGAGGTTTTGTTTTCTTGTTATACCTATTAAGAGCTGAGGTGGCGCAGTGGTTAGAGTGCAGTACTGCAGGCTACTTCAGCTGACTGCTAGCTGCAGTTCGGCGGTTCAAATCTCACCGGCTCAAGGTTGACTCAGCCTTCCATCCTTCTGAGGTGGGTAAAATGAGGACCCAGATTGTTGGGGGCAATATGCTGACTCTGTGAACCGCTTGGAGAGGGCTGTAAAGCACTGTAAAGCAGTATATAAGTCTAAGTGCTATTGCTATTGCTATTAATGTTTCAGAATTATCCTCTGGGTAACAACTATATTAACATAGTAATGAAGGAGGGAATGTTGTACTATGTGATTTATTTTGCTACTGGTAGTCCTCGACTTACAGCTATTGGTTTAGTGACCATTTGAAGTTACAACGGCATTGAAAAAAGTGACTTACAACTAGTCTTCATATTTAAGACTGTTGCATCATCCCCATGGTCATGAGATCAAAATTTGGATGCCTGACAACCAACATGTACCATATTTTTCGGACTATAAGACGTACCGCAGTATAAGATGCACCAAAGAGGTAAACAGGAAAAAAAAGTTTTTGCCCTCCCCGGCCCCCAGGAGCACTCTGCAGGCCTCCCAAACCCTCTGTGCGCCCCATTTTTGCAAAAATGGGGCGCGCAGAGGCTTTGGGAGGCCTGCAGAGTGCTCCTGGGGGCTGGGGAGGACAAAAACGCCCCCGTTTTCACAAAAAACGGGCCCATTTTTCGCCTCCCAAACCCCCCATGTGTCGTGTTTTTGCCCTGCCCAGCCCCCAGTAGTACTCTACAGGCCTCCCAAAGCCTCTGCGCGCCCATTTTTGCGAAAAACAGGCCTGTTTTTGGCAAAAACAGGATGCGCGGGGTGGGGTTTCGGGAGGCCAAAAATGCTGTATTCGGTGTATAAGACACACTAACATTTCCACCCTCTTTTAGGGGGGGAAAAGTGTGTCTTATACGCTGAAAAATACGGTATTTTATGATTATTGTAGTATCCTGGGTCCAATGGATCACGATCTGCAACCTTCTCAGCTGGCTTCTGACAAGCAAAGGCAATGGGGGAAGCTGGATTCACTTAATGACTGCACGGTTCACTTAAAAACCGTGGCAAAAAAAAGGTTGTAAAATCAGAAGTGACTCACTTAACGTCTGCCTTGCTTAGCAATGGAAATTCTGGTCCCAGTTGTGATCGTACATCGAATACTATCTGTTTTTGTCAGTACATGGTTGTACTGTATTTTGTTTACTTCGTTCTGTTATTGTTCTTTTAAGCTTGGCTGATCATTGACCGAATAAATATTATGGAGTGTGCAATTAGTGGCAGGCACACAGATTTCTTCCTGGATCAGTAGG
>QLTV01002567.1:3175318-3189676 GCA_003457575.1 Thermophis baileyi
GGAGAGAGAGAGAGGGAGAGAGAGAGAGAGAGAGAGAGAGAGAGAGAGAGGAAGGAAGGCATTTTTAAAGTGCTCCATCTATATTAGTATTTTTTGATTGCATTCCTTCAACAGCGATGAGGGTTTTGGCCTTAAGGGACAGATGTTTTTACTTGACTGACTCATGTGCCCTCAAGCCCTTGTGCGTCTTTCTTCTCCTCCAGGAAGTCCTGCTGTTGAAAGTGTTCTAATATCCTTGTAAAATCAGTGCTATTATCTTCATTTTTCAATGGAGACCAAAAGTTAAGAAAAGAAGAAGTTTAGTTAAGAGGTTTGTACAAGGCCCATATAAAGTAAAAACCTTCAGATTTAGGATATTTCTGCTTTTGATCAATTCTTTTTTAATCTAAAATCCTTCCTTCCACCCAAAGAATGAGATGCAGAATAATGCATGAGTTCAGAATCAGGCTGAAAATGGCGCTACAGGTTGGGAACTTGGGAATATCTATTTTTGTAAACAAATTTATACACAAGGCACTAGGAATCAGTGATATAATTATTTAGCTAAAGTGGTAGGATACTGTCAAGAGTCATGTCAGAGAAAGGATCTTTCCCAGAGGGCAAAGAGACAGCAGAGCTTCGAATGTCTGATGGATAGAAAGAGAGTAGGGTCAGACTCTCCCTAGCAATTCACAGAGTATATCTATAGTTACAGCAGATAATTGCTTTAGCATGGCAAGATTCTGTTTGTAGGTGAGCAACAATAAAGGAACTACTTAGAATTAACTCCATTCCTGGTTCTTTGGACCTGAAAACCAGTGTTTCTCAACCTCAGCAACTTTAAAAAGCATGGATTTCAACTCCCAGAATTCCCCAGCCAGATGGGCAACCTCTTCTTTCTTCGATATCACAGGAAAGGGTAGAGGCAATTTTGTGTGAGGTGTGTACGAGGGATGTCACAGTGTAGAAACATAAATGTTTTTCAACCTTGGCATGGTGGCTGGGGAATTCTGGGAGTTGAAATTGATGCATCTTAAAGTTGCTGAGGTTGAGAAATACTGATCTCATTTTTCAAGAACGTATTCAAATAGTCAATAGTCATTTTCTAGGGTACTTCAACTCCCAGAATTCTCCCACACTTAAGCTTTCCACACTTAACTTTCTAGAATGTTCTGGTCACCATGATATAAAAAAGATGCTGAGCCTCTAGAAAGAGTGCAGGGAAGAGAAACAAAGATGATTAGGGGATTGGAGGCTAAAACATATGAAGAACAGTTTCAGGAATTGGGTATGTCTAGTTTAATGTAGAGAAGGACTAAGAGTAACATGATCAGACGTGGGTTCCTACTGGTTCTAACCGGTTCTTTAGAACTGTTAGTAAACCGGTGATGACATCACGGAGCCGGTTCTGTCGGTGTCTCCGTGGGTGCCGCCATCTTGGATTTTGCTTCTGCGCATGCGCAGAAGTGAATTTTTGATTGCTGCGGATACGCGCGTGCGCACGAAACGCGCATGGCACGGCCCTGAGCGAACCGGCAGCAAAAGGATCCAGAACCCACCCCTGAATCAGTGCACTTGTGCTTCTAATGAATAATGTGAGGGCGTATGAAACTTAAAAGAAATAACTTTTTTTTTTCCTCTCTTAATAGTAAAAAACAGCCATCAACATTTTGTCTACTACCCTACTGGAAGCTCACTGCATCTACTCATGAGAGTTGAATTTTCTGTCAAGAAACTAAAAAGCAAAGAGTGGGAGACTGCAAATAATTTCATTTCTTTACTTATTCTTCATTCTGACAATGCACTATTTCTTTTTGTGTTAATGGGAATGGTCTGTTCCTCTATCTCTCTCAATATAAAATTTAAAAAAAGGCTACAACCTAATATTTACTTTATCTCATTTCAAATGTGTAATATTTGTACACTAGGATTGGGGCTTTTCCATTTCCTGTAGCCCCCCCCCCCCCCCGAGCATGGCTGGCTGGGGAATTCTGGGAGTTGAAGTCCACACATCTTATTGGGGTTGAGAAACACTGTAATGGGATGATGAATTTGGAAAAGGAGAAAAAAAGCAATTAGCAAAGCAATTTAGCCATTGGGTATTGTTCACTGCTGTGAGTCAGAAGCCTTTCTGGGCTAACTGAAACCCACAGAGAGAGCTGCCAAAAGAGAAGACGGCCTTCCTGCTCACTCCTGTCTGGTGACGTCACGCAAGAGGAATCTTTCATCGTGCTTAATTCCAAAGGCAGATGTTCCCAAATCCACCCGCCAGTTTCTGGGTGTCTAAAGCTTTGTTCTGTAGAAGTGGGGGAGTCCAACGTCTCAGGAAGAAGGCATGGTTGTGGTCACTGGCAAGCTAGAACTTCAAAAAGGGATTCAACCATTTACCACAGAGACAATGCCATGTTACCTGGCCTTTGTAAGCTTGCCAGTATTAATCATCTGTCTTATTCCTGTGTCTTTCAAAAAGGAAGCAATAATCCAAAACCGAGCAGCTGAACATTTTCCTGGCAACCTGCCTGCGGCCAAAAGAATAGAAGCAATGGCTATCGGGAGGAAAAGTTGGCAGGGGTAGGCTTCAAAAATTTTAGCAAGGGGTTCTCTGCCCGGTTGCTGGGTAGGCGTAGCCCTGGTGGGCATGGCTTAGTCGGCATCCTGCACCATGGCCGGGGGGGGCTGTTTTTGCCCTCCCTGGGCTCCAGAGGCTTTCCTCGAGCCTCCAGGAGGCCGAAAACAGCCTCCCCAGGCTCCGGAGGCCCTCTGGAGGCCAGAAACAGGCCCATTTCCGGCCTTCCCGAACTTCCGGTAGGCTCGTTTTTCGCCCTCCCCGAGCTTCTGTGCGCACCCTGCACTTAGCTGCATCCAAAACGGGCCGCGTGGGGACTCCTGGAAGGGGAGGGGCGGGGTGGACGGGGATAGACAGGAGTGGGATTTGGGGATTCTCCGAACTGCACAGAATCTTAGCTAGAGGTTCTCCTGAACCCCTGCGAACCCCCAGCAGCCCACCCCTGAGAGTTGGTCACCATCGCTGCAATTTAAGGCGAGCCTTCTACCATGTGCTTCTGGAATTGGGTTTCATTCTGACCTGCTGCTCTGCCCACAACATTTTTCCTCTGCTGAGTCAGGCTGGGAGACAGGCCTGGATAGAGTTTCCTAGCCAACCTTTGCTCCAAGGGAAGGCAGTAGAGAAGTCTAAGCGCATGGCAAGATCAGGGCAAGATGCCATTTCAGAGTGCCACCTCCATTCTGCCTGGTAGTTGCTGTGGAATAGGCTGAAATTCAACAGGTGCATATAGACAGTGCTCTGGTTTATTGATACTAAAGGATATTGATAATAAAGGAATGTGATAAATGTGATAAAGGAAGTTGCTTTAGAATAGTGCTTCTCAGCCTTGACCACTTTAAGATGGGTGGACTTCAACTCCCAGAATTCCCCAGCCAACACGCCGACTGGCAAATTCTGGGAGTTGAAATCCACCCATCTTAAAGTGGTCAAGGTTAAGAAATACAGCTTTAGACTCATCTTTCCCCGTCTTGGCACCATTCAAATTTTGTCCATACATGAAATCACAATTTGCTGGGGAACTTAGATCTTCTAGCTCAATATTGGCCACCAAAGCCTTGTTTAAACTGCTGGCTTCCAGATTTTGGGGGTCTTTGGGTTCCAGAACGTCCCATCAATCAAAATGTAAGATACCTGGAATGGGCCAGGTTGGAAAGTCTGATGTCTACCTGATAAATGGATGGAATCAGAGGTGGGTTGCTACCAGTTCGGACCGGTTCGCTCGAACCGGTAGTGACCTGCTGGTGACATCACAATGATGTCACCAATCCGGTTCGGTCGGTGCCGGTCCGTGGGTGCCGCCATCTTTTTTTTGAAATTTTTTTTTTGAATTTTTGAATTTTTTTTTTCTTATGCGCATGCGCAAAAGCCGAGTTTCCGGCACTGCGCATGCGTCGCCATCTTGTTTTTGGTTTTTTTTAAAAATTTTTTTTAATTTTTTAATTTTTTTTTTACTGCGCATGCGTGCGCACGCAAAACATGCCCGCGCCCCCGAGGCGCACCCCCGCGGCGCGGGAGGAAGCGAACCGGCAGCGAGGTAAGTCAGAACCCACCCCTGGATGGAATGCTTATTTCAAGAAACACAGTTGGAACAGACAGTAAAATGATGCTGTGTGGAATAGATGGGGTTCAAAATTCCAGCCCTTCTATGGTCTCCTAATTGCCGATTCCTTCCATGGCCAGCTTTTTGTGGCCTCTGAGCTATTACAGGTAGTTCTCAAATTATGACCATTTGTTTAGTTTGAAATTAAAATGGCACTCCAAAAAGTGACATGACTGTTTTTCACAGGACTGTTGCAGCTTCTCCATGGTCACGTGATCCAAATTTGGACGGTTGGAAATTGGCATGTATATTCACAGTGGTTGCAATGTCCCTAGGTCATGTGAACATCTTTTGTGACTTTCTGACAAGCAAAGTCAATGGGGAAGCCAGATTTATTTGACAACTGTGTGACTTATCTTAAGAGCTACAGTGATTCGCTTAAGTGTGTCAAGAAAGGTCGTAAAAAGAGGCAGAATTCACCTTAAAAGTCTCTTGTTTAACAACAGAAATTTGGGGCTCAGTTGTGGTCATAACACAAAGGACTCTGTCATGCCCCTGTCGGAGTCTGACTCTGCGGCGGAAGATGAGCTGGAACAAGAGCCGACAGCGAGTGAGAGGGCAGCTCTGTTGGCCTTGGAGGAAACTGGGGAAGGGCAGAGTCAGGCCAGGCCAGGCTGTTCGGAATTAGCAAGGCCTGCAGGCAGGCAGGAACAGAGCTCAGCCGAGGAGCATGAACCACCTCCTTCTGATGCAAGGGCTTGGAGAGTGCAGAGGCGGCGGGATCAGCTCAGACGGAGGAGGCTACTCACGAGGAGAGTGCCCCGCCCAGCTTCACCAGGCACACCTGGGGAATGAGACTTAAGGAGACACTGTGGGGAGGGGCATTTGTCGGGAACAAACACTGAATTCCTGGAGTGTTGTTTGCCGACAACTTGCCAAGAATCCTTGCATTCTTGTGTGGCGTTCTGGACTGATTATCCGGATCTTTTGCTCCCTGAACTCCTTGCTTTGTTCTCGTTTTGCTAAATAAATTTGGGATTTATTGCCGTGCAGCCTTGGTGCAGACAGCGCTGGGCTGGACTAATTGTGACCAGAGGCTGTTTGAGGTTTGTTTGGGGGAGATTTGGAGCACTAAAAGGGCCGGTTTGAACTGCCAGCTGTTTGTGTTATCTCTGGGTCATCACAGACTCTCTGTATTGAGATCTTCCCATCCTCTGTTCCCACCTCAAGACTCCTATCTTCAAACCTCAGGGTTCTCCTAAGTCATTTTAGGCTAGATAAGTTAATGATATTCCCAACCTGATCATCATCTGTAGAGAACCCTTACATCACAATGCCGCATTGCATTTGAAAATGGGATTACATGCAGAGGTGGGTTCCTACCGGTTCGGACCGGTTCTATAGAATCAGTAGTAACTTGGTGGCCTGGGTCGCTGGAACAGGCAGCGACCCAGGCCTGCCACGCCCCCGAGCCGGTTCTCTTGGCAGCACCGTAGGTGCCGCCATCTTGTTTTTTGTTTCTGCGCATGCGCAGAAGCTTTTTTGTACTGCGCATGCATGCGCACCCACGACCTGCCCGCACGGCATGCACCCACAACCCACCCACGCAACGTGCACCCACGACCCGCCCACCGCCCACCCACAACCTGGCCGCACAACACACACCTGCGACCTGCCCGCGCGGCGCGTCCCTGAGCAAACCAGCAGTAGGAAAATCCGGAACCCACCCCTGGTTACATGACTAGGTGGCTCAGTGGCTAAGACACTGAGCTTGTCAATCAGAAAGGACGGCAGTTCGGCAGTTCGAATCCCTAGTATAGGTCTCCTGCGTGAGCAGGGGGTTGGACTAGATGACCTCCAAGGTCCCTTCCAACTCTCTTACTGTTACTGTTACATGGCTTTCACACATCAGCCTCACCAGTAGGCTGACCTGTAGGAGAATCTTCCCCTTCACATTGCTGTAAAACCGGGAAGAATATCATGAGATCATGGAATCTTACCCCCTCCTCCTATTTTAAGCATCAGTTTTCAAGGCCGACTTTGTCTGCTCCCCCCCCCCTCAGACGTTGGAAAAGACAGCAAAGCAGCTGGCCTCTCTCGTGGTGCTCCGGGGTCTGATCATAATTAAGTCATAGATTTTTCCATAGATCCAATCAGATCAGCTGCTTCTGAGATTGCAGTGGGCCATAACTCATTCTGCAGAAGAGTCACTGATTGATTTTTCCAGTCATTATATGCATCTGCTGGCTGGCTGGCTGGCTGGCTCTCTTGCAACTTTACTACTCTTAATGCATCATCAATCAGAGTTTACCTGAGCCTGAAGCTGGGGCTTTGGCCTCCTTCCTTCCTTCCTTCCTTCCTTCTTTGATCTCCCTCAAGCCACAAAGGAAGCTGGATGCAACATCTGGGCAGTAAAGATGCTGTTGAAAGCTGATGCCGGCAGTATGTTAACCTGTCACCCTCTGGAGGAAAGGTGTACAGCATTTGCAATTCAATTCCTAAAAGGTTCTTCAGAGTGCATAGGGTAAAAGTAGCACTTACTTGCAGCTCCTTCAAGCAGCTGGGTCCATGCCAATTCTTTGAAGGCTGCAGGTTTGTGCTTTGCTATGCTCCAAAGCTGCTTTTCGGAACCAAATCTGAAGCCCAGAATGGTCGTATTCCAGTTGTGTTGGGACCACAAGTTCCAGAATTCTCAGGAGCGATACCCACACGTCTAGAGAATGTTGATTGGTCATGGCTGATCTAGAAACAAATCTAAAAAACTGGCCCTATGCTAAGTCATAATATGGAGAGTTTGTTCTTGACAGTACATGGGAAGGTGTAAACCATGCTTTATGGCTTAGCTCAGTTATCTGTGTCTTATTTAACCAATTAGATCAAGTATATCATGCTTTGTCACGGTATGTAAATTCAGACTTTTTCATTCTACCGTTAAAGTCATTGTACAATAGAGCAAGCGCACTAGAAGATAAAATAACAAGTAAGAAGGTCTTGGAAAAGATATTCAAGTGCCATGATGTGTTTCTACCTATGAAATTCAGAATTGTATAAGTTGTGGTATCCCCTGTGACACTCTATGGAAGCAAAAGTTGGATTTTAAAGAAACAGGATAGAGAAGAGTATTGATGCTTTGAACTTTGGTGTTGGAGAAGATTCCTGAGAATATTGTGGACAACCAAACCAAACCAAACCAAACCAAACCAAACCAAACCAATGGATCATCAAACAAATCAACCCAGAATGCTCACTTCAGACACTTCAGAAATGACCAGGTTCAAATTATCCTACTTTAGATACATTTTGCAATGACCCAACTTTCTGGAGAATGCTCTGATGCAGGGAAAGGGGGAAGGAAAGAGAAGATGACCAGTAGCAAGAAGGATGGACTCAGTTACAGCAGCGATGGGTGCACTGTTAGAAGAGCTGAAGGACTAGGTTAGGAACAGGTTGTCATGGAGAAATTCTACCTATGTGGTAATTAAGAATCAACAATGGCGTGATGGGATGTAGTCCAGGGGTGGGTTCTAACTTACCTCACTGCCGGTTCGCTTCCTCCAGCGCCGCGTGGCCACGCCGCGTGGGCATGTGCACAGTTTGCATGCGCACGAATGTGTAGTGCCGAAAAATCCAATTTTTTTTTAAAAAAGCCAAAAACAAGATGCGCAGTGCCGGAAACTTGGCTTCTGCGCATGCGCAGAAGAAGAACCCCCCCCCCATTTTTTTTTCAAAAAAAAAAAATTCCAAAAAAAAGATGCCGACGTCCACGGACCGGCACTCGCCGAACCGGCTCCGTGACATCACCAGCGGGTTGCTACCGGTTCGGGCGAACCAGTCCGAACCAGGAGGAACCCACCTCTGATGTAGTCAATCAATCAAGTTTCTAGTAGTTTCATCTCTACTCTGAATCCAAAGGACAACTACGGTAGATAAGCAGGAGTGCTGTCTCCGAATGTCTCCAGGATCAGAGCACCTGGTTAAAATGTTGACAGCAGCAAGGCTATTGTATGCACAAGAAATGGAAGGACACTTCGATTCCTACCATGGACGAATGGTTTGCAGAAGTTGATGGAGTTGGCTGAAATGGCCAAACTGACCACTTTGATTAAAGAAAAGAATGTAAGTACTTTTGTTTCCACATGGAAACCGCTTCTGAGTGCTTGATGTGGGGAAGAATGAAACTCTGACTTTGGGTTTTACTGATTAGACTGATAGATCTTTATAGAAATGGCTTGTTCATATTATTATGAAAAAGCAAAAAGCTGTGATTTGATGTTAATGCCTTATTTTACTGTAACAGAGAGAGTTGGAAGTCAGTGCTTCTTTTTCTTTCTTATCTTTCCTCACTTCTCTTTCCCCTTCCGCCCCCCCACTACTGTTTTTCTATTTACTTTGTATTTTGTATTTTATAATACTTTATAATTCAATTAAAAAAAAGCATTTTGGAACGAATGTCACCATGATCTACACCAGTGTTTTTAAACCTTGGCAACTTGAATATGGGTGGACATCGACTCTCAGAAATCCCCAGCCAGCATGCCACTGATCTACAACATCCCTCTTGCACACCTCACACAGAATTGTCTCCCTCCACCCTTTCCTGTGACATCGAAGAAAGGAGCAGCATCTATCCATGCACCATCTTTTATTTGCTATGCATGAACACGTTCTAAGCTCCACCTCATTTCTGTAGAAACTTTGCAAATAGAAACTTGCCTCTCTCTATAATTGCTGTCATTTTCTGTTTGTTATCCCAATTCTTGGTTCATTTGTCTTCTCTGTTGTGTAACATCATCATATCATCCTCACCTTTCCCTGCCGGAGGGAGATCCTGTTACTCCCCAGGATGTCATCGTGCATCCTTACATACCTGAGGCAAGACTCAGCCTCCACCATTCTGGAACATGTCTCTTACCATCTCACTGAATCACAGGGAAACCACCGCGCATCCCCCACCCCCACTGCTGGGTGCCACACCCTTTTTCAGAGACAGTCTTGCCCAAAGTGATGCTTCCCCAAAAGACTCTTTGGGCTGTGGAGTCTAACCAGGGGTGGGCTTCAAAAATTTCAGCAACGGGTTCTGTGCCCGGTTGCTGGGTGGGCGTGGCCTAGTCGGCCTCCTGCACCACGGCAGGGGGAGGGCGTTTTTGCTTTCCCCAGGCTCTGGAGGCTTTCCTCGAGCCTCTGGGAGGGCGAAAACCAGTGGTGGGTTGCTCCCGGTTCGGCCCGGTTCTAAGAACCGGTAGTGCCGGCGGCAGGAGGCTCCACCCACCCACCCGGGATGCTCTGCGCATGCGTGCGTGCGTGAACTGGTAGTAAAGGGTTTTAGAATCAATTACTGGTGAAAACTGCTCCCTCGGGCTCCGGAGGCCCTCAGGAGGCTGGAAATGGGCCAGTTTCTGGCCTTCCGGAACTTCCGGGAGGCACGTTTTTCCCCCTCCCCAAGCCTCCGCGTGGGCCCTGCACTTACCTCGCATCCAAAACGGGCCGTGTGGAGACTCCTGGGAGGGGTGGGAGGGGCGGGGCCAGCCAGGGGTGGGATTTGTTCTCCGAACCAGCCATAACGTTAGCTACGGGTTCTCCCGAACCCAGGTGAACCCGTAGCAGCCCACCCCTGAGTCTAACCCCAAAAGCAAAACATGAAAAAGCAAACTCTTGAAAGATGAACAAGACTGTGAGGTCCTTGGTGCTCTCTGTTGGTTTTCTTGCAGATGTTTCATTACCAAACTAGGTAACATCATCAGTGCTAGAAGGGAGTGGGGTTTGCTCTTATTTTTATATACTACCATAATGGCTTGCCCTGTCTGTGTTGGTGGGGGTGTTCTTGGTAGTTCCTTGGTTAGTTAGTAGCTTGTTTGTTTGCATTGGCAATTCCTTCATTAGGGTATGGTTTACTTGATTGTTGGTCTAGTGTTAATCTTGGTGTTAATCTCTGCTCATATGGGTGCTGATTGCTGGTGAGGAGGCCTTTTTGTTTGTTTGTTTGTTTGTTTTGGTCTTTTTGATTGTCTCTTTTGAATGGTATGTAGATGTTGTTTATCTCAAAGATGAACAAGAAAACACAATCTTTATTTCTTGTTCTTTTGGCTTGCAAATGGGTAGATTTCCTCCCGAGTCCGCTCCTGCTTGCTCCACATAGTGCAACTTTCCCATCAAAAGTCCTGCCCATTTCAAATCTGGAGGCACTTAGGCCTCAGTGAGGTTTACACTTTAGGGTACATGATGGTGTCTCAATCACATTTGTCTACAAGAAGCAACGGTCCAGCTTATTAAGAAATTGGTAACTGTGAAGTCCTTTGTGCTCCCTAAGCTTGGTTATTTGTTTGCAGACATCTGATTACCCAACTAGCTAACATCATCCATGCCAGGATGATGTTACCTAGTTAGGTAATGAAACGCCTTCAAGGAACCAACCATGCTCAGAGAGTACCAAGAACTGTGCAGTTCAACCCTGAGCTACAGACATTGCCATCTATTGAAATGAATAACTATTGATCAGGGGTGAAATTCAAAATGTTTCCCTACCGATTCTGTGGGCGTGGCTTGGTGGGCGTGGCAGGGGAAGGATACTGCAAAATCCCTATTCCCTCCCCACTCCTGGGGGAAGGATACTGCAAAATCTCCATTCCCACCCCACTCCAGGGGAAGGATACTGCAAAATCTCCATTCCCACCCCACTCCAGGGGAAGGACACTACAAAATCCCCATTCCCACCCCACTCTGGGGGAAGGATACTGCAAAATCTCCATTCCCATCCCACTCCAGGGGAAGGATACTACAAAATCCCCATTCCCACCCCACTCTGGGGCCAGCCAGAGGTGGTATTTTCCGGTTCTCCAAACTACTCAAAATTTCCGCTACTGGTTCTCCAGAACCTGTCAGGACCTGCTGAATTTCACCCCTGCTATTGATGCTTAGTCTGAATCTGAAAGTGAATCAGAGAAGTGGATGCCTGAGCAAACAATTACCACCACTGGTAATGGATTATTTTATAATACAGACTGGGATTTGGGCACCCCCCCCACAAAAAAAGTTCTCCACTGTTATAAGCTAAGTGGAGTTGGATCTAGTTAAGACTAGAAATCCCTGAGCTGTGAAGTAGATGGGGAAGTCAAAACAACTTCCTGAAAGGAGCCAGGAAAAAAACCCGGATGAATCACAAGAAGTCAAGCTTAATTCAAAAGAGATGTTACTTTATCATCCACCATTGAAAGCCATTACAGTACAATGGTAAGATGGATGAACAGGGCACCACCTTCTGGCCATGCAGCCTCATTGCAGGGTGATATTTCAGAACTTGATTGGGGGCCATCTATAGATTTTGAACTGCCCCAGAATTTCTGGATAAAAAATATTAATGCAAAAGTACCCCTGTCCAAGAATAGTGTTCTGTAAGCACAGAAGAAGCAAGACAGGGGCCACACGGGCTTTGATATTATTATTATTAATATTAATATTAATATTAATATTATTATTATTATTATTATTATTATTATTATTATTATTATTAAGAAAGATGAAACTAAAGGAACAACATCTGGAAACTATAGGCCAATAAATGAAACTCAGTCAACTGAACATTTAAAAGTGTCACAAATACCACTGACTGGTGCTAATGGTTGATACGGGTTGCTGCCAGCATCCTAGGTATCAACCAAGTATCTTCTTAAAATATATGATGTTCCGAGTAGCGCAGTCTTTTGCAGTTCCGCTGGTGTTATTGCAGGAAGCTGCAATTTCTTGATGTGTTTTGTGAAATTCTTGGACATGGTACCAAGTGCCCCGATGACAATGGGTATCACTGTTACATGTTTCATCCATAGTCGTGTAGTTTCAATGGCCAGGTCACGATATTTCATGATTTTTTCCAGTTCTTTTTCTTCGACTCTGGCATCTCCTGGTACAGCGATATAAATAAACTGTACTCTTCGGCCCTCGACAACCGTGATATCTGGCGTGTTGTGTTCTAAATGACGATCTGTCTGTATTCGAAAGTTGTTATTATTATTATTATTATTATTATTATTATTATTATTATTATTATTATTATTATTATTATTATTAGTTAATCTTCAATTCGATTCACAGTATTATTGCAATTAATATCAATACACATTTCTGGAATGATGGTCTTTGAAGGGAAAGAAAGAGACCTTAACTTCTGTAGTTTCCAAGAAAATACGGAGAAACCCTGGAGTCAAAGCAGGCTGATTGGGGTTAGACAGAGGTGGGTTCCTCCTGGTTCCTCCCGGTTCGCCTGAACCGGTAGCAACCTGCTGGTGATGTCACAGTGACATCACGGATCCGGTTCGGTTGGTGCCGGTCCGTGGGCACCACCATCTTTTTTTATTATTATTTTATTATTATTATTATTTTTGGAATTTATTTATTTTTTTTGGAATTTTTTTCTGGGTTTTTTTTTCTTCTGCGCATGCGCAGAAGCCAAGTTTCCAGCACTGCGCATGTGTCACCATCTTGTTTTCAGCTTTTTTTGGGGGGGGGGATTTTTTCAGATTTTTTGGCGCGCGTGTGGCCATGCGGCGCAGGAGGAAGCGAACCGGCAGCGAGGTAAGTTAGAACCCACCCCTGGGGTTAGATCAAGTCTCCAAACTGACACTTTCCAACTGAGCTGGGAAACTAACTTGGCATTTTCTAATCATCAAGAAGAGATTGGGACAGATGGGTTGGATAACTTGACTTGGTCAACTTGACTCCGCAAAGACCGAGAGTTGAGCATCTTTGAGTACAGGTAGGCCTCAACTTGTAACAGTTTGTTTAGTTACTGTTCGAAGTTATAATGGCACTGAAAAAAGTGTCACGATCATTTTTCACACTTACGACCATTGCAGCATTCCCAAGGTCACATGATCACAATTCAAATGCTTGGCAACTGACTCCTATTTATGACAGTTGCAGTGTCCTGGGATCATATCAGGGGTGGGTTCTAACTTACCTCGCTGCCGGTTCGCTTCCTCCCGCGTTGCGTGGCTGCGCGCGCGCGCATGCGCAGTGCTGAAAAATCCAAAAAAAATCCCCACCCCCAAAAAAGCCAAAAACAAGATGGCGACGCAGGCGCAGTGCCGGAAACTCGGCTTCTGCGTATGCGCAGAAGAAAAATAAATTAAGAAATAAAAAAAATGAAAAAAAGATGGGCGCGCCCACGGGCGGAAAAAAGCCAAAAACAAGATGGCGACGCATGCGCAGTGCGGGAAACTCGGCTTCTGCGCATGCGCAGAAGAAAAAAAAACCCAGAAAAAATCCCCCCCCCCAAAAAAATTTCCAAAAAAAAAGAGATGGCGGTGCCCATGGACCGGCACCGACCAAACCGGCTCCGTGACGTCACTGTGACGTCACCAGCAGGTCGCTACTGGTTCGGGCGAACCGGTCTGAACCGGGAGGAACCCACCTCCAGGTCATATGATCACCTTTTGTGACCTTCTGACAACAAAGTCAAGGGGGAAACCGGATTCACTTCACAACCATGTTACTAATTTAACAACTGCAGTGATGCACTTAGTAAGTGTGCCAAGAAAGGTCATAAAATGGGAGAAAATTTTACCTTACAAATGTCACACTCAGCAACAAAAATTTTGGGTTCAATTGTGGTCGTAAGTCAAGGACTACCCGTATAACCTCGCCCCAAACATCCACTGCTGTGGAGGCAACTGTTCAGATGCTAATCTTGAATGAACTGCTTTCAGGTCTGCTTTCAGTCAAGGTTGAGTTTGCCTAATAAGCCAAACCGCCACTAGGATGCCATATTCTATCTTAGTATGCTGGGCAATCTCATTCTCCATAGCTATTCAATGGATTGTGTGCCCCATTCTCTAGAAAGTTGGCCTGTGTAAACCATATTTAAGTTAACCATGGGTATGCTGTATGTAGGCAGCCACTGGGTGATTTAATTGAGCTAGACTCAGTCTAGGTCTAGGAGCAGGGGTGAAATCCAGCAGGTTCTGGAGACCGGTAGCAGAAATTTTGAGAAGTTCGGAGAACTGGCAAATATCACCTCTGGCTGGCCCCAGAGTGGGGTGGGAATGGAGATTTTGCAATATCCTTCCCCCTGGAGTGGGGTGGGAATGGGGATTTTGCAGTATCCTTCCCCTGGAGTGGGGAGGGAATGGAGATTTTGCAGTATCCTTCCCCTGGAGTGGGGAGGGAATGGAGATTTTGCAATATCCTTCCCCCTGGAGTGGGGAGGGAATGGAGATTTTGCAATATCCTTCCCCCAGGAGTGGGGAGGGAATGGAGATTTTGCAATATCCTTCCCACAGGA
>QLTV01002567.1:3198923-3214486 GCA_003457575.1 Thermophis baileyi
TTTGGGGCCAGATTTATTAATGAACAAATCATTAACTATGTAAAGACGCAAGGATGATTTAGTGCCATCAGTTTCTACTGAATTTCAAGCAGAAGGTTTTAAAGATCCTTGCAGTGCTCATTTAGTACATGATAATGCTTCTGTAATTTAAACACTCTATTGCTATTTTATTTGTACTCTCATAGTACATGCATTCATAGATCAAACATTTATGGAGGGATTTAGAGTGCCAACTACTTGGCATATATGCCTCTCTATTTGAAGTTATAAAGGGTGATCTAAGCAATCCCAAAATCGGGATTGTTGATTCAGCCTTTATGCTTATCATTATAGCTGGCTCACAAATAATGAAGATGCTCCAGGCTTAATTAAAACAGTTCTGTCTTTTTCAGTGTCAGGAAAAGCTTGAATTGTTCGGTTCAGATAAACCTATATACCCACAAGCACTCTGAATTGCACTTTCTCAATGGTATCTATATCACTGCACAGATTCACCTTTATCACATAATATATATGTTGGTTTGGTATCATCTCATAAATAACAGCAGGATTCAAGAATGCTATGTTATATGACACTATCTTCCAAATAATAGCAGTCTTTTTATGCCTTCCTACTCAAAAACAGATCATTTTGTTCCAGCAAGTATGACATTAATCAGTAGCCCAGCTATGGAGACAAGCTAATGCTATCTTCCAGTTGCACCAAGCTTGTAAGAGTAATATATGAATTTTTAAGATTTTTCTGTCAAATCCTCAAATGTGAAGAAGGAAAACAGAAATGTATCCTTTGCAACTGGCAAATGTTATCTATCCCACATCCAAGCTTTTGCTTGGTAATGGATTGTTGAGGGTTGAGGACAGAGTTTGGCTATCTGTGATTGGAATAGAATAGAAATAGAAATAGAAATAGAAATAGAATAGAATAGAATAGAATAGAATAGAATAGAATAACATTTAGGAATGAATAGAATAGAATAGAATGAAATTAGGAAAGAATGAATAGAACAGAACAGAACAGAACAGAACAGAACAGAACAGAACAGAACAGAATAGAACAGAATAGAATTAAATTAGGAAAGAATGCATGGAATAGAATAGAAGAATAGAATAGATAATAAAATAAAAAATAAAATAAAAAATAAAAAAAATAAAATAAAATAAAAAAATAAAATAAAATACATAAACAAACAATCCCAAAGTCTTGGTACATCATTTAGATATGAGTGTATGCTGAATGAAAAGAAAAAAAAATACTTTTTGATTATGTACCATCCAGCACTCTAAAATTTGGCTATACAGGAAGTCCTTGACTTACGGCCATTTGTTTAGTGACCATCTGAACTTATGATGGCACTGAAAAAAGTGACTTATAACCAATCATTGCATTTACATCACAGCGTTCCTGTAGTTAGGTGACTGCAATTTAGGTACTTGGCAACCAACACGTATTTGTGACTGTTGCAACATCCCGGAGTCTCATACTTGCCCTTTGCAACCTTCCTGGCCATTTTCTGGCAAGCAAAGTCAATGGGCAAACCTGGATTTACTTAACGGCTATGGCCAAAAAGATGGTAAAATTGGATGCAGTGATGACTCACTTAATGATCGTGATGGAAGTTCCAGCTCCAATTGTGGTCATTAAGTTGAGGACTTCCTGTAGGTTTTTTTTTTTTTTTTTTTTTTTTTTTTTTGTTGTTTTCCATTGTGCTTCTTTCTTTTTCTCTCTTCTTTCTGGTGGGTTTTTTTTTTTTTTGGTTGTTTTCTTAAGGGAGGGAAGATTCAGCTATTTCCTCCATGTCGAGTGCCACAGTCCAGGAAAGAGGCACCATTCCCCATCCATTCCTAGCCATACCTGGTCCATTCCTGCTGGCCACGTAGCTGGCAGCCTGCCGGCAGGATTTGCCCCTTCAGCGCCCACCAACATCTTGGCCACAGCCAGCCCTGTGGTCTCAGCAGGAAAGAAACAAGCCACGATTGCCCCCACGCCATCCTGTTCCTTGGCCCAGCTGATATCCAGAGGGCCGGCGTTGAAGAGGAGCAGAATCACAGGGCGGCCGGCGGCTGAAATGAAAGGCCCCACCCAGCTCATGAGGAGGAAAGTTGCGGTCTGTGCATCCCTCACAGGCGATGTTCTCCAGATATGTGGACTACTGTACCCCTCAGCCCCAGCCATCATGCAGAGGGAGAGCCAAAGACTGCTGACCCTGGGAACTGCCTATCACCACCAAGTTCCAGGTGAGCAGAGGGCATGCTTTCATGAATAAGATCCATGGGTGGTAGTAGCAGGCACAGGTAACTTACAGGTAACTTAGAGGTGAGCAACCCAAAGTCCAAAGGATGCCCCTAGCCTTGCCTTTTCAACCCTGATCCCAAGATCATGCAGCTAATATCTGAGAGTAAACCCCCAATCATTATGATGTAAAAGTCTGCCTTTTTTGGACCAAGGAGGTATAAAATAGGAATCATCCAATGGTTTTTCTAAAGTAACGATTATTATCAACATTAACAATATTAAGAAGTTTATAATACTGGTTGAGTAAAGTTCAAATCCTACTAACAGGGACAGTATTCATGTAGTTTCTCTTATAGTAGCAACTGCAGGATTGTTCAGCTTCACATTCTACCCTACAACCCTAGAATCCCTCTGGGATCTCCCATCCAAGAACTAACCTGGTCTGATCCTGCTTAGCTTTTCAAGATCAGCCAAGGTCCACTAAATGCTACCACCCAGTTGGGCCATAATAATTCAACCAGACCCTAAAATGTGGTCCAGGAAGGCCAAAAGGCTGGACCCATCTCTTCTAGTGATGTCACTAGGTTATCTCCAGGCTTCTTGGGAGTCCTCCTCTGGGGAAAGAGAAAGACAAACTCACCCCAGGCCACAGATGACTGCAGAAGGTCCAGTTGATGTCTGGGCAATGACAAGTTCTTGCGGTCATTGGATTCGGACTCCATATCAATTCCTGAGAGGAAGGAACAGAGAGTGTGTGAAAAGGACTCCTTTGCTGCTCTGACGTTCCAGAGCTGTCCAATCTTTATGGGTGGGAATTTTTTCTGGGAAGGTGGGGGGCAGTGGTGGGTTGCTACCGGTTCGCCCCGGTTCGGGCGAACCGGTAGCGGCAGCGGCGGGAGGCTCCGCCCATCCGCCCGGACATCATCACAGACGATCTGCGCATGCGCAGAAGCAGCGCGCGCACGCACGAGTGCACATCTCCTAACCGGTAGCAAAGGTAAGTGAAACCCATTACTGGGGGAGGGGGGGGGAGAGACTTTCTTCCTGTTGTCTATGGAGATTCTCAATCATCCAGGTCATGGTTGTCCCAAAGATTCTTTTCCAAAAGATAACTGGACTTTCTTGGTTTTTTTCTCTCTTTGAAAATGTTCCGCTTCTCATCCGAGCAACTTCTTCAGTCCCTTAAGGCAGAGGTCCCCAACCTTTCCAGCTTGGCGATCCAGCCTGGTGTGTGTGTGTGTGTGGGGGGGAGTGAGTGGCAGGCACATGCGTGTGTGCTCTCTGCTCACGCGAGTGGAGCTTCACGCACACGCGCTTTTCCATCTCTCGCGCGGCCCAATTTTGAACAGGCCATGGGCCAGAAGTGGGCCGCGGCACGGGGGTTGGGGACCCCTGCTTTAAGGCAGTTCTTCAGTCCTTTAAGGCAGGAGTCCCCAACCCCCGTGCCGCAGCCCACTTCTGGGCCATGAGCCATTCAGAACTGGGCTGCAGAAGTGCCACGCGTGCACACCGGCGGTGGGTTGCTCCCGGTTTGGACCGGTTCTTAGAACCGGTAGCGGCGGCGGCGGGGGGAGGCTCCGCCCACCCGCCCGGGACGCTTCTGCGCATGCAACCGAACCGGTAGTAAAGGGTTTTAGAATCCACTACTGGTGCACATGCATGCATTCCCCACTTGCACGAGCAGCGGGTACACGTGCCCGCTGCTCGTGCAAATGGGGCTGTGTGCGTGCGTGCGCTTGCTGGCTGCTCGTATGGAACCATCCCCTCTCCCTCGCCGGTCGGTAAAGTCGGAAAGGGTGGGGAACTCTTCTTTAAGGCAACTGGGCTTTCTGGTTTTCCTTTAAGACGTTACAAAAAAAAATCAGGAAGCCCAGTTGCCTTTAAAATGAAAGCACCTTCGAGACGACCATGACCTCGATGAAAACAGAGAAGAGATCTCTCTGCCCACCAAAGGAACAGGGATGGAGAAAGCATCTCAAGAAGGGACACTCCCCAATTCTCTGGAAAGTCAAGTCAAGGGAAAAGGAGAAATGCTTTCAGGCTTGCAAGATTCTGTTACTATAACCTTACACTTCTTGAAGGGCTGACAGAAACGCTGCATTTTTAGGCACAGCTCTTACCTGTCCCAAGGCACACCACCACAATGTCTGCTCCTTCGACTGCAGCTTTCACATCTTTGGGATCATACACGAGACATCTCGGATGCTCACATCCAAGGGCACAGGTGACATTGGCTGAGATAGCTGCTAAGCCCCTCCTGCACACCAGCCAGAAACGAGAACTTTTCAGAAGTCACAAACACCAGAAGGATCTCGTCTTCAGAGCCTTGACTTGGATCAACCAACCCTGGGAATGTCCTTCAATAGTCCCATCATATTATAGGTACCATGTCAGCTCCGACGAGCCATCTGGCTCGGAGCTGGCATTCAGGCCGGGGAGCGACATGCAGCCCTGGGTGCTGGTGGATGACGTCAGCCAAGGCAGCAGCCGTTTATCAGCTGGGAGTCGGAGATAGATCCTGATTGTTAGCACGGACGGGAGAGTAATTACGCTGAGCATTGGCTACAGAGACAAACTGCTAATTTGGATTGGAGGAGAACCAAGTGATGGGGGGGGGCGTGCATGACTGGATAGACCAGATACAGAAAGTGTGGAAACAGGCAAGTGAAGTGTTACAACACTCAATGCAGGGAGTGTTGATTAGACCCTGATTGATAGCACAGACGGGAGAGTGATTACACTGAGCATTGGCTACAGAGACAAACTGCTAATTTGGGTTGGAGGAGGGGGGAGCACATGGGTGTTGCGCACGGAGATTAAAGGTGGTGGGAGGAACGCAATACATGGATTTGACACAAGCTTCACTTTGAGTGTTTATCAGTTCGTGCCGGAGAAACCTAGTAAAACCTGGATACAAATCAGCATTGGTTGTGTGGTTATTTATACGGATGCTTATTCCGGAACCTGACATACATCTGAAGTACCTACAACCAACAGAATACCCAAAGTAGTGGTTGAACTGCAGTTGGCTTCATACTTGAGTGTAATGAGAAGAAGGAAAAACCCTGAGGAACAGGAGGAAGAGCCACAACCAAGACAACACTCAAATAACATATCTCTCTCACTTGACAGTGAGTTGGAGTGGCACAACAATTTAATAAACAAAATAATAATAATAATAACAATTCACATCAGCCGTAGAAAAGCTGAGAAGAAATCTAGATGAGAGCTCAGATCTAACACCATCAGCCCCAATCACACCACCAGAGTCACACAAAAACCTGTTTGGGGGCAGAGAGGATTGTTGGTCCTACCTGGGTGTATAAATGTATTGGGGTTCAGGGACTGGTGCATAGTCCCCAAAGAGGAGATCAGCGTTGTCTGCAAAGGGTCCGACCACCTGCCAGAAAGAATAAGGGAAAGTACAGGAGCTGCTGTCTCTCAGAGGAACACGAAGTTAGTGGCCATCAAGGTTTCTGGGATTGACTTTTTGATTGATTCCCCCTCCCCCCTTTTATAAGTGAATTTAACAATCAAACTAAAATCCACAGTACTTTGTTTATGTTTTAGTTTTGTGAATCAGTATAACCTATGCTAGTTACAGTATCACCTTGTAGCCTAAGATCGTTGTTTCTCATGGTCTCTGCTCCTTCCCAGCAGGGAGATGCTGCTACAGGAGCCTTCAAACAATGTCACCTAAAAAGCAGGACTTCTCAGTCATAGCACCCACTGTTTGAAAAAGCAACCCCAAGATTTGTCCAGTCTGGACCCTCAGCACGACCTCAAAAACTTCCTTCCTTCCTTCCTTCCTTCCTTCCTTCCTTCCTTCCTTCCTTCCTTCCTTCCTTCCTTCCTTCCTTTCCTTCCTTTCCTTCCTTCCTTTCCTTTCCTTTCCTTTCCTTTCCTTTCCTTTCCTTTCCTTTCCTTTCCTTTCCTTCCCTCCCTCCCTCCCTCCCTCTGTCACCCCTGAAACTGACCTGACTGATGCTATTTTGAGGCTTCAGGGCTGCCACAACTGGAGCTAAGGGATAGGGAGGGGGGAGCTGGAGTTTGTAGTCAAAACAAAATACTTTCTCTTGGGAACCAAGGACATTTCAGCAGGTGTTTGGAAGGAGGGGACTGAGGTCACCTAACAACTGCACTGTATCCTGATTGGACCATGTGACTGATTGTTTTGAGAAAGTGAAAAACTTCTACTTTTAATTAGGTTAAAACTGCGGGAACATTTTCACCAGCCCATGCCAATATGACGTATCCAATAAAGCTATTCTTTGAGGAATCTAGCTGCCTCGGAGTTTTGCTTGCTGTGGGTATGTTACTTGGAACCCTGACATTAAACCAACTCTCCTAAACTCCAAGCTCCAACTGGAGCCGCTATCCGGGGTCCTGAGCCCTGGCTGCTTACCCGGTCTACCTGGGCAGCAGGAAGACTCAGGGAAGATGGAGGGGAAGACCGAAGAAGCCGCAGGCGCTTGTGCAGAGGAGCCCTAGGAAGCAGGGGTGGGTTCTAACTTACCTCGTTGCCGGTTCACTTCCTCCTGCACTGCGTGGCCGCGCCTCGTAGCCGCGCGCACACCTTGTGGGCACGCGTGCATGCGCAGTGCAATTTTTTTAAAAAATAATAATAATAATAAAAAAGCCAAAAACAAGATGGCGACGCATGCGCAGTGCCGGAAACTTGGCTTCTGCACATGCACAGAAGAAAAAAAAATTCAAAAAAAATTTCAATTTTTTTTTTCAAAAAAAAGATGGCGGCGCCCACGGACTGGCACCGACCGAACCGGAATTGGTGATGTCATCATGACATCACCAGCAGGTCGTTACTGGTTTAGGCGAACCGGCCTGAACCGAGAGGAACCCATCTCTGCTAGGAAGCCTACAGACCCTGATGGAGACCCAGTGGGTGGAAAAAGTGGTGGCGGAGATTGCGTGCCAGGTGGGCGCCCGACCTAAAGTCCGTACCAAATGGCCGGCCACCCAGGAGCTCTACTGGGTGGAGGAGAACTTTGGCTGCTGGGCTGTATTCCAGGTGCCAGTGAGGGAGTGCCCAATCACCTCGACGAGGGAGGCAAGAACAACGATCCTCTAGTGGAGGTCGACGGGCCCACTGGACCTCAGTGAATCAGGGGATTGGAGGTACCAGACCACGGCCCGCAGCCAAACCCTAGGGGAGCTACCGGAGAGATTCAGCCAGCTGAGCCTCAGTGGCGTCGGGCACTCGCATCAACCTGAACAAGTGAGAGTGGTCCTGAGCCAGCCAACTTTCACGTTTCCCCCCCAGGGAGACCGATCTACCCGGGCTGTGACTCTTCCACAGTTCCTGTTGGCCCAGTCCAGCCCACGACTGAGTCTTCCCAGGCGGGACCAGTCAACCACCACGGCGACCCGTGCTGCCAGCCCTCCGCAGCGGAGCCCGCCTAGACGTTGGAGACTGGCCAGCCTGCTGGAGCAACCCCAACTGCTGCCAGAAGTCAAACTGGACAATTTGGACGACGTTTGCTCAGTCATGTTCACAGATGTGTCAATCTCCTCATGAATATGTCCCAGGAGGGAATGTCCATCGTTACTGCAAACTTATCAGGAACAGGTTGATTTTGCAAGCGCCCCTCGGTGAACACTTACCGCAATGGTCTTGCGCAACAGATATTCCTCCTTAAAAGGCAGCATTTCGTTCCGGTTTTTCAGCAAAACAAAGCTCTGGAGGGCAGCTTTGAGGGCCAGGCCGCGGTGGGCTTCTGACTGTATAACCTCAGCCCCCAGGGCATTATAGGGGTTCATGGCTGGTGGGTCAAATTCTCCCAGGCGTAGACGAGTGAGGAAAAGGGGACGGACACGATCCCGGATCATCTACAGGAAGTAGGGAGAAGCAGAGTGTCTTCAACAAACTACAATGGAACACTGGGTGTATCCTTTTAAAATCCCTTGGCAATCGCAATTTTACCTTAACTGGGTTGATGACTCCTATGATAGCGAAAGGATCTATATATTTAGGATTTAGTTTTTTACAAGGTCTTTTTAGGTTCAAATATTTTGTGGACAAATATACCTTATTGCCTACTTTAAACACCTTTTGGGTAGCTCGTTTCTTGTCTGTCTGTCTTTTTTTTTTTTTTTACTTTTTTTTTTCTTTTTCCAGAGTTTTGCGTACCCCTGGCCATGTGCTTTTTATATTATCCATCCAATCAGTTAATGTGGTGGAAGAGGGGATGTCTTGAGGGATCTCAGGCACAGCCAGATATTCGATCCCTGTGGTCACTTTAAAAAGCCTTTATGTACCGCATTATTGTAGGCTACTTCAGCAATAAATCAGACCAATCATTCTATCGATAACTTACATAACATCTTATATCTTTAACATCTTTAAGTAAGGGGAGTTACTTTTTTTTAACCAGCATTTATATATCTTAAAATGATTCCACACATTTTCCTATTGTATCCTACCAAGGTAAACAAAATCATTTACCTGCTTTGTTGTGGGGGTTTTGTTTTGGCCACTGATGTATAACTTGCAATCATTCATTCCATTTCTCCTATTATGCATTACTTTGGATACTCCCTGTTGCATCTATCTAACATTCACTGCAAATCACTCCAGTTCTTAGCCAACCCAATGGCATCATCTGAATTAAAAGTGTACTTAACATGCATACCCTCCGTCAGCAAACTCGAAGATTAACACAAGCCTTCCTTTTCACCGCATCCACTGCTTTCCCCATGCCATTCCACAAACCTTGCATTGCACAATTTTGGTGGCGCTCTTCTCCCTTGTTCCAAGCAGTTTCCACTTTTTCTTTCCTTAATTCCACTTTCCCTTCATTCAACAGGGAGGCTGAGCTATCTTCTAATACTTTTAATTAGGGACTTGTACTTTCTTTTATCCCAGAAAATTACATTTTCTATCGGCTCCAATTTCTTTTATTTTTCTTCTACGTTTATTTTCCTCCAAGAACCACTTTTAAAGTAGTCCTCAACGTACATTTCCCCCCAAGAACATGTATAGATAGTCCTCAGCTTATGACCACAGTTGGGACTGGAACTTCCATCACTAAGCAATGCGGTTGTTAAGTGGGCCATGCCTTATTTTACAACTTTTTTTTGCTGCAGTTGTTAGACAGATCTGGCTTCCCCCACTGACTTTGCTTGTCAGAAGCTGCCTGCGAAGGTCGCAAATGGTCATCATGTGACCTCAAGATATATTCATGGCTTTCCTTTCATGACTTTCCTTAACTGAACCTTGCACAGAATTCTCTTCAGCAAGACAGAGAAGTTACCAGCTCTTGTCCTACCTATGACATAGTGTCAGGGGTGGGATTCAGCCGATTCGGACCGGTTCGGGCGTACCGGATGTTAATTTTTATCTGATTCGCCAAACCTGTAGTTGCAAGGAGTAGCTGACCCCACCCACCCCTCCCTGCCCCTCCCAGGAGTCTCCACGTGGCCCGTTTTGGATGCCAGGTAAGTGCAGGGCCTGCGTGGAGGCTCTGGGAGGGTGAAAAATGGGCCTACCGGAAGTACCAGAAGTCCGGAAACGGGCCCATTTCCAGCCTCCAGAGCCCGGGGAGGCCATTTTCGCCCTCCCGGAGGCTCAAAGAAAGCCTCCAGAGCCTGGGGAGGGCGAAAATGCCCACCCCCACCGTGGTGCAGGAGGCCGAGTTGGCCACGCCCTCATGGCCACGCCCACCCAGCAACCGGGCAGAGAACCAGTTGCTAAAAATTTTAAATCCCACCCCTGCATAGTGTTCCCTCCTAATGCCAAGAACAAGGCTGATAGGTTTGGGCCAACATACCACAAGTGCAACCACAACCCTACTTTATTTCAAGCACGTCCATACTACAGGTAGTCCTCAACTTACGACCACAATTGAGCCCAAAATTTCTGTTGTTAAGTGAGAAATTTGTTAAGTGAGTTTTGCCCCATTTTACAACATTTCTTGTCATAGTTGTTAAGTGAATCACTGTAGTTGATAAGTTAGCAACCCAGTTGTTAAATGAACGTGACTTCCCCATTGACTTTGCTTGTCAGAAGGTCAACAAAAGGGAATCACATGACCTTGGGACACAGCAATGGTCATAAGTATGAACCAGTGGCCAAGCATCGGAGTTTTGATCACATGATCATGGGGATGCTACAAAGGTCATAACTGTGAAAAAATGGTCATAAGTCCCATTTTTCAGTGCTGTTGTAACTTTGAAGGATCACTAAACGAACTGTTGTAAGTTGAGGACTACCTGTATTAAAATGCCAACAAGGATCTCAGTCTTGAGACTGCCTTTGCAAACTGACATACTGTGGCCTGCGGTGCAGTGACACACAGATATCTTTTTAAAACACAAGGGATTCATGAAAATGTAGACTTGCTTTAACCAAGCATGTGTGCAAGAAATGAACAAAAGTAGCAACCACAATGAAGCACAACACAAGCGTTGTAACATACAAGCTGGAATAAAAGGTGCTGAATTCTTAAGCATACTAGAGACTGCAATACACCGTCCATGGTTTAAGAAGGTTGTGGGAATCCAAGCACTGCCTTAGTATGGGCTGCAGGCCATCATGGTTTATTTGCTCGCTCATTTCAAGTAATAGTAATAGCAATAGTACTTAAATTTATATACCTCTTGAAGTGCTTTACTGCCCTCTCTAAGCAGATTAGATTCAGCCTATTGCCCTCAACAATCTGGGTCCTCATTTTACCGGTCTTGGAAGGATGGAAGGCTGAGTCAACCTTGAGCCAGTGAGAATTGAACTCCTGGCAGTGGGCAGAGTCAGCCTGAAATACTGCATTCTAACCAGAGGTGGATTTCAGCAGGTTCTGACCAGTTCTGGAGAACCGGTAGCGGAAATTTTGAGTAATTCGGAGAACTGGTAAATACCTCCTCTGACTGGCCCCGCCTCCATCTGATCGGGAGGAAATGGGGATTTTGCAGTATCCTTCCCCTGGAGTGGGGAGGGAATGGAGATTTTACAGTATCCTTCCCCTGCCATGCCCACCAAGCCAAGCCACGCCCACCAAGCCACGCCCACAGAACCGGTAGTAAAAAAATTTGAATCCCACCACTGATTCTAACCACTGTGCCACCACAGCACATACTGTAATGACTGTTAAGTAGTCATGAAGTAATGAGTACTTAGCAGTTCCAGGGTTTACAGTTGAGCGTGTTGTGTGAATGCGGCTAGGGAATAAGAACTCCAAAACCTGGAGTTGGAGGGCAACAGCAAAGATTAATCCTGTCCTCTGTAACATTCCTGAAAAAATGCCCACCTAACTTCTGTTGATAAAGTTCCAACTGAAGATGAGTCTAGCTCCTTCCACGACCACTCAAACACCTGCTCACATTAAATCAAAACCTCCCTACTTTGTAATATGAATCCATCGTTGTGGAATCCGAGTTAGCCTTTCTTGTTCAAGGAGATGCTCCTTAGAGCCCTGTTGCTGAACTACAACTCCCAGCAATCCCATGTAGTAATAATTAATTGCAATGGATGCTGGAAGTTGCAGTTTGGCAACATTTGGAAGAGCCCAGGGTTCCCTGGTTTTCTTCACTCATTTGGAAAAGAGACAGTATCACATCCCAACTTGTCTGCTCTGGAATTGGTGGCACTTTCTTCTACTGCAAGGAGATGAGCCACTTACTTCCACAGAAATGTTGCCCTTGCTAAGGGCTTCGGCTATGTACATGTAAACATTATTCTTCATCCCATAAGAAAGCTCTAGATTACATCCGGCATTCACAGCCACTGCAGGGAGAAAGAAGGATGGCACAGTTAATCCAAAAAGTCAGTGAAACATTGGCTTCAATTCATGTTTACCTGCAAGCCATGGTCTGGCTATCTGTTTGAGGAGACAGACAGTCTGGCAATAGTATGCCATCCTTAGCAAGTGAATACCAATAGCAATACGTAGACTTATATACCGCTTCACAGTGCTTTACAGCCCTCTAAATGGTTTACAGAGTCAGCCTATTGCTCCCAACAATCTGGGTCCTCATTTTACCCACCTCGGAAGGATGGAAGGCTGAGTCAACCTTGAGCCTGGTAAGGATCGAACTGCTGAACTGCAGGCAGCTGGGAGGCAGCAGAATTTGCCACACACTGTGCATGCGGTCGCCATCTTGTTTTGGGGTTTTTTTTAAAAAAATTTTGGGATTTTTTGTTACTGCGCATGCGTGTGCGCGCAAAGTGCAAGCACGCCCACGCGGGGCGCCCACGTGGCGCAGGAGGGAGCGAACTGGCAGCGAGGTAAGTTGGAACCCACCCCTGGATGGGCGGCATATAAATTAAATAAACAGGTAAATCAAACCTCGGTGTTGGGAAGTTTTTTAGAAGAGCTTGGCATTTTTGTACACCATCTCATGAAAGGATGCCTATGATGATTTTAGGCCCTTTTCTTTAAACCGTAATTTTGGGATGCTCCTACCGTAAATACACAGACCAGGATTATAAATATAAGTATTAAAAGCAATAATAATTATAATAAAACAGAACAAAATAATACCTTATGATTAGTGGTGCATTATCAGTGGGCAGTTGGGGGTCTGGCTAATTTTGCATACAGTGTAACAAAATTTGGCTCCATTCAAAGGAACTACTTTGCAGGAATCAGATAACAGCAGATACTCTAAAACAGGGGACTCCAACCTTGGCAACTTTAAGACTTATGGACTTCAATTGCCAGAATTCCTCAGCTAGCAAAGCTGGCTGAGGAATTCTGGGAGTTGAAGTCCACAAGTCTTAAAGTTGCCAAGGTTGGAGACCCCTGCTCTAAAAGATGCCACAGGCAACGTATTGTCCACCTCTATGTAACTGATACTCGGACAGATGAATTAACAATGGAATTCTTGGTGCTCCCTGAGCTTGGTTGAATGCTTGCAGACATTTGATTACCCAACTAGGTCACATCATCAGTTCCAGGGAATATTATCATCTTGCGCTGACGATGTTACTTCGTTGGATAATAAAAATGTCTGCAAGCAAGCAACTGAGGTCAGACAGCACCAAGAACACCCCAGTTCAACCCTGAACTACAGATATTCTCTTCTATCAGAGATAGACCATAAGGCACGCTGGTACGCTTATGCACGCCCCCTTTATGGACCTCTTAGGAATGGGGTGAGGTCCACGGTAGACAGTTTTAGGTTAAAGTTATGGGGGTTTGAGGATGTAACAACAGAGTCAGGTAGTACATTCCAGGCATTGACCACTCTGTTGCTGAAGTCGTATTTTCTGCGATCGAGTTTGGAGCAGTTTACCTTGAATTTGTATCTATTGTTTGCCCATGTATTATTGCGGTTGAAGCTGAAGAAGTCGTTGACAGGTAGGATGTTGTAGCAGACAATTTTGTGTACTATGCATAGGTCAGATCGTAGGCGGCGTAGTTCTAGGTTGTCCAAGCCCAAAATTTCAAGCCTGGTGGCATAAGGTATTTAACTACTTTAAATACCTTATGCCTCTTTACTACCGCCCAGAGTCCTTCGGGAGTTGGGCGGCATATAAATTTTATAAAATAAATAAATAAATAAATACTCTTTAACTACTGATGTTCATATTACAGCCCTTTGGATCTCCATTTCTCACTGCTAACATTAACCTGATAGTGCCTAGGATAATATTTATAATTTCATTCTGGATGCATAGTATATGTGCTAATTGGGGGGCTCAGGGGTTAAAGATGCTACGTTTGTCAGCTGGAAAGCTGACAACCTGGGTTCGAGACCTGAGCACCGTTTGATGGGGTGAGCTCCCGTTCCTGCTCCAGCTCCTGCCAACCTAGCAGTTCGAAAGCATGCAAATGTAAGTAGATAAATAGGTACCACTTCAGTGGGAAGGTAACAGTGTTGTGTGTGCACCTTGGCATATATATTCATGCTGGCCACATGACCACGGAAACATCTTTGGACTACACTGGCTCCTTCGGCTAAAAAATGCAGATGAGCACCATCACCTAGAGTCGGGCACCACTGGATAGAGGAAACCTTTAACTTTACATGTATATGTACTAATTACAGACAAGGAGTTTGTGGTGGATGTGGGAGAGAAAACAGTGCTTGGATGATGAAAGTATGGACATATGGAAGCAAATCTGGGTTCCAGGCTAGAAGGTTAGCCTCAGAGCATGGACTCTCAGAACTCAATCTGCAACCGAAGCTAGGCTGCAAAGGGCTTCCAGCATGGAGATGAGAAGAGACGTGCTTCGCAACACTCACCAATGGCAGTCTCCAGGAAACTGTGCGTGTAGCGGTGCCCAGCCATGATCAGCTCCACAGCACCTTCATCGCTCACTACGTAACCTTGGAAGCCCCATTCATCACGCAGGATGTCTGTCAGCAGCTTCTTGTTAGCACAGGCTGGGACGCCATTAATTCTGCCAGACGAACAAAAGATGGTTAGCACACGGATCTCCAACCTTGACAACTTTAAGACTTGTGGACTTCAACTCCCAGAATTCCTCAGCCAGCTTTGCTGGCTGAGGAATTCTGGGAGTTGAAGTCCACAAGTCTTAAAGCTTTAGCTGGCTGAGGAATTCTGGGAGTTGAAGTCCACAAGTCTTAAAGCTTTAGCTGGCTGAGGAATTCTGGGAGTTGAAGTCCACAAGTCTTAAAGCTTTAGCTGGCTGAGGAATTCTGGGAGTTGAAGTCCACAAGTCTTAAAGTTGCCAAGGTTGGAGACCCCTGGGTTAGCAGACTTACAAGCATGACTTCTTTGGAGTCATCGCTTCTGGCCTTCCTGATCTGACAAGAGCCAGTTTGATCTGGTAGTTCAGGCACCAGGAAAAAAGCAGGAGGCAGTGAGTTCTAGTCCCCACCTTAGCCATGAAAATCAACTGGGTGACTTTGATACTCCTGCCTTAGCCATGAAAGCCAGCTGGGTGACTTTGAACCACTCTCTCTCAGCCCAACTCACCTCATAGGGTTGTTGTTGTGGGTAAAATAGGAGGAGGAAGATTTGTTGGATATGTCCGCTGCAGGGGTGGGTTCCAAATTTTTTTACTACCACTCTGTGGGCGAGGCTTAATTTTGTGGGAGTGGCTTGATGGCCATGTGACTGGGTGGGAGTGGCTTGACGGCCATGTGACTGGGTGGGAGTGGCTTGACGGCCATGTGACAGCCAGCTGGGTGACTTTGAACCACTCTCTCTCAGCCCAACTCACCTCATAGGGTTGTTGTTGTGGGTAAAATAGGAGGAGGAAGATTTGTTGGATATGTCCGCTGCAGGGGTGGGTTCCAAATTTTTTTACTACCACTCTGTGGGCGAGGCTTAATTTTGTGGGAGTGGCTTGATGGCCATGTGACTGGGTGGGAGTGGCTTGACGGCCATGTGACTGGGTGGGAGTGG
>QLTV01002567.1:3240105-3251546 GCA_003457575.1 Thermophis baileyi
AGCAAAAGAGTGATCAATGCCTCCAATTCACTACCTGACTCTGTTTATAACAGTTAGAACATAACAAACTTTAACCTTAGACTGTCTACTGTCGACCTCACCCCATTCCTAAGAGGTCTGTAAGGGGCGTGCATAAGCGCACCAGCGTGCCTACCGTCCCTGTCCTACTGTCCTATTGTCTTCATCTATCTGTATTCACTTTGATTATGTTTATGATTATACCTATACCTGCTATCTTGTACATGTTTGACAAAATAAATAAATAAATAAAAATAAATAAATAACAAAACACAACCCTGATGCGGCCCTCAATGAAATCAAGCTTGACACCCCTGTCCTAGAGACATCCATATGAACATTTCAATCATTGGAAGAACGAGGATAGCTAGTTGCAGATGTTTACCGCAGCCCTGGGTAATTTTGCAACATTACCTATAATACAAGTCTTGTTATCTGATAAAAGAAAATTATTATTGTGTAGAATTCATCAGACTGATCTGGAATGTGTAATAATGAAGGAGAAATAAGGCTTTTTCAGCTACCGTTTGTTTATTTCCTATTCAGTTCTGATTTGATTCTTACTGCTTTAATCAAAAGCAATAGCATTACCTAAATCTGTAGCAAAGGGAATCCCCTAAATTGATAAAGGAGAATATTTGTAGCTCAGAGTTGAAATGAGGGATCCTTGGTGCTCTCTGAATTTGGTTGTATTTATGTAGACGTTTCATTACCCACACTAGGTAATATCATCAGTGCGACTGTGGTAGGAAAGGTCATACAATGAGGCAACTCACTTAACAACTGTTTTGCTTATTAATGGAAATGTTGGGCTCAATTATGACGGTAGGTTGAGGACTAATATCTGTATCTAAAGCAATAACAAAGGGACAGTCAAAGCAGCTCCATTCAACATTCAGCTTGTGTCCATTCCATGTCTCAGGGAACCTGCAACCAGCTTCTAAATCCTTCAATCAGCAGAGAAGCCCTTGAACAAGTTCACACAGGAGCAGTGAGAGGTGCTAAAGGCAACACACACACACACACACACACACACACACACACACACACACAGCCCGCCCACACACTGGATCCAGTACCCAAAGCGAAATAAACTCGGATGCCTATAATTAAAGGTAAATTACACCAATCAACTTTGGTGATGAAACTGGTTGCCTGCCAGTCTGAATCCGAAATAAAGATAACTGTATTCAGACTGCAGACTGATTTGCCTCAGAGAAGGCAATTTTTTTCAAGTTGGCTTCCCCCACCCCCCCATATGATGTTACGCTGCAGATTTCTTCACTTTCTGCAAGCACGGCTAGGAATGCCATTGGCTGAGAAGGAGAGTTGAAATCCTGCACATATGGAAAGTACCAATGTGAAGAAGGGGGGATTAAATTCGAGTTGCTAGTCGGTTGATTGTTTTGCAAGTATGTTGGTTTGAACTGGCTTACACTATAGATTTTGTGTCATTCTTTGCTATTTCTAAAATACTATCTTTTCTTTTCCACCCCAGATAATTAAAACAAAAACAAAAAACCAGCAGCTTTGAAATAGGCATCGGTTCAGTTAGGAAAATTTATACTCAAAAAGTTTTTACCAGGTTGCTTTTCAGATGGATATCGTTCATGATATAATATCAGCAGCCTATGCAGTATGGTGGTCCGGTGGGGGCAGGGGTGAAATGCAGCCGGCTCTAACCGGCTCGCGTGGGCTGGTAGGGCCGACTGCGCAAAGCCCCGCCCACCCACACCGACGTCATGACGTCCCTTTTTTGGGACGGTTTTCACGTTCTGCGCATGCGCAGAAGGCTTTGCGCATGCATGGACGATGTGCGCACATTTGCGAGCCGGTAGGGAAGGTAAGTGGATTTCACCCCTGAGTGGGGGTCTCGGACAACTCGCTGCGGCCAATTTGCTGCGGGACAACTCACCGTGGCCAACTCACCATGGCCAACTCACCATGGCCAACTCGCCATGGCCAACTTGCCATGGCCAACTCACCATGACCAACTCACCATGGCCAACTCACCATGGCCAACTTGCCACGGCCAACTTGCCATGGCCAACTCACCATGGCCAACTCGTTGCGGCCAACTTGCTGCGGGATAACTCACCACGGCCAACTCATTGTAGGACAAGAGTTACACTAATATCGAAGAAATGGTGGAATAGAATCATTAAAGAAAGGATGCCAAAGGAGGGACAAAATGAAACATGAATAGCAAACATTAAAATACTTTTTAAATTATTTTAAGTAATTAAAATTGAATTCTTGAATTGTCCTGGGGCACGTTATCCTGTGGTGAGTTGTCTCATTCCATCCTGTGATGTTTAGAAGTCCATTCTGTTCAATCTGCTTAATAGGGGAGCCTTACCCTCAATTACCCCTGAATTGAGGTTAGAAAGAACTACCTATGTTGGAAGAAGGTATCCTGGTGAAACTATTCCAGGTGTGTGTTTCTCACCCCGAAAATTGTATAGGTAATCCTCAACCAACAATCTCAATTGGGACCAGAATTTCCATTGCTAAGCAAGATGATTGCTAAGGGAGTCATGCCTAATTTTATGATCTTTTTTTTTTTTTGCCATGGTAGTTAAGCAAAACACTGTGATTGTTAAATGAATCAGGTGGTTGTTAAGTGAATTTGGCTTCTCCGGTGACATTGCTTTTCATACGCCAGCTATGAAAGTGGTGATCACATAACCCTGCAACCAGTGGTGAGATGTAATTTTTTCCCCCACCGGTTCTGTGGGCGTGGCTTAGGGGGCGTGGCTTGGGGGGGTTCATGTGACTGGGTGGGCGTGGCCAATTAATTTTTTTTAGCATTTTTAACTTTAAAAAGTTAAAAAAACATTACGACGACCAGCTGGTATTTCCCCAGGTTAGGGGCTAGCAGCCTCACGGGAAGGTAAACACCCCCACAAGCCTCGTAGGTGGGCGCAGCCCCCCAGAGGAACCCACCGGGCCTCTCCGGCTCTTCGCTTGGCAGCCTCCCGGGCTCCGCCCTGCTCTTTTTCTCTCGCCCACCGCATCCCGGAAAGAAAACGTCCGAGACAAAAGCGGCTTTGATGAGTCCGATGCGCGTCTGGCCTGCGGAACGGAGCCTCTCAACCGTTAGGACCTGGCCATGGCACCTCAGGGCGAGGTGCCATTGCCGACGATGCTGCTGCTTCCTCCGAGCCCCCCCGTGTGCATGTGGGCATGTGGGCGGCTCGAATTATGTCACCGAGCCCAGACCCTTTCGCCGCGTCCGAGGAAGGGAAACCAAGCTTCATTTTCGGGACAGTCCCGCAGGCCGGACGCGCGTCGGACTCACCCAAAAGGTGAGCGAGCCTCGCATGTCCCTCCGAAGCAGCTCCTCGGATGAGCGCAGCGGGTCTTCCTCCCCCCCCACTGCCAGCGTCAGCCTTACCTTCTGCTGCTGCTGCTATGGGGCTGAGAAGAGCGGCGGCGGTGCTGCCGCTGCTTCGGGACTGCAAGTTGATGTCCTGGGCTGCTGCACATGCGCACCGCATTGGACTGCTGGCACTGCAGCATGATGTGAGGCTGGCCGGGATAGGGCCAGAGTGCAGGCGCTGCGGACTGGGGAGGGAGGCGAGCAGGTGGCAGGCGGCATCCAGGAGCAACAGCGGCAGCAGATGGCCGAGAGCCAAGGGCGAGGGAGCGGTGACCGAGGGACTGGTTCAGGGGCGTGGCCAGCCAGCCGTTGCTACCAGTTCGGTGAACTACCGGTGGCCGCCGCTACCGGTACACCCGAACTGGTCCGAACCGGTAGCATTTCACCCCTACCTGCAACCATTGCAAGGGTTTGTAGGCCATTTATCAAGAGATACAATGCAACATGGAAAACTAGTTAGGGATGTTGGACTGGCCATTAGGACGCAGCACGTGACCCCTTTCATTCTTAGGTCCTCAGAGGTAGATAGCCAGGTGTTCTTCTAGGTAGGAGATCAAACTCTTTCCTGGAAAGTGAACTCATGGACTATTGGACTAGTGGTCTCCAACCTTTCTGGCTTTGCGGACTGGTGGGGGGGGAGATGGGATGGTTCTGAGCAGGGGTGGGGTGCTGGGGGTTCGCAGGGGTTCGGGAGAACCTCTAGCTAAGATTCTGTGCAGTTTGGAGAACCCCCAAATCCCACTCCTGGGTGGCCCCGGGCACTCTGCCCCTCCCCTCCCAGGAGTCCCCACGCAGCCCATTTTGGATGCAGGTAAGTGCAGGGCACGCGGGGTGGCTTGGGGAGGGTGAAAAACGGGCCTACCGGAAGTTCGGGAAGGGCCTCCGGAGCCTGGGGAGGCCATTTACGCCTTCCCGGAGGCTCGAGGAAAGCCTCCGGAGCCCGGGGAGGGCAAAACACCCCCCCCTGCTGTGGTGCAGGAGGCTGACTAGGCCACGCCCACCTTGGCCACGCCCGCCCAGCAACCGGGCAGAGAACCCCTTGCTAACATTTTTGAAGCCCACCCCTGGTTCCGCGTGAGTGGCAGGTGAGTCCACGCACACACGCAGCTCCATTGACACTAGCGGCAGGCACACACGCCCACCACTCACCGAAATGGAGCTGTGCGTGCCACTTCCATGGGTTCTGAACAGGCCGCGGCCTGGAATTTGGGGACCCCTGCTTTAGATGATTATATTCAGTGCTTTAGCTTCAGAATCTAGCCTTCGATGGGTTTGCAGGAATAGATCCATAGAATCAGAATGGTATAGGTAGCCCACCTTCTATTGAGCTCCAAGAGAAAGAAATGGAAGTCATATAGAAATCCTTGTACATAGGGACCAGACATAATGCTTATCTCTTTTGAAAGGCATTTCTTCTTAAAATCTTATAGAAACTTAAGTCGGACTGGATTCTGGGAATTGAAGTCCACAAGTCTTAAAGTTGCCAAGGTTGGACACCCCTGGCCTGGCATGCCGACTGGAAAATTCCCGGAGTTGAAACTCGCCCATCTTGAAGTCATCAATTTTGAAAATTGCTGAGATTTAAAAAAAAAATACTAAAAATATCTAGAATTTACCCTGCAGCTGTCACCCCACCTCTCCAACCCTTTTCCAAATTTAACAAGAGGGAGGTAAGCTTCTTTTTATATGTTCTGTTGCTTTTCCATGGTTAATGCTTGCAGAATCATAAGGGAGTATAATAACGGACTAATGAGGCAAATCATTCAACACAAGCAAATGTTTTTTATGGTGTCCGTAAAGGAGAAAATAATGCAGGTAGTCTTCAACTTGCAACCATTTGTTTAGCAAGCAAAGTTACAATGGCACTGAAAATAGGCACTGACAAGAGTGACTTGTGACCGTTCCTCACACTTACGACCATGGCAGCATCCCAGGGTCATATGACTGCCATTTGTAACCTTCCTAACCTTCTTCCGGTCAGTGGGGGAAGCTTAATGACTGCATGATTCACTTAACAAATGCAGTGGTTCACTTAACAACTACGATGAAAAATGTCGTAAAATTGGGCGTGACTCACTTAATAAACGCCTTGCTTAGAAATGGAAATTCTGTTTCCAATTGTGGTCGTAAGTCAAGGACTACCTGTAGATTCAGGTCTTAGTGATTACATAGACATTTCCATTTGGTTTTCTCCGCGGCAATATGGAAGTTGTTTCCCCTTGAGTTTTCTAGGATATTTTCCCCCTTTCCTGTCCAGCCTTCAATCCTGGAAATGCCCCCTTATCCATGTGGTAAGGGCTCCCATCAGCTTTTCTGACGTCAGCCAAGGTTTATGGGTAGTTCATCCCAGGATCTTTTGATGTCTTTCTTCCTTCCATACCTTTCCCTTCCCTTGATTCAGTCCCAAGAACACAATGATATTTATGAAAAGGCAGACCGCTGTTTTATTCAATTCCTTTTTACAGTTTTTTTTTAAAAAAACATATTGTAGATAAAATGCTTGAATTTTAAAACGGTCCCAAGTGTCTAAGAGTTCTGAACCATAATACGGTAATCCCAGTATTATTATTATTATTTTTTAAAAAAATTGAAAATATCCTAAGTATTTGCAATTAAACTTTGCATAAGCTCAGCAATTAATATGTAAACAAATGGGCTCCAAGAGAGCAATGATGCAGATATAATATGCTAGAAAATTGGTAGCTAGTTTGCATATAGGTAGTCCTCAACTTACAACCATTCGTATAACCGCCATTCGACTTGCAACTTCGCACTTATGACCATTGCAGCATCTCCATAGTTACAAGATCAAAATTCAGATGCTTGGCAACCGGCATGGATTTTATAATGGTTGCAGCAGCTGGGATCATGTGATCACCATTTGCAACCTTCACAGCTGACATCTGACTAGCAAGGTCTACGGGGAAGTCAGATTGGCTTAATGACCACATGACTTGCTGAAGAACCCCAGCGATCCACTTAACAACAGCGGCAACAAATGTCATAAAATCAGGTGTGTTTCACTTAATGACCGCCTTGCTGAGCAACAGAAATTCTTGTCCTAATTGTGGTTGTATGTTGAGGACTACCTGTGCCTGTTTCCCCTGAGAATCATAGTCATGCAGGTCTAACAGAAACACCTGCATTGAGCAGAGACACACACACAAACACCCAGTTTCCTTGTTTGTCAAGTTGCTGTTTCTTGGAATTCCTGAATTCTGGTGCTAAAAGGTACAGCTGTCTGAGATACTAGTGCACATGGTTCACGCTTGGAGATGTGCAGAAGAAGGAACGGTGGGGAGACAAGGAATGTCATTGTCGATGTCAACTCCCAAATACCTTTTATCGCCCAAATACCTTTTATCAGGGATGGTTTTCACTTACCTTCCCTACCGGTTCGCAAATGTGAGTGCGGGGGGGGGGGTGGGGGGGGGGGCCACCTGCGATTTCCGCTACCGGTTCGCACGAACCGGTCCGAACCGGCTGAATACCACTTCTGCCTTTTATCAATGGAGAGTTACAGTTTTGTGCCTAGTCTTTCTACCTAAATCAGAGACAGGTAATTCTCATTCAGCCCCCAAACTTATTTCTGATCCCTTCCAGGGCAGCCCAAAATCACACTGCTATCTTTGGGCAACAAATATTATACAAAGGATAGGATCATTTCCTTTAAGGATACGCATTTGCCTCTCCTTTACAGTCTAATTCTGTATTTCTCAACCTCAGCAACTTTAAGATGTGTGGACTTCAACTCCCAGAATTCCTCAGCCATCTTAGAATTCTGGGAGTTGAAGTCATCCACACCTCTTAAAGTTAATAAGGTTGAGAAACTCAGGCCTATTTGTTTCCCCCCTCCCATGAAAGTAACAAAAAAGCAACACCTTCTAGATCTCCTGTGAAATTTCCACAATGAACTGTGTGCCATGCAGATTTTTTTAAAAAAATCTACCTAGAAGAAGTTTAGTTCATGGCAAAAGGACTTGCAATTGTCCACCAATTTTGTGCAAGCCAGAAGGGGACCTTCTGAAGGAGGTCTCCTCTCCTTCTGCCATGTGACAGATCACCCTTGCTCCTCTCTGAAATCCACTGGACGGATCATCATGGTGCTTTCTTTGAGGCTATGTCCAGGCCCTTTCCAATAGTGCCACTTCATGCCGTTGTATCTGATTGTGGCAGGATTGGGAGGGTAATAGATGCCATTCAGGTTAGAAGGTCCACAAGCATCAAACCACCAACCTGAAGGAGGCAGAGAAGGGGAAAAAGGAGAAAAGAAAAATATTTAGAATTAACAGTATTTGGCCCAAACATCAAAAAGAGGTTGTTCTCTCAACTTTCTAAGAAAAGTTTGCAGAATGGTTTGGAGTTTGGAGCAAGTTTTGAATCACATCATTGGTTTCTCTCATTGAACCTTTCTCTGTAGGTTTAGGAAATGTAGGTTGATGGGCAAGTGTTTTGGGGTGCACCAGACTTCCCCAACCCAGCACAATTCTTTGGCATGTGAGACTACAACTGCCCCAATTCCCAGCCATCACTGAAGGTGGGAAGGCTGGTCTATTTAGCATGGGAAATTCCGTGTTGGTTTTCACCCAAATTAGTTGGTGGAACAACAATGAGAAGAGGGGGAATTCAAGCTTCAGAGAACTTCTCAACTGCTAAGGTACCTGAGTTCAGTTGGGTGCACCCCACAAGCATATGGTATCTGAGGCAGGAGAAGTGGGTTCTGCTTAACATGGGAGAAGGTCCTATCCCTTCTTCTCACACTTCCTCCGTCCATCATCCTGTTGCTTTTTCCACAGTTGCTATAGGAGCCCATTTGGGGGGTAGTCTTCTAACAAGCCATAACAAGGAAGTTCCCTCTTTAGACCAGCTATTCTGCAGCAAATTATGAAGGAAAGGAGGAAAGATTTGCAGCAACACATTGCCCCTCATGATCTGCTGGATGGCTGCTTTGTTCCTCCAAGTGGTAGACAGGACCCAAACAGGGTGTTTACATTCTGCTAAGCCATGATATGGTGTATTTGAGTTTGGCTTCCAGAAGAAGCATCTGCAGGGGGCTGAAAAATTCAAATTGGCAGTTGCAGCAATAAGACTGAAGCCCTTTTGTATATGAGTCAATATCACGCGGAGGTACAAAATGGCAGGATTTTGCTTGTGCTGCTGTGACTTGGGACAGCATTGGCAGAGAGTGTTGTACAAACTTAACAACCCTGGTACATAAAGCATGGTTAAGACTTAAGCTGATGTGTGAACCCAACCCAACCAAACCAAACCCAACCCAACATACTACTGTATTTTCCTGAAATAACAAACTATAGCTTCATGTTGTACATAAAGCCAGCCAGTGCAATAATCTGAGAAACAGAGGGGAAAATTTGCACACTAGCAGCAGCTAGTGATTTCTGCCTAATGATAATCTATTGGCCTAGGACAGTGATGGCGAACCTATGGCACGCATGCCACAGGTGGCACGCGGAGCCATATCAGAGGGCACGCGAGGCGTTCCCCTATGTCAGCTCCAGCGCCATACACGCGCTGGCCAGCTGATTTTCGGCCTTGGGGAAGGCCGTTTTGCCCTCCGGAGGCTTCAGGAAAGCTTCCTGAAGTCCCGGAGTGCGAAAAACGGCCCAACGGGCAAACCGGAAGTTTGGAAAAATGCACTTCCGGTTTGCCATTGGGCTGTTTTTCGCACTCCGGAGGCTTCAAGGAAGCTTCCTGAAGCCCCAGAGTGCAAAAAACGGCCCAACGGGCAAACCGGAAGTTCAGAAAAACACACATGCGCAGGGGGCAGCGCGGGGGGTTGTACGCATGCGTGGGGGGGAGGGAATGGGTGTGGGCACGTGCGCGCGCGCTAGCGCGCGCACACACCCCCTTTTGGCACGCGAACCAAAAAAGGTTCACCATCACTGGCCTAGGATCTGAAAATGGGCTCCTGGCTCCTTAAACTTCAGAAGGTTCTTTGAATTCAGGGTCAATTCGAGAGGGGAGGGAGGGAAAGTATCAGAAGCCAAGATGCTGCCTGCAACTAGACAAATTAAGTCCGGCTTTGCAGAGTGGCAGGCACTATCTTGGTTTCTTTTTTTACTGATGGCCCTGCTTGGCTACTTCTCCAAATGATGGACCTACAGAAGGAGGATGTCCCGCTCTCCCCTCATTACCTCCACCTGCCATCTGGGCACACTTGCACGCGCATCGATCATTGTCAGCGTCCTTGGTGCTGAAGTCGGTTCCCGAGGGGCTGAGGCTGCTGGTGCGTCCAGCCGTACCACTGTATCTCCTCACATAAAGTCTGCCGAAGGTAGAGTAAAGAAGCTACCATCAACTGTAATTCACAATTTGATTCTCCTCTCAGATCCAAAACACAAGATGCTCACAAGATGCTCGACTTACAATCTTTCGTTTAATAACCATTCAACTTCAGCACTGAAAAAAGTGACTTATGACCTTTGTTCACACTTATGACCATTGCAGCGTCCCCATGCTTGTGTGATCAAAATTCGGAAGCTTGGCAACTGACTCATATTTATGACATTTGCACAGTGGTGAAATCCAATTTTTTTTTTACTACCGGTTCTGTGGGCGTGGCTTGGTGGGCATGGTGTGGCTTGGTGGGCGTGGTTTGGTGGGCATGGCAGGGGAAGGATACTGCAAAATCTCCATTCCCACCCGACTCTGGGGCCAGCCAGAGGTGGTATTTGTCGGTTCTCCAAACTACTCAAAATTTCCGCTACCGGTTCTCCAGAACCTGTCAGAACCTGCTGGATTTCTCACCCCTGCATTTGCAGTGCCCTGGGGTCATGTGATAATTTTTTGCAACCTTCTGACAAGCAAAGTCAATGGGGAAGCTGGATTCACTTAACAACCGGGTTACTAACTTAAAAACTGCAGCGATTCATTTAACAACTGTGGCGAGAAAGGTCATAACATGGGGCAAAACACACTTAACAACTGTCTTGCTTATCAACCAAAATTTTGGGCTGGGTTTTGGTCACAAGTCAAGGACAGTCTATATTTGCTGTTGCTTGTATAGGAATTGGAAGACATTCAAGAATGGAACAAAGTGAAAGAGTTAAAGGAACGCCTGAATGGTTAATCCAGATGAATGGACAAATGAGATGGCCCTTGAAAAATAAACTGTGAGGTACGCATTGGGAGCAAGAAAGCTGCCCTCTTAGATGGGCTTTTTAAAAAGGAGGGGCTTAGCCCAGTGGTGGGTTTCACTTACCTTTGCTACCGGTTCAGGAACGGGCGTGCGCAGGGGCGCTTTGCGTGCGCACGCTTCTGCGCATGCGCAGAACCTTCTGCACATGCGCAGAGCATTTTTGATGACGTCCAGGCGGGTGGGCGGAGCCTCCCGCCACCGCTACCGGTTTGCCCGATCCGGGGCGAACCGGTAGCAACCCACCACTGGCTTAGCCTGATTTAACTTGTGTTTTAACTTCTGCCAGAGGTGTGAGAGTGGTTCTCCTTCCTGATCAGCTGAAAGCCAAAAGAACAGAGATAGGCAGTTCTGCAGGAGATCAAGTCTAGTTGGAGGGAGATTAGAATTTCATTTTATTTTAGAAAATTCCTAGGTGAGATCCTGGCTGAAACCAACCTGTAAAGCAGTGTTTCTCAACCTTGGCAACTTTAGGATGTGTGAACTTCAACTCCCAGAATACATACCGGCTGGGGAATTCTGGGAATTGAAGTCCACACATCACAAAGCTACGAAGGCTGAGAAACACTGCTCTAGAGAGACAGCCGTTCATTTCTTCTCCTTTTTTCTCTTGTGCAGTTGGGCTACACCAGCCTTCCCCAACGCAACACACTTCCCCTGGCATGAGAGATTGCAACTGTCCCAAGTCCCAGCCAGCATTGAGGGTACCAGGTTGGGAAATATTGGTCTATCTAGCATGGGAAATTCCATGTTGGTTTCCACCCAGATTAGTTGGTGGAACAACAGTGAGAAGGTCTGGAATCCAAGCTTGAAAGAACTTCTCAACTGCTATCTGAGTTTGAGGCACACACCCCTGTACAAACCAAGAGAGGGGGGGGAGGAGGA
>QLTV01002567.1:3265669-3287082 GCA_003457575.1 Thermophis baileyi
TAGATGATCTTGTGTACTAAGCTTAGGTCGGAACGTAGACGGCGTAGTTCAAGGTTATCCAGGCCTAAAATTTCAAGTTTACTGGAATAAGGAATTTTATTGCGAGCAGAGGAGTTGAGTACTCTTCTTGTAAAATACCTCTGGACCCTCTCTAGTGTATTAATGTCCAAAATACAGTGTGGGTTCCAGGCTGGTGAGCAGTATTCAAGTATAGGTCTGGCAAAGGTTTTGTATGCCCTAGTTAGCAGTATAACGTTACCAGAGAGAAACCTTCGTAAAATAAGATTGACAACTCTTAATGCCTTTTGAGCAATGTTGTTACAGTGAGCTCTGGGGCTTAGATCTTTTGAAATGAGTACACCAAGGGCCTTGACAGAGTGTGGGTCATCTTTTAGATCATTTCCGTCCAGCTTGTATTTGATGTTCTGATTTTTATTGCCAATGTGCAGGACTGAGCATTTGTTAGCAGAGATTTGGCGTTGCCAATTGTTTGACCATTCAGATACATAATCTAGGTCATTTTGTAGGGTAGTAGAACTGTCTGTGGTGTTAAATAGTTTTACATCGTCAGCAATGGCATCATAAAAGACGCTTTAAAGCCCATAATGCACTTCTGGCCACTGTAAACTGTTGTGCCATGTCCCCTCCATCACATTATATATAGATAGTCTTCAACTTAACACCATTCATTTAGCAACCATTCAAAGATACAACGGCACTGGAAAAAATGACTTATGACTGTCCCTTGTACAGGTAGTCCTGGATTTACAAGAGTTCATTTAGTGACCATTCAAGGGTTACTATGGCACTGAAAAATGTGACTTATGACCGTTTTTCACTTATGACTTCTGCAGCATCCCCATGATCACGTGATCAAAATTCAGATGCTTAGCAGCTGGTTCATATTTATGACCGTTGCTGTGTCCCAAGGTCAGGTGATCCCCTTTTGCGACCTTCTGATTAGCAAAGTCAATACGACTTTTCTTGCCACAGTTCTTAAGTCAGTGGTTCTCAACCTTTCTGACCCCCCCGCCGCCGCGACTCCCTGCTGCCGCAACCCCCTCCCCGCCCCCTCCCCGCGCGGGATGAGGTGACAAAGGGGGCGTGAAACCAGGGGCGAAATGCTCCCGGTTCGGGCTTGCCTGCGGGTCGCCGGACAGCTGATAGTGTCGGAAGCGGGAGACTTCGCCCGGACGCCGCCATTTGGGTTCTTTTACCCTCTGCGCATGCGCACAGCATTCTTATGCCACATTCCTCCCATCGACCAGTGAGGTCGCACAGGGTTGGCCTTCTTCAGGTCCCGTCGGCCAGACAGTGCCGGCTGGCAGGACCGCGGGGGAGGGCCTTCTCTGTACTGTCCCCCTCTCCGTCCATCTCCCTCCCTCCCTCTCTTTCTCCCTCTCCTAGAAGAGCAAATGGGGGAGGGGACGAGAAACCTTGCTGCATTCTATTCCATTCCATTCCATTCTACTCCTACTCCTATTAATTTAGAAAAGACTGAGGCTCAGAAACAAATATAGCCATTAAGACCTGGCTTTTCCGGCAGGCCTAGGGCAAATAGTTGTTCTGATTGGCCCATGCATGGTTGTGTGAATGTTTTATTTTAAATATAGTTGGGTTTTTTTTTCCCTTTCTTTTTTAAATTGTTTTTATATGTTTTATTTTTTTATGATGTAAGCCGCCCAGAGTCCTTCGGGAGTTGGGCGGCATATAAATTTTATAAAATAAATAAATAAATAAATAAAGTTTGCAAAAGGGGATCACATGACCTTGGGACACAGCAACGGCCATAAATATGAACCAATTGCTGAGCATCTGAATTTTGTTCACGTGATCATAGGCTTGCTGCAAAGGTTGTAACTATGAAAAAAAAACAGTCATAAGTCCCTTTTTTCATTGCGTTGTAAGTTTGAACAGTCACTAAATGAACGGTTGTAAATTGAGTACTACTTGTAATATACTGAAACAAACCATGCAGAAACAGAGTTCTGTAGTGTTTAACTCAGTGGTGAAATCCAATTTTTTTTACTACCAGTTCTGTGGGCGTGGCTTGGTGGACGTGGGTTGGTGGGCGTGGCAGGGGAAGGATATTGTAAAATCTCCATTCCCACCTCACTCTGGGACCAGCCAGAGGTGGTATTTGCCGGTTCTCCAAACTACTCAAAATTTCTGCTACCGGTTCTCCAGAACCTGTCAGAACCTGCTGAATTTCACCCCTGGTTTAACTAGTAAATCTAGTCTTCATTTCAGGGCAACTGCTTTTAGAATTCCACCGTGGAACGAATTCCATGTGAAGTCTTATGCTGTCTATAGCATTTAGACTTATATACCGCTTCATAGTGCTTTCCAGCCCTCTCTAAGCGGTTCACAGAGTCAGCATATTGCCCCCAACAATCTGGGTCCTCATTTTACCCACCTTGGAAGGATGGAAGGCTGAGTCAACCTTGAGCCGGTGAGATTTGAACCGCTGAACTGCAGCTAGCAGTCAGCTGAAGTAGCCTGCAGTACTGCACTCTAACCACTGCGCCACCTCGGCTCTTATCACTGTGTCTATCTTCACACAGCAAGCTTAACTGGGTGAAGAAAAAACGTAGGAGAAGCTGTTGCACAACATTTATAATTTGTGGTTCAAGGAATTTTGAAAACCCAGAACACTGATTCATAATTAAGATAAGCAGAGCTGATATCAAACCATAAAAAACAGGCATTGCCATGGCTGTTTTCTTGGCGGTTTTTTTTGTTTTTTTTTTTATATGCAGACATCTCTAAATTCAACAAGTTCCTTGAATTTGTCTGTCTTGCCCTGTACAGGTAGTCCTCAACTTACAACTACAATTGGGACCAGAATTTCTGTTGTTAAGCAAGACAGTTGTTCACCCGATTTTATGATCTTTCTTTGCCAAAGATGTTAATGTTGATCACGTGACCGTGGGGATGCTGCAACGGTCATAAGCGAGAGGAACTGTTGCAGTTCAATTTTTTCAGTGCCGTTGCAACTTTTAATGATGGCTAAATGAAGGATTGTAAGTCAAAGACTACCTGTAGAGGCAACTTTACCGACTGGTTTTCCAACAAAAATTTCTCCAGCTATGTCTAGAGGTGCTGAATTCTCTTCTCCACAAGAAACCAAAATGTTTGTCCTCCCTTCAAAATTATCCAGATCAGGAAGCTGACTCCAGGACAGGGGTCGGCAACCTTAAACACTCAGAGAGCCATTTGGACCCGTTTCCCACAGAAAAGAAAACACCGGGAGCCACAAAACTCTGACTATTTCCCGAGCGGCCACAAAACTAGCATATATAGTTGAATTAAAGATTTTGTTTTTTTCTGAAACTTTTCTTATCTTGGATTTATCCATGGTTGGCCTACCGGGGGTCGAAAAGCTTAATAAATTGCGCGTCGGTGGGTGTCGCACATTGGCAGTTGTGATGCATATTTTGAGCGACAAGGGAGCCGCAGCAGAGGGATGAAAGAGCCACATGTGGCTCCAGAGCCGCGGGTTGCTGACCCCTGCTCCAGAAGAAGACTAGAACTCAGTTGTACTGCGATAAGATGTATTAACAGGACTTGGCAAGACTGGTTGTGATTTTCCTCTTCTCCGTCCTTTACCCCGGTGAATCAGGGAGAAGATAGTCTGAGTCTCTTCCTAACACTAGCATCTTTTCTGGGGCTTCTGCTCTTTTTCGTTTTTTTGTAATGGTTTCTCAATATTTCCATCCTCTCCAGGGCTCTCCCATGCCACAACTGCACTAGGATTACACAAACGCACTTGGATTAAGTGGGCTTCACTTATTCCTGATGAATTAAACCTCAAGCCAAACAGGACTAACCTGTTTCTCTCCTGGAGCCTGCTGATTTCGTGGGTCTGCAGAAGAAGCAGTTTCTCAAGCTTGTTGGTAGACAGGGAATTTTCCAAAACTTGAATTTCCAGGCGGGACGTTTGGTTGAGAACCTGGTTGTTAGAAAAACCTGGTTACACACCGGAGAACAGAAATAGCAGAGAAAGACTCCTATATCTTTTCTTGACCTTTATGCATCATGCTCAATCTTCAGTTTAGTGTGTGATTGTACATCACGACTGATGGCTTAGAATACAATAGGAACTGAAGTAATTCTGATACAAACCAAGAATAACTGAGGGACCTCACTGGTTGAGCACTTCTTCCAAAGGTCCCTCAGATATTTATGATAGACCCCCCCGGCAATCAAGCTGAATCACTTAATCCTAAATTGCATTAACAGAGGGATTCAATTAAGATCAAGGGAGGGAGGTACTAATGCCACTCTATAAAGCCTTAGTAAGACCACACCTAGAATACTGCACCCAATTTTGGTCACCACACTATAAAAAAGATGTTGAGACTCTAGAAAGAGTGCAGAGAAGAGCAACCAAGATGATTAGGGGACTGGAGACTAAAACATATGAAGAACGGTTGCTGGAATTGGGTATATCCAGTTTAATGAAAAGAAGGACCGGGAGACATGATAGCAGGGTTCCAATATTTGAGGGGCTGCCACAGAGAGGAGGGGGTCAACCTATTTCCCAAAGCACCTGAAGGCCGGACAAGGAATAATGGATGGAAACTGGTCAAGGAGAGATTCAACCTACAAATAAGGAGGAATTTTCTGACAGTGAGAACAATCAACCAATGGAACAGCTTGCGTTCAGAAGTTGTGGGTCCTTCATCACTGGAAGCTTTCAAGAAGAGACTGGACTGCTATTTGTCAGAAATAGTGTAGGGTTTCCTGCTTGGGCAGGGGGTTGGACTAGATGACCTACAAGGTCCCTTCCAACTCTGTTATTCTGTTATCTGTTACCTGACTCCCCTAGTCTGTTCTGGCTGGGCGAGAATTTACAGGAAGTCCTCAGTGTATGACTAGTCACTTAGCAACCATTTGAAGTTATGCTGGACCCCAAAAAAGATACTTGTGACCTGGGTTCAAATTCTGATGGCTGTTTGCAACGTCCCTCGGTCACATTACCATGATTTACAATGGTGTTTTTTTTTTGCTAAAACAAATGTTTACCTCCAGCTTCCATAAAAAAACAGCCATTTTGGACATCAGTGTGCTTAATGACCATGATGTTTGTTTAACGACCGCTGCAAAAAAGGTTGTAAAATTGGGCCCGACCATGTGATCACTCACTTAACAACCAGTGCGACTTACAATCATAATTGTGGGCTCAATTACAGTCCTAAGTTGAGAACTATAAGTTGAGTACCTGTAGCCTTTCTTCCTTCAGCTCAGGTTTAGGAAAAATAAAACAACAATATTGTTACATTCTAGGACTGAAGCACATAGGCTTCAGTCAGGTCCTCCATTCTGGAGGGAAAAATACTAACTGCTGATTGGCTAGTCTGTCTGACAGCTCCCTATAAAAGGGCTAGCTGTCAGACAGGGCTTTTGCTGGATTGTAAATACTTGCTAAATAAAGAGCTGTGGTTTTGAAGCCACTTCTGTCTGCCTCTTCCATTCACCCTATCTAACAAATATAATGCCCTAACTACAGAAGTACAGAACTTAATAAACCTGGCAACGATCGTGAAACACAAGGGGTAGCTGTGGAAATTTTCACAGGGGAAAGTGTTAATAAGAAATTCTTTTTATAAAAGTCAATGAAGTCAAATTGCTAGATATAAAATGTTTACTGGGATAAGGAAAATAGAGGGGAAAGGATGAAAGCAGTGGTGGGATTCAAATAATTTAACAACCGGTTCTCTGCCCTAATGACCGACTGGGTGGGCGTGGCCATGGTGGGCGTGGCCAGGAGTGTGACAGGCAGCACTCGGCCTCCTGCACCCCCCTGGGAGCAAAAATGGGCCACGGGGGGGGGCGCACCGCACACACACCCCGCGCCCTGTTTTGGGCCTAGTAGGCCTCCCTGCAGCCTCCTGGGAGCAAAATGGGCCGCAGGGGGGCCACGCTGCACCCCCCGTGCCCCATTTTGGGCCTAGTAGGCCTCCCTGCACTTACCTGGGAGCCAAAATGGGGCACATGGGGACTCCTGGAAGGGGCGGGGCGAAGCGGGGAGATGCCAGCCAGCAATTTAAGTACCGGTTCGCCCGAACCGGCCCGAACCGGCTGAATCCCACCACTGGATGAAAGGCAACAATCACATACTACAGAATTAGAAATTGAATTAATACAGTTAAGCCTAGCTAAATTGGTGAAGCTTTTGGATTTCAGCACAGGTTCAGGATTCATTGCAGAAGGGATAATTGGGGCGGGGGGAACCTCCTCTGGGATTCCTGCTGTTGTTAGGCAGGTCCTTCTTGTTTATCTTCTTTTCTTCTTGCACTGTATCCTCAGTTATATAAAAAGTAGAGAATAACGGAAAGCTTGTCTCTTGGGAAGGACGGACTACTTCTATTGCTTTGCTTAATCAAGAAAAAATGGTGTCCTGGTATGATATGATATCAGAATAGCATTTAGACTTATATACCGCTTCACAGTGCTTTACAGCCCTCTCTAAGCCAGGGGTCTCCAACCTTGGCAACTTTAAGACTTGTGGACTTCAACTCCCAGAATTCCTCAGCCAGCTTTGCTTTGGCTTTGCTGGCTGAGGAATTCTGGGAGTTGAAGTCCACAAGTCTTAAAGTTACCAAGGTTGGAGACCCCCTGTTCTAAGCAGTTTACAGAGTCAGCAGATTGCCCCCAACAATCTGGGTCCTCATTTTACCCACCTCGGAAGGATGGAAGGCTGAGTCAACCTTGAGCTGGTGAGAACTGAACTGCAGAACTCCTGGCGGCTGGCAGTCAGCAGAAGTAGCCTGCAGTACTGCACTCTAACCACTGTGCCACCAGGGCTCTTATCCCCTTTCCTAAGAATATTGTGTAGAATTTTAAAGATAGTTTTTTCAGCAATTGTGCCACTCTAATAATGAATCTACGTGAAAAATATTTTTGGGACGTTAAAGCTGATTTCAATTCATCCAGGACTCAGCAGGGAGTCAGATTACTAGAACGTATCAATCAAATTACTGTTGTGCCAAACTAGAAACTAAGGGTTGCGAATTGGGAAATTGCCAGCCTAGGTTCTTGTGGCAGATTAAACCATCAAATTGACATGACTCGGAACTATTTCAGTATCAAATCCTTCCTTGCAAGTGCACAACCAGTTCCTCACTTTTCCAGGGGTACTATCCACGTTCTATCCACACCTGTGTTATTTGCATTTGCCTCTTGGGAATTTGCAATTTTGTTTATAACTATATCTTCACCTTGGCTGTCCTCCATGTTCCTTCTTTGGTCAGCGAGGCAAGCATCGATTTGTAGGTTCGCAGCACCTGTTTTAAACTTTGTGTATTTTTAGAACAAGCCATGACACAGCTTTGTGGAAAACAAAGAGCTGACGTGATTGGTTTGGGATAGCTACATTCCTTGAATATGCCTGTTCAAACCCTTCTACTTTTGCAGAAGCTACTCATGTTCTTCTGGATTTCCACAACTGATCAAACAGCATTGGGGCTGTTGCATTGGGGTCCAACTGAAGCTTCCAATTGTCATCAGTGGCAGGCCAACATAGAGCGTGTGGGTTTTGACTTTGGTTCTTTTTTGGTGGTTTAATATGCCACAAGAACCTAGGCTATTTGTTCAGTTGTGCAAATCCAGAAAAGCATGAATTCAGGGACCAAGTCAAGCTTGTGGTAGAAACCCAGCCATCATATTAAACCCCCGTTTTGTTTTGGCATAGCTTCTGCGAAGGCAGCCACTGTGGTTTGGGGACCATCTTCCCTTCTGGCTGTCATCTCAACTTTGATGTATTCAGTAAACAATAGTGGGGCCATTATGGCTGAAATAGGCAAACCAGGCCCTGTAAGTTGGCAAGAAATAGCCTTGCTCTAAAAATAATAATAATCACCAGAGATAAAATCCAGGAAAAGGCTACCAAAAGAAGATCGGCTTACCTGTATCTCTACATCGGTGAGCTTCCGGGTTTGCTCAGCAGTTTGGTTAAGGAGGTTGGTCCCAATTTCCAACATGGCTGCCGTGTGGTCCTGTACAGAACTGAAATGGGTCTCTGACATCTCCATCCTCACATTGTCCTGGATGTAACTCTCCAGCTGAAAGAACATAAGCAATGGGGATTAAATCTGAGGGGTTGTCACAGAGAAGAGAGGGTCACCCTCTTCTCCAAAGCACCTAAGGACAGGAGTAAGGTAATGTATGGAAGCTTACCACACAGAGATCCAACCTAGAATTAAGGAGAAATTTCCCATCAGTGAGAACAATTAATCAGTGGAATGGCTTGCCTTCAGAAGTTGTGGATGCTTCATCACTGGAAGTTTTAGGAACAGATTAGATAGCCATTTTTCTGAATGCTATAGAATCTCCTGCTTGAAGCAGGGGGTTGGACTAGAAGACCTCCAAGCTCCCTCCCAACTCTGTTACTCTGTATTCATACTCTCTGTTTGTATTTTGTATTCTAAGTAGGGCTAACCAGCCTGCAAAGCATCTGCACATATCTTCCTAGATATGTACATTACACAGTAACTTTATTTTGGCTTGATTCTTGCATCACCAACATCTTCTGATTGAAAAGTTTAAATAAAGGGGAGCTTAAGAACTATACATTTGCCAAGAGGCTTTGCTGAACCTTATCTTTGCTATTTGGCAAATCCCTCGCACTTCTTCTTTCTTCTCTTTTTAGGTGACTTGGCCAAGACATATAGAAACAATGTCTAGCAGTCCTTGATTTATGTCATTCACTTAGCAACCATTCAAAGTTACAATAGCACTGAAAAAAGTGACTTACAATTGGTCCTTGCACTTATGACCATCGCAACATCCCCACAGTCATGGTTGTGGTTGTGAGTTGTGGTTGTGAGTTGAGAACTACCTGTACTTGCAAGATCGCCTGTCTCCAGTCCTAGACCGGGCATTCTTTATCTCTCTTCAGAAAACGTTGTCACCTGTAAGATCTGTGGGATATCCCTTCTCTGTTGTAGACCCTACCTTATTTCAACTTCTACCCTCAAAACGACGCTATAGGGCACTGCACACCAGAACAACTAGACACAAGGACAGTTTTTCCCCGAATGCCATTACTCTGCTTAACAACTAATTCCCACAACACTGTCAAATAATTTACTAAGACTGTATTACTATTATTCTTCTCTTCTCTTAGTAGTATCTATCTCTTCCCACTTATTACTATAACCATGTTGCTTGTATCTTTCAATTTATATTGTTTTTATTTGTTTCCTAGTATGATTTGATAGCTTATTAGTAACCTTGACTATCACTGTTGTATCTTTTTATTCTTGATGAATGTATTTTATTCTCCTTATGTACACTGAGAGCATATACACCTAAGACAAATTCCTTGTGCGTCCAATCACACTTGGCCAATAAAGAATTCTATTCTATTCTGTTCTATTCTTCTGGAACATCATTATCATCAAAATTTGGATAGCCCTGATCTTTCCACCCTTCCACATAGCCTTAAAGACCCAGCACTTCTCTAGAGCAGAGTTTCCTCTTCTTGGCAACTTTAAGATGGGTGGACTTCAACTCCCAGAATTCTCCAGCTAACATCTCTAGTGGATTGAGCAGATCATGGGATGAGCCCCTGTAGAATGGAAGACCCTGGATAAGACATGCTTTGGTTGGCCTTGGTTGCCTCTGTTAATGAAATGGAGAGTCAGTTTGGCCTAGCGGTTAAGGCTAGAAAGCAGGAGGCTGTGAATTCTAGTTCTGCCTTACCCATGAAAACCAGCTCGATGGCTTTAGGCAATCACTCTCTCTCAGCCCAACCCACCTCACAGGGTTGCTGTTGTGAGAAAATAAGAAGAGGAAGCAGTGGTGAAATCCAATTTTTTTTACTACCGGTTCTGTGGGCGTGGCTTGGTGGTGTGGTGTGGCTTGGTGGGTGTGGCTTGGTGGGCGTGGCAGGGGAAGGATACTGCAAAATTTCCATTCCCACCCCACTCCAGGGGAAGGATACTGCAAAATCCCCATTCCCACCCCACTCTGGGGCCAGCCAGAGGTGGTATTTGCCGGTTCTCCAAACTACTCAAAATTTCCGCTACCGGTTCTCCGAACTACTCAAAATTTCCGCTACCGGTTCTCCGAACTACTCAAAATTTCTGCTACCGGTTCTCCAGAACCTGTCAGAACCTGCTGGATTTCACCCCTGGGAGGAAGGTGTGTTGGATACGTTTGCTGCCTAGAGTTATTTGTAGAACTAATAAAGGCAGGACACAACTAACTAAATAAAAATATCTAGTTACTTCTGTCAAAAAATTTTGTACTATTCATAACTATCCTGACATTGAAATAAAGGGCCACTATATGCAATGTTGCAGGTTAACTCTTCCCTCTGCCAGGAGTTCGAGCCTGACGGGTTCAAAGTTGACTCAGCCTTCCATCCTTCCAAGGTCAGTGAAATGAGGACCCAGATTGTTGGGGGCAATATGCTGACTCTGTAAACCGCTTAGAGAGGGCTGTAAAGCACTGTGAAGCAGTATATAAGTCTAAGTGCTATTGCTATGGTCAATTTAGTTTTGGATATTTTGAATATTTGAATATCAATTCTCTAATGCTGGTTAATGGCCACCATAAAGTAATTTAGCAATTTACTGAAACTTCTGCCGTTCCCTCCTTCTTCTGCTCTCGAGTGTGATTTATTTCTCAATGAAATTTCATACCTGGAAATCCAAGCCTTTGAAATCTGTCAGCAAGCTGAAGAAACAGCTGCTTCTACAAACTCCTGAAATCAGCACATTTCAGGGGAGAAACCGATTCGTCCTGTCTGGCTTCATGCTTGAATTGTAAGGAATAAATTACTCCAGTTAATCCAAGCATATTTGTGTAACCCCATTGCAGTGGTAACATGTGGGTGTCTTTTGAAGAGATAAACCAGACCTGTGAAAATCTTTCCTAGAACCCCCCCAGTCAGCAGAGTGGCTTATATGGATCGAAACAAAGCAAGGAAAATCAGCAAAGAGACCTTGAAGGGAACACTGTGTAGGCCATACCCCAAACTAGGTATTTTTCCACCAGGGATAAAGAGATCATAGTTTGCTCTGCTGTTTCAACTAATTTGATTCTCAATGTCTATGGAGATTCTCAATCATCCAGGTCATGGTTGTCCCAAAGGTGTTTTTTTTTTCCCAGAAGGCAACTGGACCTTCTTGTTTTTTTCTTTGAAAACTTTTCACTTCTCATCCCAGAAGCTTCTTCAGTTTAGTTCTTCAGAACTGTAGAAGCATCTTGGATGAGAAGCGAAATTTTTGCAAAGGAAAAAACCCAAGAAACTCTAGTTGCCTTTTAGGGGGGTGGTGGTGGAATCTTTGGGATCGTTTGATTCTCATGTAAATGCTTCTTCCACTGGATTGTTTCTTGCATGGAGATGACACTAAATTTAAAGTAAACAGCTTTGATATTGGGATATTCCAATACGATGCTTCACCATATCAATCAATAGCTACTATCATTGCTCCTAAGTTCATCCTAGGCTTAGAATATGAAAGGTTTTGCATACTCAAACAATGCAGCTTTTCCAAATCAAGCTTTTATTTAACAATGTCAGTCCCTTTGCATTTGTTTGTTTTTGTCTCCTCCCCCACCCCGGGTTTCCTCATATGGGCAGCACACTGACCCATTGATCATCTCAGCATCCTGTTCTCTGCTTTGCCTCCTCTCCAAAGGGGGTCTGGCAGAGATGATGTCCAGTGGAAAACAACAAATAGCACACCTGTCTGAACACAGTTACGAGTCCAAGGTCAAGCTCACCCCAAGGTACTTTCCTCCTCCTCCTTCACCTATTGGTCAACAACCTTAGTTACATTCACAAGCTCCCTTCCTCTCATCAGTATTGAGAAAAATGGTTTACTGGGTGTTTGATTCGGTTAGGTAATGGTTGCCTCTGTGTCTTATGCTAGATTGTAATGATTCGTTTTGGTTGCTTTGTTACCTGTGTTACAGGTAGTCCTTGACATACAACCACAATTAGGACCACAATTTCCATGGCTAAACAAAGTGGTTGTTAAGGGAGTCATGCCCAATTTTATGAGCTTTTTTGCCACTGGCAACTGAATCATGTGGTCATTAAGAGAATCTGGCCTCGCCAGTAGTGAAATCCAATTTTTTTTACTATCGGTTCTGTGGGTGTGGCTTGGTGGGCATGGCAGGGGAAGGATACTGCAAAATCCCCATTCCCTCCCCACTCCAGGGGAAGGATATTGCAAAATCTCCATTCCCACCCCACTCTGGGGCCAGCCAGAGGTGGTATTTGCCGGTTCTCCGAACTACTCAAAATTTCCGCTACCGGTTCTCCAGAACCTGTCAGAACCTGCTGGATTTCACCCCTGGGCCTCGCCCATTGACTTTGCTTGTTATAAGTCGGCTGGAAAGGTCACAAATGACGATCATGTGACTCTGGGATGCTGCAACCATCATAAGTACATGCCAGTTGCCAAGTGCCTGAACTTTGATCACGTGACTTTAGGGATGCTGCAACAGTGCAAGGAGCTGTCGTAAGTCGCTTTTTTCAATGCCGTTGTAAGTTTGAATGGTCACTAAATGAACGGTTGTAAGTCAAGGACTACCTGCATTTACCATGGATGTTTTATTGATATCTACTCTATTTTATTGTTTTAAATTATACTAAGGATGGCTGAGTTTTATGCTAAGCTGCAGCTGCTTTAATTGTCATTCTGAAAACCATTGTGAGCCTCTTTGAATTTGATAGCATACAGATCCAATAACTATATAATCTTCGGGGTTCAAATACAAATGTTGGCGAGAAGTGTTGGAAATTCATATCATTCATTTGCTGACTCAGCCAGTTCTGTCCCAGCTGAATTAACCTTGCCCTCTGGACAAAAGAATTAAGGTTGGGTTGGAGAAAGACAGTTGGCATGACCATTTCTTGTGTTTTTATTAAGTTTCCCATTTTATCACCTTAAACACGATAATTTGGAGACAACGGTGGGAGGCCTCCAAGACTATGTCTGTCCCTCCCTTCCTGCCCCCTGATCCCAGGCAGTTTCCAGACGAGCAGAGTCTGGTTTGGAAATCTGGGAGTGACCGTGTGCCAGTATAGCTGGAAGCTGTTGGGTTGGGCAAGATTGCCTAGTGGTGGGGAACAAACAACCCTCTCTCTTTATGCCTCCCATGGACATCTTTGGCAGTTCGAATCTCACCAGGCTCAAGGTTGACTCAGCCTTCCATCCTTCCGAGGTGGGTAAAATGAGGACCCAAATTGTTGGGGGCAAGAGGCTGATTCTATAAACTGCTTAGAAAGGGCTGCAAAGCACTGTAAAGCGGTATATAAGTCTAAGTGCTATTGCTATTATATGGTGTCCCATTTTTTACAGACAGCAGAAAAGAGACAGTCCCATCTTCCCATCTGTATATGATTACAGGTAAAGTATAAATATTAATATGAGGATATAATAAGTACAAACATAGTTTTGAGTACATATTTTTCGAGTACATATTTTTCGAATACATGGGGACTTTAGGACAGGGACGGTAGGCACGCTGGTGCACTTATGCACGCCCCTTACAGACCTCTTAGGAATGGGGTGAGGTCAATGGTAGTCAGTTTAAGGTTAAAGATTTGGGGGTTTGGGGAAGAAACTACAGTGTCGGGTAATGTATTCCAGGCATTGACCACTCTGTTGCTGAAGTCGAATTTTCTGCAATCGAGTTTGGAGCGGTTTACGTTAAGTTTGTATCTATTGTGAGCTCGTGTATTGTTGTGGTTGAAGCTGAAGTAGTCCTTGACAGGTAAGACATTGTAGCATATAATTTTGTGTGCTACACTTAGGTCAGCCTCTAGTCAAAATGTGACTTTTCCAGAGAGCATTTTGCATCAGCTGACAACCCATGGACGACTTTCCTTTCAGCTTGAGTGGGTGTCGTTGCCATGTCTGAGTTGTGTTCTTGATCAGGGTCTGTTTTGAAAATTCATCTCCATCCATCTTTGGTGGTATCTTAGTCCTTTTCTTTGGGGGTAGGATAACCACCCAGTGTTCTGACCTAGGCGTTCCCAAACCACGAAGCAGACTCCTTGTCCCGACAAAAACCCCTTTTTATTAAGTTACTGTGAATTCTTCTCATTCACATCCAGCAAAGTCTTTCAAGGGTAAATTTACAGTCACAGACCTTATCTGGCTTGGAGAGCTGCCAGGCCGATATCTTCAAAACTTGGCAAGGAGTCTCGGAGAGTCACAAACCAATTAAGCGAACTATTTGTCTCCTGCAAACTCCCCTCCCCTTTTGCTCCTTTTTTATTCCCTATGGGAGGGGCCACTCATCGTCCACCTGTGGCCTTACTCCAGAGGTGGGTTCCTACCGGTTCGGACCAGCTCTATAGAACCGTTAGTAACGTGGCGGCCTGGGTCGCTAGAACCGGCAGCGACCCAGGCCTGCCACGCCCCCGAGCCGGTTCATCTTGTTTTTTGCTTCTGCGCATGTGCAGAAGCTTTTTTTTTACTGTGCATGCATGCACGCATGCAAAGCGCATGCAAAGCACATGCACGTGCACCCGCAACCCGCCCGCGCAGCGCGGCCCTGAGTGAACCGGCAGTAAGAAAATCCGGAACCCACCCCTGCCTTACTTCCAAGTCGATCCTTGTTCCTTAGCTGTTCCCTTCGTCTGGCAACTCTGTGCATGCGCACACTGGGAACAGACTCCAGCTGTTCGTCTGCCTCACTGATGTCTGACTCCAAAGGCAGCTGATAACTGTCAGACTGCCCTGGCCCCATCTCTGCCTCCGATGCAGAGCCCTCGTCCGAGCCTTCCCCAGACTCCAGGACTGGCCCATGTTCCTCCCCAACCTCCTCACTGTCCGAATCTGCTGCCAGCTCCTCTGGCCACTGGCGGGCCACAACACCCGGGAACCTTCCTGATTGAGGAGAAACCTGGATTATTCACTTGAAATGTGCCAATAAATCAAACCAGAGGTATGCTAGAAGGCATGTGTCAGGGTTCCAAGTACAGACCCAACACAATTAAACCTCTGAGGCCTAGATGTTCCTCAAAGTACAGATTTATTAGGCATGACATATTGGCACATCTGGTGAAAACCCAACTCTGAAGGTCCCGCTGTTTTCCCCACCCAAATTAAAAGTCAAAGTTCTTTCCCCCAGTTCACATGTCCACCACATGGTCCACTGTTCCCTCTAAGGTGCGCGGCCGCGCACGTAACGAGAGAACGCGCGGTAGTTTCCAACTTCCACGTGGCGTTTTCTAATGGCAGAGGCTGCGCGCCTGCGTGCCCACGCACATGAAAAGAGAGCGCCGTGCGCCAGTTTCTAACTGCTGTGCGGCGTTTTCTATTGTTACAGGGAACATTGACATGGTCCAATCTGATCACAGCCCCAACCCCAATTGGTTCCAGTCCATGCCTCCCCAGCACCTGGTGAGAATGTCCTTGATTCCCAGGAGAAAGAATTTTATTTTGGCTACAAGTCCCCAGCTATCTCTATTCCCCCCCCACCTCCCGTTCCCACAGCTCCAACCAGTGTAGCTGTTGCAGCCCTGAAGATGCTCCAAAATGGCTTCAGGGCTGACAGCATGCATACAACAATACAACCAGTGGTGGGATTCAATTTTTTTTACTACTGGTTCTGTGGGCATGGCTTGGTGGGTGTGGTGTGGTTTGGTGGGTGTGGCTTGGTGGGCGTGGCAGGGGAAGGATACTGCAAAATCCCCATTTCCTCCCGATCAGCTGGGACTCGGGAGGCAGAGAATAGATGAGGGCAGGGCCAGTCAGAGGTGGTATTTACCGGTTCTCCAAACTACTCAAAATTTCCGCTACCGGTTCTCCAGAACTGGTCAGAACCTGCTGAAACCCACCTCTGAATACAACCCAAGACCTGGCCATTGTCCCAAACCCCAAACTGGTTCTCCTTTGCTAATACCAGTATTCCTTGACTTACAACAACAGTTAGGGTCAAAATTTCCAGTGTTAAGTGAGTCATGTTGATTTTGTGACCTTTTTTTGGCCACAGTTGTTAAGGTTTCCCTGCCGTTGTTAAGTGAATTATGCGGTTGTGAAAGGAATCCACTTTCCCCCATGACTTTGCTTGTCCCAAGGCATCTGGGGAGGTTAATGGGGGAAAGTGGATTCCCTTCACAACTGCATAATTCACTTAACAACGGCAGGGAAACCTTAACAACTGTGGGCAAAAAAGGTGATCACATGACCCTGGCAGGCTGCAAGTGTTGTAAATACATGCCGGTTGCCGAATACCCAAATTTTGATCATGTGACCGTGGGGATGCTGTGATGGTTGTAAGGGCGAGGACTGGTGGTAAGTCAGTTTCCTTAGTTCCATTGTAACTTTAAACAGTTGCTAAATGAATGTTGTAAATTGAGGACTGTCTATACATGTACACTCACACATACAGTATACTCTACTGAAATAAGATCTCCTGGCTCCATTTCATGTTTTGTTTTTGGGGTGGGGTCTTTTTGAACACCTGAAGGTTAGGTTCTCTTCTCTCTATATACCAATGACTGCATCTCAAAAGATCCCTCTGTTAAAATACTGAAGTTTGCAGATGATACAACAGTAAAAGCATATCCTTTCAAAGCAACTTAAGCATTTGGCAGTTACTCATCATCAGTCACACAAATCACCACACTGGTTTGATGCTTACGTTGTTTGAGGACTTAGAAACCACAAAAAATATAACAAGCTAGAATCAAAACTGAGGCAATTATAAAAAATGTTATTGTACCCCATATCATTTCCAAATTTATAAAATCACTAAGTAACATTAAATGATTTGGAATTGCAACTGATACCAGCAACCATGAAGCACAGAAAATTTTGCCACTTGTTCAGTACTGTGCTCTAAATGAAATATCTGCTACTATATTACAGTACTTATTGAAAACTTTGACAAGATATTTACCTGTACTCAAAATCTGTTGCATTCACAGAGGACAAAGTTAATGTGACACAAGGACAGTTTTTTCCCCGAATGCCATCACTCTGCTTAACAACTAATTCTCACAACACTGTCAAATAATTTACTAAGACTGTATTACTATTATTCTTCTCTCTCTTAGTAGTATCTATCTCTTCCCACTTATTACTATAACCATGTTGCTTGTATCTTTCAATTTATATTGTTTTTATTTGTTTCCTGGTACGATTTGATAGCTTATTAGTAACCTTGACTATCACTAAGTGTTGTATCTTTTTATTCTTGATGAATGTATTTTATTCTCCTTATGTACACTGAGAGCATATACACCAAAGACAAATTCCTTGTGTGTCCAATCACACTTGGCCAATAAAGAATTCTATTCTATTCTAGTATTTGTCATCAGATACTACCCTAGTACTGGCTCTAGTTGGCTACCCCAATTAGGCTGCAAAAAAGCCTACAACCAGTAGATGGCAGCACCAAGAACAGAAATTTTTCAGCTCTGCCACCTGCTGGGCCTCTTAGCTGGCCAGTGATGTAATAAAAATATTTAAATGTAGACATTATTTACATCATGGTATTTTTCTAAAGGTCTCCAATAACTTAAGTCAGAAACTTCCTCCTTTTTTGCTAAGTTCCTTCATAATGTTAACTATACATTTCCCTGCACAATCTATTAGCCACAGTATTAATAATAAATTCTGAACTTTTCTTAGCTTGGTAAGATCCTGATCAGGATTTTAAAAAATGTGACATCCCCCGAAATGACTTTTTTTTTAAAAAAACAACAACAACCTCCAGGGTTCCAATTCTTGACCTACCTTTTTTGTATTGGGAGAATTAGATTATGCTGATCCTTCCCCAGCTTGAGGTCACAGCCAAGCAGGCTGGGTCTTTGCACTGTTTAGAGATACAGGAATTGCCTTAGTTTAGTAGTCCAGTGTTTCTCAACCTTGGCAAATTTAAGAGAGGTGGACTTCAACTCCCAGAATTCTCCAGCCAGCTAGTAGTATGCTATCAAAAACCAGCCATGGTACTTTGCAATTTATATTTTATGGCTTAATCTGATCTGTGATTGCAGCCAGTGGTGTCTTAGTCAGCAAATCATGGCTTTGTAAAATGTGTGAATTAAGATAGAATGGCTGGCTGGGCTCACACATCTTTTAAATCTCGTTTTCTCTAACGATGGCTTAGTCAATAAGCTATAATTTGGTTCACATAACATACAAAGCTGTAAGCCAAGTTTTTCGAATCACAAAGGTGATTCATGCAACTTTTAAAGTCCAACTTAAATAAATTGTATTATAGGTTAGTGCTTTGTATGAATCCAATCATCATACTTCGTAAACACAGCTTACACTTTATTACATTGTCAAAACTGGACCATTATGATATTCAACAAATCAACTCAACCTTTTAACTCTTTGGCAGGGTTCCTGGAACACATTACATCCTAATTTGTTCTGGTCTTACTCTATAAACCCGTATGTGCAAGACATAATTCAGGGCTTAGCATGCAATGCGAATCCAGCCATCAAATTTAGTTAATAAATCATGATTAAGCTCATGGCATCAATCTCTACTGTAGGAAGTTAGCACCCACCCCTCTCCTAGGAAAATGAGATATTTTAGGAAATATTAAAAGGGCAGAATATTTCCCCTAAAAGGGAGGCAGAAACTCATTCCCCCCCCACCTTTGTCAATGGGCCACTAAGGCCTGGGCCAGTCTATTCTACATAACAAAGATCTACCTCCATCAAGCAGAGCCATAATAGGAATTGCCCAAAGCCCTTTCATTACATCATCACCCAGCAAGGCTCAACCAAGCCTGGGACTCAGGACAGCCTACAGAGTTGCTCCTGCATGGCCCCATGGTCTGACAACCAATCAGAACACAAGCTCAAATTCAAAACCCAACAGAGGGCATAAAACACAGGCACTCCCAGCATCCCTTCCCTTTTCTGCCCAGGACCTCAAACCATGTGGTCCTGTTCATCATTAAACCATCTTTCCAAGCAGTCTCCATGTTTCCAGTGTCTTTTTCCCCACTTGGAACTGAACCCAGATGGACATTTCTTCCAACACTACAATGGAAGAATGGATGGAAAAAGTGATGGAACTAGCAGAGATGGCAAAATTAACTGTTTTAATCAGAGACAGTATTGTTTTTACTTGGAAACCATTCCTGGACTTTGTGCTCAAGACAGAAAAAAAAATGAAATTTTGACTTTGGGTTTTGCTGATTAAATTAGCTCTTGTTACAGAAATGGACGGTACTTACTAAATTGGTAAAAGTAAAAAATTGAGGCTGTAATTCTATTTTGTACTTAGTTGCATTGAAAAATACTGGAAGTTAATGCTTTGTTTTCCCTTTCCCCAGGGGTGGGTTCCTCCCGGTTTGGACCGGTTCTCCTGAACCGGTAGTAACCCACTGGTGACGTCACAATGATGTCACCGAACCGGATCGGTTGGTGCTGGTCCGTGGGGGCCACCATCTTTTTTTTTTGAATTTTATTTTTTTAATTTTTATTTTATTTTATTTTTCCTTCTGAGCATGCGCAGAAGCCGACTTCCGGCATTGTGCATGCAGTCGCCATCTTTTTTCTGGCTTTGGTTTTTTTTCCCCTGGATTTTTTGTTACTGTGCATGCGTGCGCACGCAAAGTGCGCACCTGCCCACGCGGCGTGGGAGGAAGTGAACCGGCAGCGAGGTAAGTTGGAACCCACCCCTGCCTTTCCCCCATCTCTTTTCTTTTCTCCATCTTTCCTTTTCCCATTTCCCAATTATCTAATTTTCTTTGTATTTTATATATGATAAACTTAATTTGAAAAAACAAACAAACTATGTAATCTTGACGATTAAGCCAAGCGCGTCTTAATCAGCTTTAAACACGGCACGCACATTTTAAAATGGAAGATTATGCCAGCCATTAAAATGGTTAGAACATTTTCAAAATCCGTAGCCTGGAAGACGAACAGTAGATACAAAAGCAGCCCTAAAAATATCACCCTCTTTTCCTCCTTCTCCTCCTGCTCTCGCCTTTCCTGCCAGTATGTGTGCTTGTGTGCTGATAACTGGCCAGCTTGTTATTTTAAGACCAAGAATTCTAATTAAATAACTGGCGTGCTGGAAGATGGAGAGAGGTTCAGCGAGTCCATGGCAGGAAATTGCCCGGTTCTGCTCCACCATTCAGATATTTTTTAAACATTTAGGCAGAAGCATCACTGGGCCCACCACCAGCCTATGTGGCTCCCCAAATCGTTTTAACTTCTGCCAATGGATGGAGATGGAGAGAAAATCCTTTATAGCCATGGGATTCTCCAGGGCTGCAATCTGAAGATCTCGCTGGGGTTAAAGGCAGAGAAATGGGGGTGGGGTAGGGGTGGGGTAGACTTGGCAGGACTTTACGGATGGGAAACGTGCCACGTGTTCTTACTTGGGGATCCGACATGGCTGTGAGCACTGACAAGATTGGAAACTCCCCGAGGAAATGTACGACCACAACTGAGCCCAAAATTTCTGTTGCTAAGTGAAACATTGGTTAAGTAAATTTTGCAACATTTGACAAGCTTTCTTGCCACAGTTGTTAAGTGAATCACTGCAGCTGTTAAGTTAGTAGGATGGTTGTTAAGCGAATCTGGCTTCCCCAGAAGGGGATCACATGACCCTGGGACACTGTAGCCGTCATAAATATGAGTCAGTTGACAAGCATCTGAATTCGGATCATGAGGATACTGCAGTGTTTGCAAGTGTGAAAAACGGTCATAAGACACTTTTTCCAGTGCCGTTGTAACTTTGGACAGTCACTAAACGAACTGTTGTAAGTCGAGGACTACCTGTAGTAGTGTGTGTCACACACTGATGTCTGTGGTCTGCATGAAAATTGATATATTAAGTTACTGAAAACCTTCCTGCTCAGATGATTTTCAAGAACATCTGATGCTGGATTCCAAGAATTGGCAGCCCGCTGAAGCTCATTCCAGCCCTGAACTGTAATCATGAAAATAGATTTTGCTAAGTCCCCAATGTAGGTTGCTCAGCAACTGATAGAAAAAGGAGGTGAGATCTTTTGAACCCACAAGATGGGATAAGGAATCTAGGGGTATTAATGAACTACAGTTCCCAGCTTCTTTCTTCTCTGGCTACACTTCCAAGGAATGTACAGAAAGTCCTTGACTTATGACCATTCATTTAGAATCTGTTTGTAGTTATGACGTTGCTGGAAAAAAGTGACATACGACCAGACCAGTGGTGGGATTCAAATTTTTTACTACCGGTTCTGTGGGTGTGGCTTGGTGGGCGTGGCAGGGGAAGGATACTGCAAAATCCCCATTCCGTCCCACTCCAGGGGGAAGGATACTGCAAAATCTCCATTCCCTCCCCACTCCAGGGGAAGGATACTGCAAAATCTCCATTCCCTCCCCACTCCAGGGGAAGGATACTGCAAAATCCCCATTCCCTCCCCACTCCTGGGGAAAGGATACTGCAAAATCCCCATTCCCTCCCCACTCCAGGGG